>JAQHUG010000033.1:2044095-2067929 GCA_028555095.1 Dicrostonyx torquatus | reverse complement strand
GCAAATGGATGGATCTAAAAACATCAAATTGAGGTAATCCAGACCCAGAAAGACAAATATCATATGTATTCACTCATAAGTGGCTTTTAAACATAAAGCAAAGACAACCAGCTGGTGTGGGAAGTCTTTCTGTCTATGTGTTACTTTTATTGGTTAATGAATAAAGAAACTGCCTTGGAGTGTTGATAGGGCAGAACTTAGGTAGGCAGGAAAAACTTGGCTGACTGCTGGGAGAAGGAAAGTGGGGAGAGAGATGCTATGGAGCTCCTGCCAGAGTCAGACATGCTGAAGCTTTGCTGGTAAGCCACTGCCACATAGCAATACACAGATTAATGGAGATGGGTTAAATTAAGATGTAAGAGTTAGCCAACAAGAAGCTAGAGCTAATGGGTCAAGCAGCCACTTAAATAATATGGTTTCTGTGTGATTATTTCAAGGATAAGCAGTCAGGCAGCTAGAAAGAACAAGCGGCCTCCTCCTCCAACAACCAGCCCACAATTCACAATCTCAGATAACCTAGACAACAATGAGGACCCTAAGAGAGACATACATGGATCTAATCTACATGGGAAGTAGAAAAAGACAAGACCTCCTGAGTAAATTGGGAACATAGAGACCATGGGAGAGGGTTGAAGGAGAGGGGAGGGAAAGGGAGTGGAGTAGAGAAAAAATATATAGCTCAATAAAAGCAATTTTAAAAACCTATAAAAACTAAAGGTGTTAAAAAATAAGAATGACTGCTAGAAAATACTTATTTTGCTTTTTCTACAAGTACCAGTGTACTTTGTGGGGAGTGCATTTCAGAAGGACCTCTCACTTTATAAAAGTGAGGTAAGTGATGGCACAATCCAAGCCACAGAGGATAGGCTTATCCAAGTCTATAATTTATTGTGTCTTCAAAACTTGTTCAAGTTGTGTTTCACATAGTAGAGAAATAGTTGACCCATGCTTGTCCACCATAACATTTTATGTATACAGAAGAATGTCAGATTAGTTGTAAACTTTAATAATTCTCAAGCAGTTGGGCTGGTCTCAATTCCTGGGCAAGGTCTGAGGCCTTGTCATAGCAGAATGGCAGCTGCTGAAAAGCTGATTACAACTTCTGTATAAAATAGCCAGCCCTGAGAACAGTATTTCTCAACCTATCTGTGGTGATAGGTATTCCTTTTGTTTACCTTACTTTTGCTTGCTTGTCTTTAGCATTCGGCCCACTGTAGACCAGTATACGGTTCTGCTGAGGTGATTAGTGTGGAACCTCCACTACTGTGTACCATTGCCTTTCCTGGGAAGATTCACAGAAATGCCTGTTTACTGTAGTTAGGACATCGTCCAAACTAAGAAACAATCCATGCTAGTATGGCTAGGTGAATCATGAATTCATTAAGGTGCCTTACAGGAGAGTAGGTGAAGGGTTTCCCACAAGAGCATGGGTGCCCCTTTGGCAGCTTCACCACTGAAATTCCCCACCCCCATCATGAGTTACAGTTCACAAAAGCTGCAGAACCATAGTCATCCCTCATCCTCGCCCGGGCAGCCTTATACCTCTCATATACTCCAGCCCCTCTCAGTCCCCGGCCACATGCATCTGTGGTGTGGGGCATTTACGTGCATATAGAATAGGGATGGGGGATGGAATGAGTCTCAGATGAGAGTCTAATGACCCTTCCAGAGCTTCCTCCTATGCTGAAATGTTAATTAGGCCAGATCATGAGGGTCCTGTGTGGGTAATCAGAACTGTTCTAATTTTAAGATGGTAACGGCTGTGTCATGCCTGGGGGACAGAGTCCTACTGCAATCTACAGCTCCCAGTGAGCAGAGCGGGAACTATGGAACTGGTCTGTACCCTAATCAGTGAGTCACTGATCACCTGCTTGAATTTCACGGCTGCATCGCATTGCTATAAGACTGTCGCAACACTCAGGGCCTGTTCTCAGCCTACTGGGAACTGGACATCGTTCCCTGATGATACTGGCCTCCAGATGTCACTTTGGGAAGTATGACACAGAAGACAAGTATGGGTCAGAATCACTCGCAGAAGCCATGAGTGAATCTACAGGAGAGATCAGAGACTGGGGATGGCAAAGGTCCTCTGTAAGAGATGACTGAGCCAAGCGTTCCTAGCAGCAGAGTCATGCAGAAGGCCACTCTGTAGACAGATCCCTCACTAAAGCTTCGTTTAAGGCAAACATCATCTCCAGCCTGCAGCAAACACTCCCCAGGAAACTGCAAGCAGTTTCATAACTAAGTCTGTAAAGAACTCAAGCATGTGACATATTCTTAGGCTCACGAACTCTCACTTCAAGCTGACACAACCTGTCCCCAAAAAGGAATCAGAAACCATCAAGAGAAATGCTCATTAATCCTCTCAAAGTCCTCTGAATACTTGAGAAGAAAACCGCAGACCCTTTAAGATAGCATCACCTCCATTTAATCACATATGAAGATGGCATATGTGTTATAACCAATTTGTATAGTTTGTATGACATCCTTCTGGCATTTTACCCTGAAATTGTTTAAATTAGTTTTCTCTAATGGAAGAAGTTTTAATTTTCATTTCCTGAAGCAGCCCTGCTTTAAGGAAAGTTTTTGTTCCATCAGAATAAGCAAACGTAGGAATTGATCAGCCCATTTCACAAATCCAAATATGTGTGTGTGTTGTGTGCATATAGGTATACCTCAGCATTTTTTCAAAATACTTAGTTGAAAAATTGTAATTATGCACTGTGTACCATATGATCACTGAATAAATATGAACATTTTACAGTCACTACTGCAATAAACTAATGAACATATCCATAACTACTCATAGTCCTCTTCTGCTTGTCTATCGGTGCACACACAATCTACATGTGGGATGAGGACACTTTAAGAAGAAAACTGCTTCTTTTTCAAATTTCAACTAAACACTGCAGCACCACTACCCATAGTCACTGTGCGAGATCCCAGGACTTGCGTACCTGGTGACCTGAGCTTCTGTAGGTTGACCAACAACTCCCCAGTGTTTGGTGAAATCTTGCTGACCCAAGTGTACAAGGTACCTGTTTTAAGTATCTGTTCATCTACGTAAGCTTCATAAAAAAAAAGAAGCGGGGTTGGGAGTCATCTTACAGATTAGGAAAGTGACGTTCTTCAGATGGCTGAAGAAATTTTGCCCAAGAACAAACAGCTTGGAACTTTCACAGACAGCCAGGGTCTGAAACTATGTCACTTGCTGATTTCTGATAAAGCAGCTCCTCAAAGTCAAATCATTGCTTACTGGAGCAAGGGAGATTTATTTGAATGGAGTCTCATTTCCTAGGAGAGTGCTATTTGTGAGGATGGGAGGTCTGGTTTAAGGCAGGTATTCCAGCTCAGGGGGCCTGACTCTAATTGGACCAGTTTCCGACATGATAGTTTAAGATTGATAGACACCATAAGGCATCCATCAACGTTTCGTGAAGGGCTAACAGTGGCTTCCTGAGTCTGATTTAACTGTTTCTCTGGAATGGGACTATATATAACAAGGGTCAGTCAGTTTATTTATTTTCCAGATACATAGATTTTTCATTAAGTTCATTAACCAAATAATAATTATGTGCCACATCATACTTCTGGTCAAGAATTTTCTGGAAGAAGGTCACATCGCTGCTCATTTCAGTTCTCAGCAGGTAGCTGCCACCCAGGTCCCACACACTCGTTCTCTCCTCCCACTCTGCTTCCCTTTCTGAATGGCTTCAAGCATTTGATAGACTAGCATGTGTCATAAACTGTGAGGCTGTGTGTGCCTGCGAACTGGTCACGTTGCTAATAGTACAGTCCCCACAGTGCCTGGCTTTTGGAAGGCTCACTACTTGTTCCAGAGCTTAATGACAAGGTTGAGGAAAGCCACTGAGCCCAGTGGTTCTCTGACGCAAAGCTCACCTTGTGCTAATCAGAAAGTAAGCTTGACAAAGGGATCAAAGAACAAGCTGGCACCAGCACAACCCACGTTCTCTGCATTCCTGAGGAAGCGAACACCCAGCTGTGAATTTATTGACTCTCCCTTAAGAAGTTCTAATGGAATAAATTTTGCTTTCTTGGTGCCTGCTAATTAGACAATTATTTAACTCTGTTTCTTTTTTTAATGACTCTCTGCTGCTGTTTGAAGACTTCTGTCTATTATTTGTAATAAAAACCTCTGTCACATTTTTGCCTCATTATCCTTAACAAATAGTGCATTCCCCAGCCCCAATCCCTGGCTGCCTTAGTTCTCCCTCCCCCTGTACCTCCCGAGTCTAGAGCTCCCAGAGTTTCAAAGACCAGCTGTTATCATTTTGTTGACTGAGAGATTTTTTAGAAACTTCTATCACAGGCACAAGGCTCCATGGGGGGCTGTTGAATTAAATATCAGCTCTTCAAACAGGAATTAGCTCAGAGAACAAAAACAGCAGGACTACAAGGGACAAACATGGGCAAATACTGCAGTCCTCCCACTCAGTGACTGCAAACCTGGGCCTCTCTTTGAGTCCCAGAATTCGCACTGAGTTCCTAGGCCTTGGCTGCACTTAGTCTCAGCCAGTTACCAATACTCTTCCTAAGACTGGACACCAAGCCCAGCACAGCCCTGGGTCATTCATTGGTTCATCCACTGTGGGTCAGTTTTACTTAGGCATCCCAAAAGATTTTCTACTAGGCTGCTACTTCTTCCATGGGAAGACATTAAAATAAAGGTAATAAGTGTTTGTTGAGTCCTGTTAAATGCTAAGGTATGCCTGCAAGGTAGTTCCTATTTCACAATTCTCACTGGATAGCAACCCTATAAAGACCAGATCCTTGCTACTCAAAGGATGGATATGGCTGGCTTCTTGAAAGTGTAGCTCATACAGTCTCATAGGTCCTTTGCTGAGGATAGCCGTGCTTGATTTAATGCTCTGTTACTTTCAAAATTCTTAATAATCTTTCAACTTGTGTTTAGAAAATGAAGCCCAAAAGGACATGGAACATGTACAGAAGCACAGGAGATACAAGCATCATGGGTAGATTTTTGTAGCCTGTTCACATCCAGCATTTGTGATGCCCATAAGAGTGGGATGATTGATATGAAGTTCAGGAAGACTCAAAGTAAATCAGCTAAGTAAGAGTGCTGCCGGGGTCCCCAGCCCATTCCCTTAACACAGAAGCAAAACTCAGCAATCTAGGAAGACAAACTACCAAGGTAGCTTGAGTCCCTATGTTAGCAGCCACTTAAAGTTGAAAATGATGAGTAAAGGAGAGATGGGGAACAGCCCACAGCTCGTGTTCCTCTCAGTGCTTCCTCATTCCCTTGGATCTCTGAATCCAAGGGTTGAGGGCATTGCAGGCAGTGTATGAATCAAGAAATCAAAGCTGTTAAGTAAGTTTTCCGGAGTAACCATCACTACTGTGGTACGAATGAAACACACAGATGCTCCAGGTCTGGGCTTACCTGTGAGGTCACTGACCTTGTATTTGCCTTTTGAAAGAGACATTGTGCAATGTATATGACAAAACTTTGTACATAACCTAAAACTTATTTTTTCTTTATTTTATTTTATTGTCACAGCATTAAATAAGAAAACTCTTCATGAGGAGCTGTGTGTAGGACTGTGGGAGAAGAAAACTGTTTATCATAGATGATCCTCCCATCCTGCAAGAAGGGGGTCCCTCATTTCGGGTTTGCCCTAACCCTGTAGCGGCCACAGGCTTGCACCATATGACCCTGAAGCTTTTGAGAAACAGTGAATCACAGAAGCTTCCCCAGTCCTATTAACCCGGAATCTGCATTTCACCACACATCATCCAGCGAGAGCCTTGGGTGCACCTTCCAGTTTGAGATGCATAGGATTAGAAAGTGTAGTCGATGTTTCAGTTTGCATCCCGGGAATTCGGATCCAAACCTCAGATGTCTGATTTGAACAGACATGAGAAATGATTTCACTACACTGTAAGGCTGGGAAGTCACACCCCTTTTACCCCCAATTTGCAGAGGTAAAAACAACTTAGAGAGGTCAGTGCATTCGCCCAACAGAGTAAGTTGTCAGCTAATGAGCCATAAAATAGGAATTACAAGCAAACTGTGCCTGCCCGGAACCTAAGGGTTTTGTTGAAATCAAAAGTTTCCAAACACAGACGAGCAGGAGAAAAGACTGGAAAAATTGTTGAGGGAAGATGCCTGAGTCCCACACACAGAAAACCAAAATCTCTAGGTGGAGACTTGAAAATGAACATGTTTAAGAACAGTAGTTCTCAGGCCATCAAGAAGTCTCAGAAGATAAAGGCACTTGTGTATAAGTCCAATGACCTGAGTTCAATTCCTGGAACCTACATCCTACATAAGAGGGAACCAACTCTACAAAGTTGACCTCTGACCTACATATACATACACACACACACACACACACACACACACACACGCACAAACCATGGTATGTTCATAACCATACTCACACACATTCATGCAACAATAATACAGTTAAAATTTTTTAAATAAACCAGGTGGTGGTGGTGCATGCATTTAATACCTGTGAGTTCAAGGTCAACCTGGTCTACAAGAGCTAGTTCCAGAACAGATAAACCCTGAATAAAAAAAAAAAAAAAAAAAAAAAAAAAAAAAAAAAAACTCAAACAAAAGAGGACTTCGGTTCCCAATCTTACACCTTCTACATAAGGAGCTTGGTAAGAAACCTGATGCCCAGCTAGACTCTACCTCAGCAATTATGTAAACACTGCCATGGTTGAGACTGAGTATCTGAATATCTAGCTACCTGTAAGCTACTCTTTGAAAAGACATCTAGATGATCACCCAGAGCTGGGACTCTGTTACTTGCAAACAAGCCCCTGTTCACATGGCTTCCTTGGGCTCCTGTGCATACCGTTAGAAAGAAGTGACTAAGAGACAAATAAAAAGTGTGGGGTTTGAGAAAACTAACTTCGTATCTAGAGCCAGCCTAAGAAAAAATGCTCCGTATATGGGAAAAAAAAAAACAAAACAAAACATGTTATACCTGGAACCACTGCTATATATTTTGTTACTAAAAGTCTAAAACAGGGTACTGGGAAGTAGGCTCAGCGCATAAAGTGGTTGCTATGCAACCATGAAGACCTGAGTTCATTCCCCAGCATTCTCAGTTGAAAAGCAGAGTGTGGAGGTGCATGCTTGTAATCGGCACCAGGGAAGCAGACATCGGATGGTCCCTGGCACTCACAGGTCACTCAGCCTAGGCAAATCAGTGAGCCCCAGTCCCCGTGAGAGACCCTGGTTGAGAGAGCAGCAGGGACAGTGCATGAGGAACTGATTGGCAGCTGAGGTTGTCCTCGGCCTCTGGCAGACACACACACAGACACACACAGACACACAGACACACACAGACACACAGACACACACACAATCTAAAGACTAGCCAACAATCATTAGTTACCCCAAAGCAAGAAAACTGTGATAACTATCTATTTCTGTTTCTACATCAGCATTTTTATCTCCAGGAATAACATCACTCAGTGGTCATTGGCCTGGAGCCCTTACCAAGTGTCTGTGATAAGAGAAAGCTGCTATCAGCCACTGTCAAGGAGACTGTGGATATGGCAAGTCAAGCTCTGCAGACACCTGAAGAGACAAAAGAAGAACAGGGCCTCTGATGGGAATCTCAGGAGCTCAAAGTAAGAAGATGCCTTCTTCTCTGATTCAAACCATCTTTAAACCCCAAATATGTCTACAGTGTCCAGCTGTCTCAATTTTTCCAAAGCTCATCTGGAGTTGACACCTGCCTGTGAATCATCTGGGTGCTGGTTTAAATTGCAACATTTCCTAATTTCATCCCAAACTCACAGATCACCATCTCCTGGGGATGACGCCATTAAAGACAAGTTCCCTAGTGATTTGTGTGCTCATCAAAGTCGGAAGGCAGCTGTTCAGATAGTTCTGTCCCAGTGGAAGGCAGAGGCAAGACCACCAAGTTAACATCACTCTGGGGAACTTGTGGGGGAGAAACAGCTGGCTCCTCCCCTCCCCAGAGATCAGCACACATCTTCCCACCACCATCTTTCCTGTCTACTATCAAGCTAGGGTGAGATTGGGTCCCAGAATTTACAACATTAGCCATGAAATGGGTCCTAGACATTCTGTGACCAATATGACCAATACAGAGGCCACTCACTCATACCTAACCCAAGAGAAATCCCGCTTGTTCTCTCTGAACTATGCCCACTTGGCTTCCTGCCTTCCAAGGCATCTTCATGCTACAAATACACTCCTCACCCTACTCAAGCCTTTCGTTTATCAACTGTAGCTCCATGGCCTCTAGTAGGTTTTCCCGTTACATTGCCTTAAAACTGGGTTTGCATGTGTCTTGTGTGTGCGTTATTGTTTAGGTATAAATATTTTAGTGCAAGTAAGTGGGGTTGTTTAATGCCTCATTGTGATTCTTATTTTTTCACCAAACATAGACATTTATTTAAAAAAAAAACAGATACTAATTACTATATGTCTCTCCTTTCTTTCCTCCTCCTCCTCCTCTCTCTGTTTCCAGTCTTCTTAGTTTCCATTGTTTTGCAGAATTCTTTTGTTGTCCATATTTATTTTAAACTAAAATGGGACCATCCTCCAACCCATTAGAGAGACATTAAGGACAGGAGATAGTTTTTAAGTCCTCCTCAATGGTTATTGCTAAGAGTCTTAGCAAAAATGCTATTATGAATAACAGCTATACCTCATTTAAGCCATGTTTCTTTTAAGGATACTTCCTTCCTCCTTAGACTGCATATCCCTGTGATGTGGCGAATATCATCCCCCAAACAGACTAATTCTGTATTCTATGCCATGTATTCCTTTTGCTCACAGAAGGGCTTGTTTTACTGCTGAAGGCAGTCTCGCTAAAAGAGCCCGAGACTTTTCCAAATAAGCCTTTGGGATCGTCTAGCATGAAGTTGCCTGAATAAGTAGTAAACCCTAAACATTTTATGAAAGAGAAAACCGAGGTCTAGAGGGCTTCAGATCTTGCCCAGGGACACATGCCAATTACAGCCTCAGAGCTGAGTCGGTAGCTCCAGGTGTCCCGACTCCCTGGGTAAGGCTTTTAGTGCCCACAGCAGGCCATGCCCCCTCAGCACAGAAGGGGACTGGGAGTCGGCCCTTGCAGCTGCCTCCTCCTCTCCAAGCCCAAGTCTCTGAAAGCAGAGCGCACAGATCCAGTCTGTGTTGGCGCTTCAGAGCTACAAAGCTTGCATTATTTAACACTGGCTTTAGCTAGCTAGGATGGAAAATAAACAGCACTATAATAAAATCCATAAAATTTACCAAATTGGATTTTTTTTTTCCAGAGATGGCTCCAAGCACAAGTTGGCAATCAAAAGGTTTGCAAAAAGCCTGGAAATGGTGTTTGCTGTGTGGAAATTTCCTTGAATCCCGAGTCTCCCTGCCCTCCACCTACTCGCTGAATTTTTTTAAGAGGAAATGACTTGCTGTGATTCATGAGGAAAGGGGTAATTGCAAAAGGCCTCATAAAGAATGCCATTTCTTCCCCCTCATACCCTCAAGAGCTGTGCACACCTCAAAGCTGAGGCCTCAGCCCTCAGAGTGCCACACATCCCCAGCCCAGTACCAGTCCATCCGGTGGACGAGATGGCAAGTATGCTCTCTAGCAGGCGAGGAAGCTTGAATGGCAGGAGTGTCGGCACTTCCGCTCACGACGCTCAGGTCTGTAGACCCACTGACAATTAAGTTTCCCTCTTCTCATGCATTTAACCCCAATTCTCTCCTAAATCACATGACTTGTAGTCAAGGAAGGGCGGGAATTAGCACATAGTCCCTCATCGTGATTCCAGTTAATATAGTCCTTTAAAAAGGACAGTTCCAGGGCCTGGGGATGTAGATCAGTTGGGAGAATGCTTGCTGACCCAGTATGAAGCCGTGGTTTGATACTCAGTATAGCATAAAGTGGTGACATGTATCTGTAATCCTAGATTTCACTCAGGAAAGGTAAGTAGGGGGATCAGGAGTTCATGGTCATCATTGGCTACATAACAAGTTTAGGACCCTGTCTAAAAGAAATAGAAGGGACCTCTAACCCTTTTGTTCAGAACTAATAAGTATAGCTCTTTACCTACTGAGTTCCCAGAGAAATCCCAAGGGGACAGTGGTTAAAGAAGTCATGAGAGAGTGACACAAAAGAGCTGGTACTCAGGAAAACAACAACATTAGGATATTCTGCAAGACAGCGAAAGGTAGCAGGGGGAAAGATCACCCCACACAGTAGCAGTCCTAGGAAAAGCTGGAGGCGATCCAAGCCAACAGACTGTGAGGCAACTAGAAAAATTCACTGGAGAAGTCTTGTTAAAACTAGAGAAATGCTGACTCTATTTCCTGTTATACAAATGGCAGAACCTGTGTCCGCTGGGGTGACATTTTGTCTCAACTCTCTAAGGAAAATGGATAACTGTCTGGATGCCAACAGTTGTCTGGGTAGTACAGTGAAAATGCTTTGCTTACGTCTATGCTGTGCCTCAAATGCTTGAAAGAAATGGGGAAGAAATGAAAGAACAGGAAGAGGCTAAAACGGAGGAGCAGCAGGAGGAGGAGGAAGGAGCCATTTTTCAGATCTCTTGTCACTGGAGCTGGAGCCTTCTAATTCTCATCCTTGTGGCAGCTACATCAGACACAATATCTGTTTCTCCTCAAAGAACGCTTCAGGCAATGGCTCACACTACGCTACCTCTTCCAGACACACACCTGAATAACCAAAGGATCCTATCATGAAGATAACTACTGGAAGCGGCCTTTTCCTTCACCTATTCCCCAGGACTCGCTAGACATTCAGAGGGAGAGAGGGGGAGAGATCTAACAGCCACTGAGTTAACAGGAACTGGCAGGGAATGCAGAACATTGCTTTAATAATCTAATTAATGCACTCTGGGAGATGAGGGAGCTTAACCTCTGTATGTAAAACAAGACATGTTGATTCAAAAGTCAAAGCAAATGGCCCAAGAAATTGAAAGTGTGGAGAGAAAAGTTAAGTGATGTGGATGGTAGAGTCAAGGAATACAGTATCTGTTCAATAAAAGCTCCAGAAACAAAAACCAGAGGCAGTTTTTGTGGGCAAAGAGAAAGAGAGGCAGAGAAACAGAGAATGTATGTATGCATGTGGCATGTATATGTATAAATAAAACCTCCCAGAGTGTGAGGCAAATAAGAATTTTCAGAGAGAAAGTTCTGAACTTAAGATATAGTGAGAGACCTTGTCAAAAAAAAAAAAAGAAGTAAGGTGGAGTACCATCTAGGAATAAACCCAGTGTTGGCAACTGGCCATCGAACATGAGCACCCAGGTGAGCATCCCCCAGACACACGGATACACCTCATGCACCACACACATGCGCACACAAATACACTTAAACCTAAAACAACAAAATTGAGTAATATACTACAGTATAGATGTAAAACTAGTGAATATGACCCAGAAGACATGAGAATAAAGAGATATTAAACAATTATCCAATAGACCTTAATACATAGGGTAGTTTCTTCCAAGGACCAATTGCCAGTAACATTTCCTTTTCTATGACCAAGTGCTAAGCTTCATGTGACAATGGATGACTTCACATATTCATAACACAGAAAACCTTGCTTGGGCTGAGAAAGCCACAGGGAGCAAGCCAGTAGGCAGCATCCCTCCATGGTCTCTGCATCAGCTCCTGCCTCCAGGTTCCAGCCTTGCTTGAATTCCTGCCCTGAACACCTTTGATAATAGACTATGGTATGAACATATAAGAGAAATAAACCCTTTGCCTCTCCACAAAAATAAAGGAAGGAAGGAAGAGAGGGAGGGAGGAATAAAATACTACTTGGAGATTTAATTTTATTACAAACCTACAGTCAAGGCAAAATACAAATTTGTATTTATAGCAAAATACAAATGTAAAGAAAAATACTAATGTGAAAAAATTGAGGCAAGCAAAGGGAAAAAAGACTGGATGGAAATAAATAGTTTCACACCCAGAAGTCAACCCACACAGTCCAGCACTAAAATACAAGAAATGGATTTAGGCACAGTGTTGCTCACCTGTAAGCCTAGCACATGGAAGGCTGAGACAGGAGAATCATAATCTCTAGGCCAGTCTGAGCTACCTAAGGAGACCTTGTCTCAAAAATAATAATAGTCATAAAATAAAACAATAAAAAAATCAAGTAAGTTATACTTTAAGGTAATAATAACATCTGAATGATGAAATATCAGATTTTCTTAAGGAACACTTTCCATGAGGTTAGAGAAAACATTTCATACTTTCTGCTCAATTTTTCTATAATCCTGAAAGTGCTCCAAAAGCTTAGGTTGATTTTACTAAGAAAAGGAAGAGGCTTCCTGCCTAGACTAGGTGGGTGGTCTGAACAATTTTATTATAATTAATAATACGCTAACTATAGAGTAAGTATTAAGTAACATATGTAAAGAGATTAGAGAGTTCTCAACACGCATATTTGAGTCTTTATATGGTGGTTTATACATTAATCTTGGGCTGTGACTCTTGGAAAAGCTTGCCAGTGTGCTTGTATAGGAAAGCACACAGGACTTCGTGACTTGGGGCAATTAAAATGGCTACTTGCTGAAGTCTTAAAGAAATAAAAGCACAAAAACACAGCTGTAACATGAGGGGCCTGTTCGTTAGGGTTACTGTCCCACCCGGTACCCCACAGCCAGCAAGCCCCAAAGAACATCACACAGAGAGTCTACATTAGGTTATAAATTGATTGGCCCATTAGCTCAGGCTTCTTACTAGCTCTTATAACTTATATTAACCCACTGTTTTTATCTATGTCAGCCACATGGCCGGTACCTTTTCTCAGCCACACAGCTTACATGTTGCTTCCTTGGTGGTCTGCGCAGGAATGCAGGAAGAGCTTTCTTCTTCCCTGTTCTCCTTGCACCACCTCTACTTCCTGTCTGGTTTTCCTGCCTATACTTCCTGTCTGGCCAATCAGCGTTTATTTAAAACATGATTGACAGAATACAGACAATTCTCCCACACCACACAGCTATTGTCTCTTACAGGTTTTCACCTTTCATCGGTCACTCACACACGTGATAGCCAATACGACAGATTTGATGCAGGACCAAGATGATCATTGTCATCTACTGCCTGTTGGGCCCTTTTCTCCCAGTGACTTTCTAGCTGGGACTATATTCCTTCACCTGAAACCTTTAGCCCATACCTGGCAACAGCAGGACCTTCTGCACACCCAACTTGCCAGTACTTGCTCTGGAGTACAATGACTTTAAGATTCTTGTCTCTGGATGTCCTGCTTTGCTGCTGCTAGCACCCCCTCCACTCCACATTCTCCCTTCCCTCACCCTCCCTTCCTCACCGTGTACATGCCTTGGCACACATGCCCTTCCATTTTGACCCATCTCTCTCTCCACCAATACCTGGATATAGCATTATTCTGTCATCTATTCCATTTGTTAGGTCTATTGAATAAAGTTTTATTTTCCCTGTTCTTAATTAATGTATCATTCATTCTGCTTCCATATAGGACTGTTGTATAATTCAAACAATAGATACATTGCTGATAAAGCCATTTGAAAATCAGTGCTCCATAAACTGTCTCATACTTCAAAGGTACCAACAGAGCTTGCCAGAGAAAGCAATCCTTGAAAAATTAAAACAATTCCCAGTGTTCATTTTTGTGTATCTGAACCGGTCACATAAAAAGAAGCAACTTCATTTCAGTGTCAGTACCACTACCTTTCAGCAACAGCTTTGGTTGGTCACTTGAGACTAGATATTAGACATCCAGAAAGAGTCTAGACAAGGCACTAATGACCCCCTTTCTGACTCTCTTACATGGAAATAAAGGGGTTGGGAGATGATGGGTAAATGTGAAAAGGTTCTCAAAATCTGAAAATGTTAAGGTAAAAATACGAAAGCTATTCATTATATATGTGCATGTCTACTTACTGTTATAGTCGAGCCACTCTTCTAGTACTGAAGATTACAATTTGATTAAGACATAGAGCTTGCCATCAAGGGATCACAGTCTCTAAAACAGTCAATGCACACGCGCGCTCACACACACAGACACACAAACACACAGGCTCATACAGTACCTCCAAAACAATAGATAGATAGATGATAGATAGATAGATAGATAGATGATAGATAGATAGATATAGATAGAAGATAGATAGATAGATAGATAGATAGATAGATAGATAGATAGATAGATAGATGATAGATAGATAGAGATGACAGATAGATGAATAGAGATAGATAGATGATAGATAGATAGATAGATAGATAGATAGATAGATAGATAGATAGATAGATAGATAGATAGATAGATGACAGATAGATAATAGATAGAGATAGACAGCAGCCAGGCAGAGATGATGTAGAAAGAGAGATGCTGGGAAGATGGGGTTCTATAGGGAGTAGGAGAGGGATAAGATCAGTGTGAATATGATCAAAATGGTCCACATGTGTATGAAATTGTTAAGTAAACACAAAACTATTTTTAAAATATTTTCATTGAATTGTTGGATGGTTTGCTCTGCTTTGCCAGGATTTGAAAACTACAGATCAGTGAGAGTGTCAGCGAGGGATAGAAACATAAGTTGCTCTCTGGGGAGGAGAGATGTTCTGTAGGAAGCATAAAGGAAAATGGCACTCCATGGGGAGGCAACTGTGAGTTCAGGGGACATAAATGAGAGAGACTATCGTACACTCAAGAACTATAAGTGGCTTACTGCTCGACCTCAAGCCTGAACATGTCTCTCATCATCCTCTCTCTCAGAACACCAAGCTGAAGGAGAACCTGGTTTCATTCACGTGCAGTGCACCAGCCATGTTCTCTTCATGGCTTTCTGTGCATGTAACATAGGGTTGTTCCCTGCCTTCTTTGTTACTTCATCTAAATTGGTTTCTCAGAGATCTGTCTACATGGTCTTCCAATCTCCAGGCTCTCCTTACATATTGTCAAATCACTGACTTAGACTCATTCCCTGTATTTTAGGTAGTCCCCTAACAAAAATTTCACTGAAAATAAAATGTTATTTCAAGCTTCCTGCAGTACCTGATAGAATGGCTTTTCACGAGCAGCGTGAACTTGCATCCAGAATTTTACTTCACTCTACTCTTCTGTTTCTTAAGGCTTCAAAGTCCCTATAGTTTGAATATTTCATCTTCTATGTCTCCAAGTCTCAGCTCACAGCACGAAACAGAACAAAATTCTTTTGTTAGACTGCTTATCACAATTTTTGTTTCAAAGAACCTGAGAGCAGCTTGAAGGGTCTTTCTTTCTCCTGTGATAACTCATGCGTCTAGCACTTGCTGCAACAATGTCCCTCCTCCAAGACTGATGAGGAATCGTGTTTGCCACAACTGGGTAAAATGCTATGTAGAAACTGGGTTTTCAGTTTTCAGCCTGTCTTCCCCTAGGGAAGACAGGAAGAGTAACAGGCAGGCCAGATAACACACAAGTCCAAGGCAGAAAGACAAGTCCAAGTTGGAACACAAATCCCATCTGTCTCTTACTTGACGAATCACTGCCTAGCCCTGCAGCATCGGGGGCCATCTAAATGTTGTCCCTCTCACTACAGGTTGAAAGAGTTGCAGGAGATGTAGATCCCTTAGCCGTTGCAGTGTGTGAACTCAGTACTACCCAGGGCAACAACAAAATAGGTACCATTGGCTTTCCCACCCCAAAGCAAGAGCCATGTATGCTCCTAAACCATCTTCACTTGAAGGCACGACCCACTCCAATATCTTCTGAATAGTCTCCCATGGAGTCTATCTGCCCCAATCATACCGAAAAGCAAAATTCCAACCTGTGCAGTTTCTGTCAAGTGACTGGGTCTCATATTGAGGACCTGAAGTGGCAAATGCTCTTTGCAAAGCTTAGAGTTGATCCCTGCCTTCCAAGTTCACATTCCCTCTCACCTCAGGAACGACATAAGAACATTGCATAATGACCCTTGAGTTTGCCTGCGTGAATATGCCTCACCCAGCAAAGGAGAGTCTTGTCACACTCTCGTGTACAAGCAAAAAGATTCTTTTAAATCATATAATGATGCAAGCTGCGCCTAACAAGGGTCCTTCAAACCAAGCAAGAATACATTACAGAAAGCTCCTCACACCTGGCCCAGCGGCCAGCAGCTCTCCAGCCCTCTCTTTGCTTCTATTCTCTTGCCTTTCTCTTATCTGTTCTTTTTTGTCTTTTATTGTTCTCTTGGCTTCCATTGCTTTTGCATTACTTGGTCGTTCTGCATGAGTAGGAAAGCTGTATGTTTCATCTTGAATTAAATTATAGTAGACCACCTTGATTCTGCCCCCCTAGTAACTCGAAACCAGCCAAAGCACTGGAAAGCATGGCTCAGCAACGTGTGGGCAGTCATTTTCTAAGAGCTAAAATGTGCACCCAATTTACATGACTATTTGCATCTGTGTATAAATTATACATCAATATGTATCCTCCCAAACAGTGAGTTACTAAAATACTTTTGCTACTTTCAAACTTGTCATTGCTCAATTTTTCCTCTCTTCCCCTTGCTAAAACACCCACACACATCTTTTCATTCCTTAGGAGAAAAAGAAGAGAGAGGGAGAGTGAGAATAAGGTAAGAATTAAATAGAGGATAAAATGGGAACAAAAGAGAAAATAACAATGAGATCAATGAGAGAATACATACATATGGATAACCAAAGAAAGGTTACCACTGCTATGAGCTTTCAATAATGGTTACGCCAATCTATTCTGTTGAAAGAAAGAAACAAGAATGGAATAAAAATATATGCAACTTCTACATATTTTATTAGTGAGTGTAAGTAAAAAGAAAATAATTAGGGTTTGGAACATTTCCTGATGCTCTCACTTTGCTGTGAATATGTATTTAGACTCAGCCTTTTAATAGGAAACATGCACCATAAAACAATACAGCTACAGTTGTTTAATGACCACATTAAACTGGTTTTGGGCGATGACACTGCAAAGGTTCACATAAGACCAAATGTGTAACAGACAGTGTCTATCATACAAATCGGCCTCATTGACATGGTCTCCTCCCGGCCCCATCCCATAGTAACCCAATCCTGATCTGCAGGCAGCCGTATGTCTGACTTCCCAAGGAAACCATACTCATTTTTCTAGATACCCAGGCTAGAAGAATGCAGGGTAGACTGAGATCGTCTTTTAATCCCACGGAAGCAGCCATCTCCAGTCAGGCAGAAAGGGGTCCACAAACCTGCACAGAGCAAAGAAAGAAGCAGCAAGTTCACAGTCCGTCTATGCCGACCTAGGTTCTGATGGGGTGCTAGCTTCGCATCACCTAGTTTCTGCCCATGGGAACTTCTAAATGCTCGGATATCCTTGTTAATGAATCCCTCCTTTCTGCTCCAGTGCATTTGGGGTAAGTTTCTATTATTTTCCACCAAAATGGCTTTGACTATGACTATATAATCCAATGAATTTAGAGAGATTTACGTTTTGATTTATTTCCAATAGTTTCTAATACATTCAAAATGTTTCTGTGGTTAATAGGAGGGTTTTCCTTTACTATCAAGCAAATTTGAATTCTTCAGGATATAGCCAATTTGTGTAAGGCACATTTCTTAACAGTGTTATGTTTTCCTGCATAGCACATCAGAGGCAGTGCGGGCAAGTATCAGTTTGTTTTGCCCTGCAGATTATGACTGTGTGAATTACAATACATCTTGCAAACTAAAATACATTGAAGTTCAATAAAATTATCACCCATGGGTCTCACTTTTTTCTTTTCTGCCATCAAAATACCAATACCTCATTAACTGTGAACAAACATTGGAAATGTGCTAATTCATTTAATAAATGCATAGAAAGAGCAAAGACACACACAAAAGAAAACGAAGCAGTCAGAAGTAGGCAATACTAGTAACAAAGGGTAAATTTGATGAATTCTTCAGGAAAGGCTTCAGGCTTGATAAGTAATTTATTGCAGGCGAAAAGCAGGTACCATATGGCGAGAAGATCAAAGAACCTAGAAGAGGAATCAGGACCAGCGGGGCTATTCTCTCGGTTGTACCTGTGTGGAGCATGCAGAGGTTCGTATCAGAATCCAGTTGTGCAGTCTTTCTCCTTGGCCGTGTGACCACAGGTCACAGCTAATATGGGACAAAACGCATTTCCTTCACAATGCACGATACAGTAATTCTCAACCCATGCTCTTGGCTTTCCAAAACTTGCGAAGTCACTCTAGTAATTTATATGACAACATGCATTCAAAACAGTTCTCTCCCTATGTTGTAAAGGCACGGACAGAAAGCCATACATCTGAATAAGAAGTTTATTCCCAACCTCTGGAGATTCAGGGTCTAGGCCTGTGCTCATATTCTGTTTTTCTAATTTACTACACTAAGATAACTGAAGTTGGATTAAAATACATAGGACTATGGATAATTACTGATAGTCTCTATTTACTCTATACCATGGATTGCTAAATATACATATACATATACACACATATACAGAGATGTGTATATGTATATGTCTGTTGTACAGATGGATTTATATATATTTATACAAATTTTATGTATGACTTACAGATAATGTATGTGTATATGTTACCTATACATTTATACGGCAGTCACTGCTCTACCTATTGTACAGACTGACAAGATAGATTTTCAGGATATTGACTAGTTGCCTAAATCATCCAGGAATTAAGTGAGGGGCCCAGGATTGAGCCTAAGTGTCTCTTAATTCAGAGCTCATTTATATCCATTTCATTTGGACTTAACAAAAACTACACTAAACTGCCTCTGGAAGTGAAAAGAAAGGTATTTATTCAATCAGTCACTTGAGTACTCAGTAATTTCCATTTCTGGTGTTGTGTAACTTCAAGTTACCAGTCCCAATGTGCCCATATTAGTCTTTCCCCTCTGGATCAACACTGCAACCACATCATCCACTGGCCTTGCCTGTGTGCACACGTCCTTCTGAATGAAACCAAAGTAAGGAAGAAAGTCTCTCCTCCAAGAATCCTCTGCTCTATCTGGGAGATAAATAAGACACCCATTAACCAAATTAAACGAAACACAGCGATGCTTCCAAAAATACGTGAAAGCCCCAAAGGCATTCCAAAGCAAGCATCCCATTTCCCAAAAGGCTGCTTGAAGAGATTAATAAAGGAGCCCTTTAAATACCACAGCAATCTTCTGGCTGCACAGGTGGTCTGACATGGCCCACTGCTGCCAAGCACGCTCAAAGACGCCACGAGGAAGCGAGGCGAATGAGAAAAGCATTTTTACATTTTTTAATCTCCTATGATGATTTATCCTCTGTGCTATGAGTGGAAGCGACTCAGCCTCCCTCTCCCTCAAAATATTACCTCCTCCCCCACGTTAACTCTCTCTCTCTCTTCAATTTGAATTTATAATTCATCTGTGTTTCTCTTCGGGTTTCAGTGACTCAATTAGAGAATGCAAATATGATCTCTCTTGCTACCTGCCCTAGCTCAATGATTGCCTGTCAGTAGGCTGGCAACAGACAAAATTAAAGGACATTTGAAAAGACATGTGATTCCACGCATAGACATTGGGGAATATTAACAAGCAATAAATCTGTATTTGGACACCAAGTAAACTTACCCTCATGCTATTTCTTTTGCTCACGGATAGCTGATAACACTGTTGTGCCTATAAAGTATATTAGGTCAGGGATCCAATTTTGATATTTTCCTATATCTAACACTATCTATTACTATAGTTCCATAAACATATTAAATTGATGCTAATCGTATAGATGTGTGGATGCATGTGTACACAGGGGTTTCGCTTCTACACAGAGCTAAACTGCCTTTCTTCTTGATGTCCCTCCTTCCACTAGTATTTAAGTATTAACTTTAACTGAAGAAGGAAGATATTCATTTTTTGCTCTAGTAATCAGAAGATTAGACACATTAAAACAGATGCACCACAGTCATGTCTATTTGAGGTTTGTTTGTTGTTGTTGTTGTTTTTAATCGAAAGACCAAAAGGGAGGAAATCTAATTGGTAGATACCGAAAAGAGGGCTGCATTCTCTAATAGACTGTTATCCTCCTACCAGCTCTCCTCTCGCACTTTATCCAGCAACTCATCTTGGCAAATACAGGGTTTGCTTTATAATCTCAAGACATCCTCCCTGTCACTCAGCCAGACAGGAGCGGTCCTCAATGGCATGCCACATCCTTTCACAGGTGGCTGTACACACAGGGAAGATATCAGCCAGTCCCTGTGGGAAGAAAAACCACAAAACAGAAGGCTTCAAGTGGAGTGAGGATTTAAGTGTGAAAGGTTGCTTTAGTTAAGAGAGAAAAGGGATTGGAAAGGCAGTGCGAAGAAGGTAGGTGCTCCACCAAGAAGAGAATTCAAAAAAAGGCAGCCAAGGTAAAATGCCTGGTCCCTAACAACCACTGCCATGTGCCATGTAGACCCTAGCTGCTAGAGTTTGGATCTTAAGCATGCTTACAAAGGCCTGTATGCCCAAGACTTGGTTCTTGGCATGGAACTATTGAGAAATGTTGGCACTTTAAAGAGCTGGGGCATCAAAGTAGGTCCCTAAGATCATAGCTTGTATGCCTACAGCCACTTCCTCAAGCTCCCATTTTCCTCCTGGTCAGGAACTCTGCACCTATGCTTCAACATTTGTCCTTCCATGATGGGCAGCCACACCACAAGCCCAAAGTAATGTGGTTCCAAAGCTATGAGCTCACAAAAGCCTTTCAAATGCCCCAGATATCTGTGATAGAGGCCTAAGGCTGACTAATATGTGTGGCTCTACCTACACACTACTGATTCAAAGCACCTTGGTATTAGTTTTGGGAATCTGGAAATTTTCAAAATACGCAGGGTGATAGAGCCTTTGTGTGCTCTCCCACCTACTACAAGTCAGTTTCAATAGGTCCCAGCATAGGCCATGTGACGGAAACAAGACACTGGGAACCTTGAGCTCTGGCTAAGGTGAAGACTTGAAAGAAGAGGAATACCAGTACTCAACATGAGCAAACACTAAGAAGGGCCACAATTTAAGCAGTAAACAACAGTTCTATAAGCAATTGAGAAAACCAAGAATGAAATGAAGGCACAAATGCAAGCATTATATAGGAAAATTTCCTGACACGTGTTGACTGGCTGGATATGAAGCATAACCGGACATACGGAGGTTGTAATATGTATCCCAAAGCCAGCATCTTCTCCCCACCCCCAGAACCATCACCCTGTCCTCATAAGCTCCTCTGAAACAGCCTCCAGACCTCTGTCCCTGTGCCCACTCTTGCCAGTTCCCTTTGCCTTCACTACCCATGTTGCTGTCACCTTTGTCTTCTCCCACAGCCGCAGCTGTGTGGGCATTTGTTTGTTATACTTGCTTTCAGATGGCTGATTTCTACCGTATGTCTGTGGAACTATCCCTTTCCAGCCCTGACTCACCATCCATCAAATCCTTGTTCAAGCCTCACATCTGATACGAAGCCTTCAGTCTGGTGGGATGCGATTTACACATTTTCAGGTGCCTGGCTACTTCTCTTCCATTGCTCTTCCTGGAGATGTAGGAAAGTAAGCCACACTCTTGCTATTACACACTGTGGTGAGTTGCGTGAGAAATGTCCCTAATAGGCTGATGCATCTGAGGATTTGCTCCTCAGCAGGTGGCAGGGTTTGGAGAGGTTTTGGATGGTTTAGGAAGTGGAGCCTTACTAGAGGAAGCATGATTTTAGGGGTGGGTTTTGAACGCTTGAAACTTCAGCCAGGTCACTCGCTCTGCCTCCTGCTTGTGGATGAAGATATGGTACTTCTTGTTCCAGCTACCATCTGCCACACCCCCTGCGCCATTGTGTACTCTCCATCTGGAGCCATAAGCCAGAATAAGCTCTTTATTTCCTAAGTTTCTTTTGGTCATGGTGTTTTATCACAGCAGCAAAAAGTAGCTGATAAATACACTTACTGCTAATAATACTGCTGGAGTAGGGATCATATATTTTTGACCCATATTCCACTCGATACCTAGCACATTGTCTGAGATACAGATACCTCTGTTGACTAGGGGAGGGGAGATACACACACACACACAAACACACATACACACACACACACGCACACACACACACACACACACACACACACATATATATATATATATACACTTGGGTAGCTGAAAGAATTCAATAATTTCTGAAGAAAAGGAAGAATCAGTAAAGGAGAAAATAAAATACTTGATTTTAAGAATTAATGATAAGTTGACAACAGCAAATACAGGTGGCTACATGAAACAGAATCATACTAATTACAGTGACATTTGACTTTAATAGACAATTGATAATGGATGTTGTACTCTACCACTAAAAATAATGATTTAGAGCTTTTAATCATGTAGATAGAGGCATGCAAATGAAAAAAGCACACACAGTCAATAATGTCAGAGAACAAAATACTGAGTCTTGAGGTATTCCTACAGTTAAGAAGTGGGAGGAATAAGTTTGAGAAAGATGGAGAGACAAAAATCCACCAAGGTGGCATAGTAAGATAACATGGGGAAGGATCTCACAACAGAATTGTCAATGAAGACAAATGTCACACAGAAGACACAGCTGGCAAAAATGGTGAAGATGACTAATGTCATCATAAATATGCCCCTTCAAGAGCCGGCCATCTGAAACTCTGTCATGAAGAATGAGTGAGTCAAGAGGGGACAGCAATCAGATAAAAACATCTTGTCAGATGTCACCCATGAATATAGTGCAAATGCAACCCCGACATCGTGAATTAGTCCCTGTGTACAGCAGCAGAGAGACTAAGGCCCTTAGGATGCTGCACTAAAATACAAAGTTCCCTCCCACTGTAGTTGTTCCACTTTCCCCTTGGTCGACAGCACCTCAGACTCCCCTGAGTGCCTGATGAACTAGGACACACCTGTGTGTTCAGGCATGGTTACTCATTATTGGCTTTCTTTGTTCTTATTGGACAGGTACTAAGGAAGGACTAAATGAAAAGGGAACTTGTACAAACCTTCCCCTTTCTGAAATGTAAGTGGGTTCTCATTGAAACTACCATGTCACACAACCCCCGCGAATGCTTATTAAATCTGATGGTGATGTCATTACCTATGATCTGCCAGCCTCAGTGTGACATCTATCTTAGCTTGCTTTCTTTTGCTTTGATAACGACCATGGCCAAAATCAAGTCTTGGGGAAGAAAGGGTCTATTTCAGCTTGCAACTTGCAATCGTCCATGAAGGGAAATCTGGGCAGGAACTAAAAGCAGGTACCTGGAGGCAGGAACTGAAGCAGAGACCACGAAAGAGGGTTGCTTACTGTCTTGCTCCCCCTGGCTTTCTGGGCCTGTTTACTTATGCAACCCAGGACCACCTGTCTAGGTGTGGCACTGCCACAGTGAGCTGGGCCTTAATCAGTCACTGGTCCAGAAACTTTCCTACAGCCTTGTCTATAATATGATGGAGGCATTTTTGCAATTGAATTTCCCTCTTCCAGGATGACTCAAGTCTCTGACAAATGAAAAACAACTACAACAACAAACCCTACTCAGAATATCATCTTATTAGAGTAGAGCTAGAGCCCAGCCTTGTGTCAGTGACTCCCTCTCCTCAGTCCATCCAAACCACATCTGCTGTCATCCCATGCTGAGAGCTTCACCTTACTGGGGATGTAGACAACTTGAAGTAAGCTTAAAATGCAAGAGACAGAAGGTCTCAGCAGGGCGGTGGTGGCACACGCCTTTAATCCCAGCACTTGGGAGACAGAGACAGGCAGATCTTTGTGAGTTCGAGACTAGCCTGGTCTACAAGAGCTAGTTCCAGGACAGGCTCCAAAGCTACAGAGAAACCCTGTCTCGAAAAACCAAAAAAA
>JAQHUG010000033.1:2026597-2037174 GCA_028555095.1 Dicrostonyx torquatus | reverse complement strand
GCGCATGCATGTGTGTGCACGTGTGTGTATGTGTGTGTGCACGTGCACATTCCTCACATCTGTGTTGCCGCCTAAAGAGAAACAAGGAGGGAAGGAAGAGCCACCCAAAGCAAGAGTTCACAGAAAATGAGGTACCATGGGGTTTGCTGAAATGCGCTGCTTCTGGCATAAACAGGAATGAGGAAGAGACAAAGGACAGAGAGAAGAAAAAGGAGTGGAATTAGAACGTAGGCAGATGGCGTGTGACCCTGGTTCTCTGTGAGATTCATGGCCAAGTCCTCTTCCTATAGCTGAGTGCCAAAGTCTTTAAAGAGCATGGCTATCTGGATATCAAGTTACAAATGTTTTGTTCCAACAATATAAACCCTTCCTTCTCCCCACTCCAGTCAAGTAGACTGCACATGTAAATGCTTTGCTTTAAACATTTTTTCAAATAATGAAACTAAGAAAACTTAAGCTTCGCAATTCATGCCAAGAGACTCAGAACAAAGAAGAAACACAAAATAACGGATGCTCCCAAAGCCAAAACATATACATGGTAATCCATTTACACCAGAGGGGTCCATGAACATATGACCCATCCCCAACCCCAAGTTCTGACAAAATCCACAGAACCAAGAATGGAGCTTCAGGACTATATCCAGAGGTTCACAAAGATCAGGCACACCCGGCTCACATGTGGAGTGCACCACTACTGAGTGCAGCAGGAGCTGGAAGTCGGAGTTCCTTAACATTCCGTCTGACCTTATGCCTGCAAATCCACCTACACATCAATCAATGCATTAGTACAGAGCTTGTTGTTGACGGACTTTCTGTTGACAGACTTTCTGTTGACAGACTTTCTTTGTCATCGTTCATGTCGCAAACAAGCATTGTCTTAGTTCTGTAGAGGAAAAAGAAACAAACGGCCTAAATTTGGAATCTGATAGACTTCCATTGTTTCAAGTTTTGGCAGATACTCTGTCCATCTCCGGTTGAAAAGTTTTCTCTTTTTATTTTTTTGGTTTTTCGAGACAGGGTTTCTCTGTGGCTTTGGAGCCTGCGCTGGAACTAGCTCTCGTAGACCAGGCTGGTCCCAAACTCACAGAGATCTGCCTGCCTCTGCCTCCCGAGTGCTTTTAGCCACCTGTTAACCAAGTGTTTCCAAGGAGGCTTTAGGTTCCTTGCATTAATATCCCATTCATGTATGGAATACTTAACAGGTGTGTATAACTATGATAACCAATGTAGTTGACATTGGCAGTGTGAGTCCAAGGCAAGGGACTTGAGTAGCCATGCCTCCTGTGGGCAAGAAGCACCACATGTCCTCTCAACCCAGACACTGCCCTGCAGATAAACAGAGGAAAGAGCAATCTCTGTAATTCTAGGGAGCTTGGCAAGTAGAGGCCAATTTTAAGAACTTCTGTTGGGTTGGTATTGTTTATTTTGTTTTCCTCTGGGCTTTTCAATCCCCTTTCTGAGGAGGTGAACAGTTTGTTAACCCATAGAATGTTTTATGGATGACTGTATCTTGTACCATCCAGATGCATCTTATTGTCAAAGTCCAGACACTTCCTGGGACCTCCTCCAATCAGCACAAGGTAGAGAGAACCCAGAGGCTGGAGAACATGCTCCCCTCCTGAGGAGGAAAACCATTTGCATTTCTACCTGAAGCCACACTGTAGTATTGGCTTTGATCTACACTCAAACTTGGCTTAAGCCCCAGAGAATGAGGCTAAGCTAAACCAGATAACAGTTCCAGGAGCTTCTCGAGGAGACAGGGTAACATTTAGTGGTAATGACTAAACGTATGTATTCAGTGTAAATTAGGACTCTCTTCCTCAGTTGGAAAGGGCAGGGAGCTAAATCTAAGCAGCAGTCAAAGAAAGCAAATTTTCTCTTAATCAGAAACGTGCAATCATGGTGACTCGGAGCTAGTGGTGTAATTAGGTTCTTTTTTCTTTTCCTCCAAAAGGCAAGAGAGAGAGAGATGGGCATCTCAGGAAATGCTGTTTAAAACTTCTGGAAGAGGACATTGTTTAGGTAGTTGAGGGCAGGTTAAGCCTGATAATTTTCTTGGTAGAGAAGGACCAAGAATAACAGCATCCCACTAATGTATATGAAATGAAAGGTGTAGTGATATTATATTTAAATAAATAAAGTTTGCCTGAAGACAGAGAGTAAAGCAGCTGCACTGATCAGCCATACAGACCAGGCAGTGGTGGCACACACCTTTAAGCCTAGTAGCCGCATTAGTTTAGCATAGAAACCGGGCAGTAGTGGCGAACGCCTTCAATCCCAGCACTAGAGAGGAATATAAGACAGGAGAAGACAGGTTCCAGGCTCAGTCTCATTCTGAGGATTCCTGGAGGCATGATCGCCATTTTCAAACTGGGGTAGAGGTCAGAGCCAGTAGCTGGTTGCTTTGCTTTTCTAATCTTCAGGCTGAACCCCAATATCTGTCTCTGGGTTTTTATTAATCGTGCTATAGAAAGGCATTTCTACTTATACTGCCACAAATTCTAAGTGATAGCACCACTTCTTCAAATGCATATGTGTACATATGCATTTTTTTTTGACAGTGTCTCACTAAACCTGGAGCTCATCCTCATTGATTTGGATAGGCTGGCTGGTCAGAGATGCAGCAATCCTCCTGCCTTCACCTCCCCAACACTGGGATACAAAGTGTGCACTGCGGTGCACAGCTGTTTACGTGGATGCTGGGAATCGGAACCTGAGTCTTCCAACTGACTGAGCCGGGGCTCTCAAAAACACAGATTTTTCTAATAGACAAGCATTAGTCAGCATGAGAAGTCAGTTAGCAAGAGCTCTGTGTTTAGATTTCCTGTTTCCTTACATTTTAAAGATTATATGTGCTGTTAAGTATAGTGTTTAATAAACAACACATGATAAGGGTTTAGTACAAAACGTGGCCATTTTCTTAAAAAGAGGGGCAACATTGAAGAAAAGAAAGCCATTCTTGTTTCTGGGACTAATTTAACCTTGCCTTTGGGTCATCTCACACTAGACATCTGAGGCCACTTATCTAATAGGAGATCTAGGGAGAAAGATGAGGGAAAGCCATCAAATGCCGGCAACTAGCAACTAGCAGAAGGCGGGGGACAAGCAAAATGACTTGAACAGCTGGATGTTTTGTTTGGTTTTTTTTAATTTTAAAAATGCAAAAAGCAGCAAAGAAATTAAATGGGAGTTGCTGTTTGGGGGCTGTGGGAATAGATGCACAAATGTTTTCACCTGCTGCCTGCTTGGCTCGAGAAGGATGTGCTGGGTTTCAGATGAATTTGAGGCAGACATTAGTAGAGTCCGCACTTCTTCCTTTTCTCTCCTTCTCCCCCAGATCAAATTCAGAGCAAGGAGACTCATGCTGAGGCCTCGGCAGGAAACCATCAACAGTAGCTGCTAATGGGAAACCTAATGACACTTAAATGGGCCTGGGAGAGCTAAGAGAGCGGTGCAGATAATATTTATAAGAGAAAAGAAAAAATAACTGCACTAAGCCAAAACAAGAAATGGCCCGAGCTGGGAACTGTTAGAAACTCGATAAAGCCAAAGTTGTGGTCTCCCTAATGAGCAAACACTAGCCACAGCCCTGCAACTCCCTCGCCAGCACTAACCGGGAGCGCTGGAGAAGTGACAGTCAGCAGTCAGCAGCCAGCACCTGTGTTAAGTAACAAGCAATGAACCCAGCTGAGCTTCCCTCCTTTTTTCCTTTACAGCACCTCTTCAACCCACAGGGAATGGGCTGTGGCTGAGCATTCAAGACCTGGGCTAAACCTACCTGATATAACCTGATATAAAACGTATCTTCAGTCACTGTGAAATAGTTAGCAACAATTAGCAAAGACCGTGCTTGTAGGTATTTGTTCAAGCCCTGGTATATCACCTGAATTTTCTAAACTGATGCAAGCGTATCTTTAGCGACTGAATCTTTCCTTCCTATCCTGTCCATTTTGGTAGTCTCAGCAAACCTGAACCTCTAGAACAATAGATGGATCTCACGACGTAATCCCCAGCCAGACCACTGGGATCAACTGGGACCATGTCAGAAATACAAATTCTTGATCCCCTCCTGAAGCCACTCAACTCGGGGAATCATGGCAGTGGAACCCAGGCTCTGTGTTTTTACAAGCTCTCCCAGCGATTCCGACTCACAGCTCAAGTTTAAAACCCACTGGCCTATAACACTGTTTCTCAAACTTGACTACACACTGGAATCACCTGCGGAGCTTTTACGAAACAATGCGCAGGCTGCAATGCCCCTCCCCCTAGAGATTTCAACTGATATCAGGTCTACCCTGGATATTTGACTTATTTTTTTAACCGCCCCCAGGGGTTCTCATGTGCAAGAAAGTGTGGAATCCACTAGAACGTAACTAAATATGGAAATGAAAAGGCCAACTTTTCACAACAAAATACACATAGCGAAGCATAAGCTACTTTGGTTATCATCGCTCCGGGAGCACTTGCAGAAAATGGGAAAGACAACACACTGGCTAGTACTTCCGGAAGGGTTTCAGGTCACCACAGTGGGGTGGGCAAGGTGGTGAGAACACACGGTAAGAGCCTCCCATTAGGCCTGGAACAGAAGACAGAGCTGGGAACCAGAAGGCCCACTTTTAGCCATCTAGTTTCACCACGCAGGTCCCACAGCACCAGCAGCTGGAGAGACACATGCCACTGGAGACCATTCCACATATAATCCCAACAGGACTCAACGGATATTCAAAGCCAGCATTCATAAGCACTAATAGGTCTATACTGATAGACTTGTCAATGTTTTTCCTCAATACTATTTCAATGAGAGAGAAAATTATTTGTCCCCCAAACCCTGATTTATTTGAATGTTTATTTGAGATTTTCTGTTTTGTTCTTTGAGGTATGGTTGTCTTTAAGAATTTTATCTTCCTTATTTAAAGTAGCAGATTCTTTCTGTTTATACCTATTTATACCTAATATAATAACTCTTAAAATATTATGGCCATGCTTCTCACACTGACGTACAGACTTATCCATAAGCTATGAAGTGATGAGTTGTGGGACCCAGGAAGTCATAAGTCACAGGTAATGCACATGTCTGGAATCCCAAGTTGTTTGAAGATAGGAAATTTAAGATATCCTAATGTGTTAAAAGGCATCAATATGTTAGAAATTAGAAGGCAAATATAATTATTCCAAATGAACACAGTAGCAGAGACCTGTAATTCCAGCTGCCCTGGGGGCTGAGGCAGGGGGATTGCAACTTCAAAACCTGACAAGATAGATGATAGATAGATAGATAGATAGATAGATAGATAGATAGATAGATAGATAGGATAGGATAGGATAGGATAGGATAGGATAGAAAAGAAATGCTCACCCTGAGATCTCAAGTCTTCCCAAGAAGGTTGCCCATCTCTTTTCCCTGCCCTGGGCTCTGGTGCATGTGGCTAATGCAAATACCCTAAGCACTACATAATCTATGTGAGCCTCACAGAAAGCAGCCCATCATATCTTTAGCAAAAGGCAAAATATCAAACAACAGATGAAGAAAAAATGTTAACACCACCTGGGGTCTTGATCAAGTTCATTTTCTCCACCAGTTAAAGGGGAAGAAAAACTGGAGGGCCACCAGATGATAGCAGGAGAAATCCTGGACACAGCAGATGGAATCAGCTGGTTAAAAAAAAAAGCATTTATTGGGGTGAGGAAACTAAGCGCACAATAAACACACGCTAAACACATAGGAAATAAAAGACCCTCTAAAGGGCAGAGAGAGGACCCAGGAAGCCACAGACCAGGCTTTAAAGGCCATTGAGTGGACTTCACCCCTCAAGTTAGGACTGGTCAGTTTGAACAAAGACTGGGATGACACACCCACAGTTTGGGGGTAAACAAATCCTGGTCTGACCTTGAACTTGCAGAGCAGACAGGTCAACAGGCAAGTAGAAGAAAACCTCTTACAGGCCTTTGCTCTAAACTGCCAGCCTTTGTCTCCTGTTGGGAAGGTAAAGAAGAGCTCAGCCATCTCTGTAACCATCTCTTTTATCTAGCCATGGTCCGTCTCCCCATCTGTCTGTCCACCAGGGACTCTAAGACCTAGTCCTTCAAAGATATTTCCCCCTGAGGTTTCTCCTATGCGGAGAATAGAGTTCCCTAAGTTCTAAATCAAATTCTGCCACCAGCTCGGTCTTGAATGTGGTGGCAGAGCAGTAGTGTTGCTATGGACCAGATGTTCCCACCATTGTCTTCTCCCAGCTCGTATGCTGAAATTCTAACCTGCAGCGAGGGAGGTGAGGCAAACTCTAGTATCTCCTTCAACCTCTGTTTGAGCTTCGAATTTCTTCAAGAGCCAACAGTAGATGAAGAAAATGGAGTTGTCCCCCCGCCATTGTAAAACTGATGCACATGACTCCAACGGTAGCCACTGGCCTACCTACCAATTCAGCTGAACATTGATTTTGGCACTAGTCCCAGGAGCAGGCACCTGTGATCAGGGCAAACTGGGACTTAGTCAACCCCAGGAAGGAGCTGAAAGGAGTTAAAGTTGTTGAAATTCTGATTCATGGTAGGAATCTGAGAAACGCTGTAAGGCAAAAAAGCTTGAAAGAAAAATAAGGTTTACCTCTTCTCTTTCAGAAGAAAAAGAAAAATAAAGAAGAGAGAACAGAGAGTGAATGACAAAAATCCAAATCAAGATTGCAACCTGGAGGAGATACTGTGGGTGTTTTATGTGGGACGGTGGTGTCAAACTCACACGTGTGTAACACCCAAAGGATTTATTGTTCAGTCTTTTCACTGAATCCTAAATGAAAAAGGAACTCTGTTCTTCAGAGCATTTTAGAGGAAAAAAAAAGATAATAAATTTCCCCATAGAGTTGAGCCTATCTTCCATCTTATCTTTCTTCCTAACCGAGTTTGAGCTTGAGGCATTGGGAATGCTTCTCAGCTAGTTTTGCTTTGGTGCAGGCACACCACACTTCTGTTGTGTCCCAGCTGAGTACAGGTGGCAACCTGGGCAAGGCCAGGGTCCCCTCGGTCCGTCAAAATTTTGAAGATCGGTAAATATTTCTTCACTATTAGAAGATGAAAATGAAGAATCTGTGTCATGGGTTCTAAGTGACAGAAGAAACATCTGTCCTTTCCAGGACATGGGGAGAGGAGCCCAGGGCATTGTGGGAGTCATGTGTGGAGCCTCTCAGCATGTTTGTGTCAAGGAGAAACTCAGCAGCCACTAGTTCAAGAGAGGAGGAAGTGAGACATGGATAAGGGAGATGAACTCTTCCCACACAGCCAGGAGAACAGGGGCCATTCTCTGGGTCACAGAGGTCCCTGCTCAACCAGATTTATGTCCATGGATTCAGTTATCCACAGTCAACAAGGGTTCCAAAGAGTAAGTGGAAAGTTCTAAAAATAAATAGTTCATATGTTTCAGGTGAGTTTTATGCTCCTTGTCTTATAATTGTCACATTTTTATTACTGTTAACTGTTAATCTCTTACTGTATCTAATTTATAAATTAAACTTTATGAACATACAACATAAAAATAGTATATGAAGTGTTTTCTAATCATCTAGAGGTTTGGGGTTTATTTGGTTGGTTTGTTGGATGGTTGGTTGGTTGGTTGGTTGGTTGGTTGGTAGGTTAGTAGGTTGGTTGGTTGGTTGGTTGGTTAGTTGGTTGGGTTTTTGAGACAGGACTTCTCTGTGTAGCCCTGGCTACCCTGGAACTCACTCTTCTACCAGGCTAACCTTGAACTCACAGAGATCCACCTGCCTCTGTCTCCCAAGTGCTGGGATTAAAGATGTGCACGATCATCACCCATCTTTATCTAGAGGTTTTGACGAGACAATCATAATTTCCTTTTTTTCTCAAAATCCCCCTCACCATGTCTATGGAGCGCTGCAGAACTAGGGGAGGCTAGAAACTGCTGATGTAAGCAGTAAGCAACGAAAACCAAAGAGGAAGGAACCAGTGGAAAGGAAGGCCCAGATGATGCCCTGACCTGATCGAAGGAAAGTGACGCAAGACCAGGGGCTACCAACAGAGCCTCAGCAGGGCCCTGCCTCCCTAGCAAACAGCAGCAGCAGCACACAAGCACACAGCAGCAGGAAGAGCCAGGGCAGGCAAGACCCCACAGAGCGCTCCTGGGGACTAGCTGGCCAGGGCAGCCATTGTCTGCATGTCTCTGGCTTGCTGCCCTTAGGTAGGCACTAGACCCTTTGTCAGGCAAGTGTGTGTGTGTGTGTGTGTGTGTTCTGACATCAAGGACCATATAGAGCTTGTTGAGTCTAAAAAATAGAACCTAACTTCTGTTTCCTTACCTGTAAAATGTGTTAATCACCTCTATCCTGTAGAATTGACGTGAGGCATGGGACTTAGCGTGCAGAATATGAAAAGAGGCATCTTGATTCGGCTGGGGGTGCCACAACGGACTACTAGACTGGGTGCCCTATAAGATACAAAAATGTGTTTCATGCAGCCTTGGGGGCTGGGGCATCTGAGAGTGGTGTGCCAGCATGCCAGCCCTGCTGAGGACCCTCGTCCTGGTGCAGGCTTTAGATTCTCCATGTAGCTTCACTTGAAAGAAAGAAGGTGATGGAGAACTCTTTGGGCCATGGTTCATAAAACCATTAGTTCCATTCATCAGGATTCCACCCACACAGTCTACTCGACTCCCAAGAGCTCCACCTCCTCATACCACGTCACTGGAGATTGGTACTTCAACGTACAAACCAGGAAGAGAGGAAACGGTGGAAACATCCACTCCACACCTGTGCTACCATGTGCTATCATCACCATGATGAGTGCCACCCCGGAGGCAGACTACGAGTAAGAAGAGCGTCTGATCTAAAGTCCCGAGGTTTGAAGGTGGAGGATGTGTTCTGAACCATGGACAGGGTCCAGAAGCAGAGCTGCATTTCCACAATGGCTGGCTGACCTTAGGCCAGGCATCGGTGACCCCTGAGCCTCACACATACCAGGAAATAAACTGCAGCCCAGAAAACAACTGTAGCAAACATGTCCATGAAAACCCTCTGAACCCCAGCCAACCTCGAAGCCAGAACAAAAACATTTCTTCTATGAGTTCACTCTTTACCTGCCTCAGATCGAATCCCAGTTGGGTTTATCTGGATCCCCCTCTTATCCTTCACATCCCCCCACATACACCCACACCTGCCAAATTCTTCCTGACCTGCTCTTATTGTCCAGTCATAGAAAGCCAAACTCCACTCACAAACCAAGAATATATGGACAACTAGACAGAAGCAGAAAAGCAAGAGAGAGATTCAGTTAAAACTGCCATTTAGGGGCCAGCGAGAGGGCAAACTGGGAAAGGCACTTGCTGCCAAGGCTCACAACCCGAGTTTGATCCCCAGGACCCACGTGGTGGAAGGAGAGAATCAAGTGGGGCCCGTTGTCCTCTGACTTCCACACATACATGGTGGTACATGGCCACCTACACACATACACACACATACAAAACTAAATAATAAAATAACAAATGTAATTTAACTTTTAAAAACATACCAGTTAACAATTAACCAATAATCAGAAAATCAAATATTCACAATGAATGATTTGGGGAAATTTATTCATAATAATTTTAAATAATTGTTCTTCTTTGGCTTTATTATTTATATAACAAATTTATATAATAAATTATATAATAGAGTAAGCCAAAATAACAAAGCTAAAAACAAAGCAAAAGATAATATCAGACAGAAATGACAGAAACCACCATTCTCATTCTGGATCAGAAATATTAAACAAAGAAAAAATACTCATTATTCTGTCAGCTCCAAGACATTTTCAGCTTGTTCAAACGGGAACCAGTCCCCCTGCGGTCTTGTAAAACTCACTGAAGTGGGGTAAAGCAGTGTGTTCGGCAGCCTCCTCTTCAAAGCTGCCATGGAAAAGACACAGATTAACAAGCAGAGGCGTGTCCAGTCTCTCGCTCCCACTATGTTTCTCAGCTGTGTTCCAGCACCGAGCACATCTGAGCAGAGCAGTTTCAAACAGAGTTTGCACTTTGCCTTCACCTCCTGTCACCTCTCAACCCTGAGGCCTCCACCATGCCAGGGGAGCCCTCCTGGGCACCCGCGGGAGGGACTGAACTCTGTAAGCCGGTGCAGTCGGCAGAGTACTTACGTCTCTTTCCTCTCTGACAGAACTTCGTAGCTGTTGCCCTGCTTAGACCCGCCTGTATTTGAAAGAGCAAATAAGCCGGAAAGGCATGTTTGGGAGCCTGTGTCTCGGTGTTCAGCTCTGCAAATCCCTGGAGAATAACCAATTAGAACAGGGACAGAGTCTCCTATCTAAAGTAAGTCAGCTTCAACACATGCGGGTTCAAACTCGATGTCATACACGTGTTTCCAGAATTGTGATTATAGACATGCAGCTTGTCATTTCCACTTCTCAGGGCATTGATGGGTGCTCTAGATAAGTGTCAGGATTCTAGAGAGGTGGCTCAGCAATTAAGAGCACTGCCTAGTCTCCCAGAGAACCCTGGCTCGATTTCCCAACACCCACATGGCAGTTCACAACCCTCTGTACTTCCAGCTGCAGGGCATCTAATACCCTCTTCTGGCCTCCTAGGG
>JAQHUG010000033.1:1996628-2022775 GCA_028555095.1 Dicrostonyx torquatus | reverse complement strand
CTACTGATGTAGCTACACCTACAAAGATAGATCTCACTGACCCCAGTGAAGAACTATGGGACCTGAATTCACATTGACTACACGGTTGTCGAGCGGCACAGCTGAGATTCCAGTTACAGCATCCTCACACCTCGTTTCTCAGTTTACCATGCATCTGAACAGACAACTGGCTCACCGGCCCCACTCCTAACAACGGACAATGTCCTTCTTTTCACTACTTCCTCCACTCCCTTACTCCTGACTCCCCCGCCTTCCTCATCTGCTCTTTTCCCAACCCCCATGCCTTATATTTATTCATGCTTAGGTAACTTTTTTTCCCCCCGTTAGGGTTCTTAAAGAGAGACCTGACTGATTCCTGCCCTAGAGAATAATGTTCATGTCCCCTCAAGGGCAAAATTACTAGGTATCCCAAACACGGCTAGGAATGGCCCATATTTTTAATGTTTGTTCCATTTTCAACTCCACTGGGACAAATAATTGTCCTATATTTTAAAGTGGAACTAGAGTGTGTAGAGCATGTGTGTGTGTGTGTGTGTGTGAGAGAGAGAGAGAGAGAGAGACAGATACAGAGAGACAGAGAGACAGAGACAGAGACAAGAGACAACAGAGAAAGACAGTAATTATACCTTCGCCTCTTGATTTTACAGCTGAAATTGCTGAACCAATATATTTTGTGCAATCCAGCATTCCCAGATCTTGAGCTCTTTCGTTCAACACACACATACACAGACACACAGACACACAGACACACACACACACACACACACACATCAGATGCCTGATAACCTCTGTTTTTAATACTAACACCCAGAACGTAGATATTGTCAGCCACATCCTGTATGCCCACCTAAATCTTCATAAGAAGATAGTCTAAAAGATAAAATCCTGCTGTTACAATTTCAAAAATCATCAAATCAGGAAATGGCCGCAATTAACAAGGAATTTTGCTTCCAAGTCTGTGTGTCTGCTTCCCTTGGTTTCCGAGTGGCTGGCTCTGGTCTGCTGAAGACAGTGCTGCCCGGAGGAAAACTAGATCCCCTCCCTGCCTTCCATTCAAATGCTGTTGCAAAATTCAAACACCGAGCTGGCTAATGTAGGTGAGCATACTTTATTCTTCCTTAGAGGAGTGGGGAGGAAGGGATAAGAAAGGGACAAGCCCTAAACCGCAAGCATAACCCTCTCCTGTTTGCTCTTCCTCCGCCTGCCTGCCTCAACTAGTTGTTTCTGCCTCTTTCTGCTTCCTGTCTTCTGTTCTTCACCCCTACCCCACCCCTCAGAAGATGCTCTCTGCCACCATACAGAGTGAGCAGAACTCCTGCCTGACCCCGGTCCTGTGCACACCCTGAGGCCCCCTTGGTGACAATGACAATAATCAACCAGCACTCACAGAGCATTCAAACTATGCTACAAATTGGGTTTTCTCTTGTTTACTTAGCCTACAGTCCTGAAGCATCTATTATCTTTCCATTTTACAGAAGAGAAAAAAGTATCATTGCTTTCTATTTGATTTTGACCATGATTACGGCGTTACAGATGATAAACCGAGGCTCGGAAAGGTCCTGTAACTTGCCCACAGTCGCACATTGTGTTAGCAGTAGAGAAATCCCTTACACTCTCCTCCCATTTGACCATTCATTAAAACCTATCGAAAACCGACCCTGACAGCGCTTGGCCGCCAGTAAGCCCAAGGGTGGGACTTATGCGAAGCTGTGAAGAAAACGCCAAACTGAGCAACACGCCCATCCCCAGTCCCGAAACACGGAGTCAATTACTTCGCAATGTAGACACGGATTTGAAACAAGGCAAACTTAATCCTCAGAAAAAGAAAAGAGTAATTTTACAGGAAGAGAATTTTTAAAAAATGAAACAGAGAATTGATAGCTTAGAAAAGACAACGTTATAGCAGCCAGTTGTAAATCCTGATCATAAATTAAGACTGGAAAGAGGTGCCTCTTTTTTCCTTTTGATGGATGAGGCGTCTTACTGGATACACTAGCACCACCTTGTGGTGACACGAAGGATACACACGTGCTCCCTGTCTGGTACTAAACCTTGCCAAGACATGAGAGAGAAAAACAAGGTTGGCTATAAATCACCAGGCTCAGAACTGCATTCACTAAGCGATAGTAGCCATTTTGGCCAAAGACCTTATTTCTTCCCAAACAATCAAATTCCAAAAGGTAGTCATTCTTGCTCAAGCTTAGTATTGGTGTAATGTCTTGTAATTGTTGGCCACTTCCATACATTTAATTTCTATTTTTTAATCAAAGCACACCAAGAACTAAGCAGATAATTTATCCTATTCTACAGACAGGAAAAAAGAACAGGTTAATTTGCATACAAGTGACACTTCTCTTGGGAACAGTACATTTTTTGTTTTGTTTTGTTTTATATATATATATATATATAGTTGATTTTTATTGAGTGTTACATTTTTCTCTGCTCCCCTCTCCCCTTCAACCCTCTCCCAAGGTCCCAATTTACTCAGGAGATCTTGTCTTTTTCTAATTCCCATGCAGATTAGATCTATGTATGTAGCTCCTAGGGTCCTCATTGTTGTCTAGGTTCTCTGGGATTATGATTTGTAAGCTGGTTTTCTTCGCTTTATGTTTAAAAACAGTGCATTTTTAAATCTTCTCAAGAACTCTGGGGACTGTGAGGACAGGGATAGAAAACAGCAAAGAATGAAAATCAGGAACCTGTCAGGGAATAGTCACTCCCCGACATGACTCCTAAGGACTTGATTTCTCAGCAAAAACATACTTCCCACACACTGAAAGTGAAACGAATAGATACCCATGAGCGAGTGAGCTGCCCCAGCTGGCTGGACCACAAGTCAGCATCATGTAGCATCCATGTGCTCATCCATCACTGAAGGGTTTCGGAGTCAACCTGACTGTGCAGCAGACATCTCTGTTAGAATGGCCTCACCATGCAGGTGTAAGTGTCATCCTGACCTGACCATATCACCCTATCCCAAGATGTCCACAGTTTGTTTGCTATTTCTGACACATGGTCCTGTCCATCAAACTCCAGACGTGTTATTTTCATCTCTCTGTTTGAACCTAGCCAAGGAACCCCACATAGCAGAAAATAATCCTATATACAATCTTCCTTGTAGGCGTGTGGTGTAGCCAGTGTTTCTCAGACCTGTGTCAAAGACAAGTGTTCACCTGCCCCATTTGGGAGAGGGCTTTGCACAGCTTCTTATTTCTGTATGACATTGTGGGACACTTGCCCCACTTGGGAGGGTCACATGTTTGTTCCACATCAACCACATTGTTGCACATTTCATAGGATGTCATTTTATAAAATGCTCATTCACAAAATGTCAATTCGTCAAACCTGTGACTAAAACACGCTGCTAAAACATCTTACATCGTCTTTGAGTTTCTTATCAGATACTGTTTCGAAGGGGGGCTCCACAAGTTACTCTAAACTCTACTTGGAAAAAAACAGAACTTTTAAAAATTATACATACAGCAAGAGTGGAAACATTTCCCTTTTATTTACCATTTAATGATGAGGTTAATAGACATATATTATTAGAATTGGAGGATTTATAAACTTTTTGTCTAACAATCAATAGTCTTTTCTCCTGGCTTGGCCACAACTTAATTACTACATCCTCTTTAAAGCTGTTGAACGAAAGGCCTAGATATCAGACTTTATTCCAGCAAAGTCCCTTTATTTTCTACTCTAGATAAAATTAAGAAATCATCAGATATCAATTCTCCTTGAAGTGTTCCAGAGGCCTGAACCAAACAGAAGATACATGATCACACACATACATACATAACACACACACACATGCACACATACGGTACATATGCAGATATAGTAGCAGTCATGGTTATGCCTGAACTACTTCCCCTCTCTACCACACAAAGTCATACCCTGCATTATACATTGTTCTCCACATAATTGATAGTGATACCCAATCAAAACATTCCTGCTTTTCATCTGGATCTCAAAGCAGTAGGATGATCCTCTTGAAAAATATTAAAAATTGTCAAGGACACACACATTCTGTTGAGATGCTACAGCACAAACCTAATGAGAGCTAAAGGAGATAATTCAGTGTTCAAAGTGCTTCTCATAGAGTCGTGAGGACCAAAGTCCAGATCCCTGGAACAAGGTAGGCACAGCAGCCTGCCTGGAGTTAACTCCAGCCTGGAAGGCAGAGATGGGGTCCTTAGAGTAGATTAGCTGAATGGATGAATTTAAGGAATAGGATGGAGAGTAGTTGAGAAAGACTACAGGTGTCCACATGCATGCACACATGCATTCACGCCACACACCAAAACATAAACAGGAAAAGAAAAGAACGAATGACTATACAAAGAACTCATTTCTTTTCCATAGCTTTTCACACATTCTCTTGGGAGTAACTTAGCCTTCAGTGCCCAGCAGCACTAAGCAGCCCATTGGCATAGGAATGAAAGATCAGTCAGGAGAGCCTAAGAAGTAAATGACATCAGAAATGTTAAGAAATGCAAGAAATATCAAAGGAGAAAGATTTTTTTACATTTTGACTATATTTTATCTGTCAGTAAAGTGATAAATCAATAATAAAAATATTAAAACAATGTAAAAATAGTAGAAGAAAGAAAGAAGCAATCCATATGTGTGCATGTGTGTGTGTCTGCTAGCATCTCACAACCCATCAGTATAAGTTACATAAACTGTACCTTCAATGGACATCATAATTAAATATATGTAAACTACCTTAGCAATGAGATGCTATTTTTTACCAAATTGGAAAACATTAAAAACTTAAAATCATTATAAAAATTCCCTATTGCCCAGTACTATTTGTGTCTTTTATTATGCCAATATCCTACCCCTGTGAAAGCACCAAGACAATATGAATCAATAGTCTTAAAATTTTTATATCTTTTGACCTATTAATTCCAACTCTAGATAACTACCCTAAGGGAATCATCAAAAACCACAAGCCAATTTATGCACAAATATGTTTATTATAGCATTATTTATTATTGTAATAAATGGAAATAATAAAATTTCCAACAACAGAAGGTGGCATTAATAAATTACAGCCATGCAGACATGCATATTGTTGACTGTCGCACAGCTATTAAAAATCACATTTAACAGGAATCTGAGTGACATGGAGAAGTGCTCACCAAGAATGAGAAGCAGGACACAAAACTACTCTCTTCAGCTGTCTCATTATGTTTTACCTTCAGTGAAGTTTATATGAAAAGAGAAAAGTGCCAAGCATGACTACAAGTCATGTTTGTTTACTCTTTATAGATTTTTTGTTTCTCTTCCAAAATCTGCCTAACGGGCATACAAACTCTGAAAATTAAAAAATAAAATTAAGGTACATTCAGGAGCACGGTGTCCAAGGCCCTGGAAAAGGTTTGTCTCAGGGGCTTCCTTCTAGGTCTGGTTGACTCCTAAACACATCGGAAGTTAATGTTTTTCTTCTTAATAATCACATAGAAGGTTCTATAAGGACTTGAAAGTCAGTTCTTCTCAGTCACTTTCTCTGATGTCCCCAGTAAGAATTGGTTGTTTCTTCATCTTTGTCTTTAAACCACTCCATACTTGGTTATAGAATTGTCATTTGCAAATTTGATTGTAATTATTCATGTCTATGTCCAGTTTTCCAGTGGACTTCAAATTTTTCCAGGACCCTGAGTCTTAGAATCCTTTAAGTCCCTAATACCTGGTACTTTCCCTGATGTGCCATAAGTACTCAGTGTGTTCATTAAAGACTAATAAATGGGTGAGACAATAGATGGATAGAAGGAGGGAAGGAGGATGGATGGATGGATGGATTGATGGATTGATGGATGGATGGATGGATGGATGGATGGATGGGTGGGTGGATAATAAATGAAGGATGGAGGATGGATGGGTGGACAGATGGATAGATGGATGAATGAATAGATGGATGGAGGAATGATGTATGGATGAATGAACTGGAGAGTGGAGGGATGGATGGTGGATGAATGGATAGATGATGGATGGAGTATGCATACATGATGGATGGGGGATGGATGGATGAATGGATGAATGGATGGATGGATGGATTGATAATGGATGAATGTATGGATGATGGATGGAGGAATGGATAGAAGATGGGTGGAGGGTGGATGAATTGATGATGGATAGATAATGGGTGAATGATTAGAAGATTGGTAGATGATGGATGGATAGATGATGGACAGATGGTTAATGGATAAATGGATAAAGGATGGGCAGATGATGGATAGATGGATGGATGGATAGATAGAATATAGATAGATAGATAGATAGATAGATAGATAGATAGATAGATAGATAGATAGATAGATAGATAGATGGATGGTTGGGTGGAGATGCCAATAAGCATTCAAGGGGTAGTAGAATTCAGAGACTAGGGCCATTTCCAGTTGTTTCACCTGGGCGAGTGTGTGCAGACCACAGATGACATATAGAAAGCACTACACTGAGCACTGCTAAGATAAGTTGGACTATAATTAGCTCATAATGGAACTGAAATTTTTCTAGTTGAAACAACAAATCTGTTATCCTGCTCTACAGTAAATGGCTTTCTACAAAGGATACCCACGTGCTTTTTTTTTATTAAAAACCATTCCAATAAAAGATATGCTGAAAAATTATTGCAATTCCTACTAATTAAAAACTAATTAAGTCATTTGCTGAATAATACATGTATTCTACTTGCATTATCTACGAGCATGCTCTTCACTTACAAATATTTGTCTCCATTTCATTAAAGTAATTAAACTGCTTCAAGTATGGTTATTTTTATAAGTATTTTATAGCCAGCTCTCAATTTTCCATACCAATGGAGAAGCATAATTGAAATATTTAAAACTGAATAACAGATAATAGAGACCCTCCCGGCAGCCTCCTCCTCCTCCAGCTTTAACAAACAATGAAAGTGACTGATTTGAGTTTTAGCTTGCTCCCTTCTCTCACTCCCACTCTGCTAGCAGGAATATAAGATAACGGTGTGTAAACAGTACCCTCCTGTTCCTGCCTGCACACCCCTCCCTCCCAGCACCACTGTCAATGTGTTCAGTTGAAGGTCTGTCCCAGCAAGGTGGAGGAGGTGTGAGCCTGTGTTAGCAGAGAAGAGAGACCATCCCCAAATCAATGACAAAATTAATTACACTCTGTCCCTCCTTCCACATCACCCAGGCTTTGTCTCTGGCAATTATGACAATTCCTTAAGCTCCTAGAAAAAGAAATGCTGCTTAAAGCCAAAATTCCTTATGCTAAGAATTTTAATGGGGACTGTAAGTGAAGATGTCAGCTTGTGCATGACACGGTGCCTGGCTGCAGCTCTGTGTTATTTGAAAGGAAGAGGGTTTGTGGTGGATACACTTTCCAGCACAGAAAGGGAGGGGGCATCAGTCTGAAGGTGCAGAAAATACATACGCATTGGATGCATCTAATTACATATATTGAGAAATGTGACAAGAAAAACACACACTAGAAACAGGTTCATAATCCATGTTCCATAATAGCTACTCAGGGTCTTAGTATTGTGTGGGAGATAAAGAGAAAATGCTTCTTGCCAATTCTTCATTCTGGTTTCTGCAGTCACTGTGAGAAGCAGGAATGATGCTGTCTCTAAGAGGAGAGAGAGAGAGGAGAGAGAGAGAGAGAGAGAGAGAGAGAGAGAGAGAGAGAGAGAGAGAGAGAGAGAGAACTGGGAAAGGAAATGCCATCCAAGGAGCGGAGACATGAGAGGGGAGACCTAGCACACCACACTTGGAAACATGTCTCCTGCATAGCAAGTAGCTAACGCATGTATTGCACCCTTGAGGTCCTGGGGGACAGTATTTAATTCCTAAGGTTAAACAGGCAAAATAAGTTCTAACGAAAGAAGCAGGATCTTGCTTTTTATTGTTTTGCTTCATTTTTAATACAGACCTCACAGGCGGTCTCCAAAATGCATACAGAAGGCTCAGATCAGAATTTCATTCAGAATCCACATGTACATGGCATCTGCTTTATTCTGTACTTTCCCCCTGCTTTAAATTTTATTGGATTTTAATCGGGGACCATCTGATGAAATGTTCTAACCTAGATTAGAATGTAGCTCGCAGAACGACTGAGTGAGAGGGAGGACAGCGGAATCTCATAATGGAATATAAAATAGATTTTAAAAGCAATAAAACTGCAGCGGGCAGAGGGGCCTCCTTGGAAGCAAAGAGAAGGAACATTCTCAGCACAGAAACAGGGGAACTCCAGCAAGGCCCTGCCCAGAGCAGCCTCTCACCTTGAAGGAGGACCTTTCCATTCCCTCAAGCTCATCCTCCTCCCACCTAGGCGGTGACAGAAGGGACAAATCAAAGGCCGCTCTGGAGGAATCAGACCCTGACCACGAAAAGGAACAGGCAGATTCCCCCAAAGACTCAAGACGCTCAGGTTCATCAACTTCGGAGACAAAGCTCCTTGTAGCAGACGATGAAGGTCGGGCTGCTAGGGCAAGGCTTCTCAAATCTAGCGAATAACTGAGCCAACATGGTCTTGCACACTGCCGTATAAGCCCAGGGCTGAACCTGGGAATCTGCATTTCTACAAGCTCACAACCCGCGCTGACGTTGTTAAGCAGCCGAATGTAAAGTCTTGCCCTATGGAATGGAATCCTTCTGGGGTCCATCTCTTACTCTTTTCACTCACACCCTCTGGACCTGAATTGCTCTGTGGTCAAAGCTTTCTGGTTCACTTACAGGATGTTCGCATACTTACTTGCATGTCCAAAACCAGAATCCCAGCCCCCAACTTCGCTTCCTCCGGTCAAAGCACAACTCGCCTAGCTTGGTTCCAGTCTCGCCTAACGTCTATTCCAGAGCCCACTGCTCACTACACTGTATCCAGAAGAAAGTCATCATTAGAGCCCGGAAGGCTCCCCATGATCTTACCCCTCCACCTCCCACCTTCCGCTTCTGCTTCACTGGTTGGTTGTTGTTGTTTCATATATATGAAGCCCTAATGTGACCATTGTTTATTATTTACATGCATGGAAATCTCATAGAATACTCATAAATACAGGAGAGAGCTAGGGCCAGCAAAATATCTCAGTAGATAAAGGGGCTTCCTGCACAGCTCTGGCAACCTGAATCTGACCCCTGGAGTTCATTTAAAGATAGAGGGAGAAAACTGATACCATAAAACTGCTGTCTGACCTCCAAACATACACCATGGCACTCGTGTACGCATGCACATGCACATACACTAATAATAATAATGATAATAATAATAATAATAAAATTTTACAAATATTTCACCTTTTTTTCCAGTTGTAGTGAGTCACCACACAATGCCATCATCCAAAGAACTGTTGTCTCCAGAAATTTCAGGTCACAACTGCACAGATGAAAGTTCTTTCTTTATTGAGGCTCTTTCAAGGCTTTCTATGCTTACATGTTAGCCTACCTGTGGCAATGCACTTTCAGACTGAAATTACAGAAAAACAAAATAAAAATAAAACCACATAAAATACAGAAGAACCCTTTAGAACCTTTATGTAGCATCCACTCCAATACTGGAAACAATATGAAGGTGAGATCCAGAGCAAAATGAACTGTTAAGGGTAGCACCGACAATCTGAATATTTGGGATGAGGGATAAAAGACTCAAAAAAGAAAGAATTAACATCTGAGAAAGTATATTAATTGAGACGCAGACTATGGGTGGTACAGAGGCAGCCCAGGAGGGTTGGCTGACGTCGGAGATCTTGGAGGACATTTTGAAGCCCTGTATTTTTTTCCAAGTGTTTGACTCTCTTTGGGAACATATTCACACGTTCTTTCAGGTCATCCTTCTGAAGTTTCCTATGACTTGTTATATTCATAACAAGCTGTAAGCATCCCTGTCTCCTGATCTTGCATGCCATGCTTCACTTTGGGAGCAGACAGAAATCCAGGGCATGTGTCTTTACACATAGACTGCTGATGGGGGTGGGATAGAGGGTAAGAAGGTTGATGATCAAAGGGGCATCACTACGCTCTTGTCCTACCGTGCACGTCATTATTTTCCACTCGGTAGGTAACTTCATTGGCTTCTTCAAGCAAACAAGGCTTTAATTCCTGAAAAGCTCCTGGAATTTCTTCAGCGGGGAGGAATGCCAACACAGACAAATGATGCATATTTTAATTGATGTTTCATCACTGAAATATTGCATAGCCAAGCCACTTGTCAGAATTTTCTGCCAAATACTTTGGGCTGAGTGGGAAAAAAATATTAAAATTCCCTCCAGCAGCCTTGATTGTTCCCAAGTCCAGGTCCATCACCCCACTTGGGGAATTCAGTCGAAATTCTTTCTCCCAAAGGTATTTCATATCCACCCACCCCAAATAATTGGTGTCAGCCCCAGTACTTGTCCTGGCTAACAGAATACAACAGTCATACTATCCTAGGAGCCCTAATCCCAATAAACCTTGAATTCAGTTCGCTACCCCTCTTTATGGCCTTCCTTAAATGGATGTTTCAGTTGCAGGAATTTCAGGTTTCAGCGTTTCAACAAGTATAATTTGGAATTTTAATCTTTGAGGACTTTAAGCTTTGACTTTAAAGATGTTGGTGTTTAGATTTAGATGTCAGGAATTTTGATCCTTCAAAACTATAATATTCAGGACATCAGTATTTAAATTTGTGCCTTTCAGGGTTACGAAAAGTAGATATTATAATGCCACCCAAAGACAGGTATTTGGAAAAAAAACTTGAAGCAAGGTTTCTTTGCTCAGAGCTGGAATTTGGTATGTAGACTAAGCTGGCCTTGAATTCACAGGGCTCTACCTGCTTCTGCCTCCCAAACACTGGAATTAAAGGTCACAGTAATAGAACCCTAAATAAAACAGTCCCCTTTGGGCAAATCCTCAGCTAGGCTCTTCTACCCTTTCTAGTGACAACAGGATAGACTGCTTGACAGGATTTCAAGTTCTTTTTCTTGGGTTCTTAGATGGCTGAAGATGTAGCTTTAGGGGAGCTGGCTGACTTAGCTTATTCTGAAGGCACAAGGACCTGCCCCATCCTTCTTCCTGTCAGTTCTCACTTAGCGGTGCTCTGTGAAATAAGGGGAAACATTCCTGTTTCTAACACAATTGGAATTTGACACAATCAGAAATTCTCTAGACAGAATTTCCGTGGTAGACATTGTAGGAAAGCTAAGAAATGTCTTCCACTGAAGATGGTTTAGCCCAGCATCTCTCAGCCATAATTGGCCATGAAGTCCCCTGTCCTAGAGAGCTTCATGCCTATCAGTACGCAGAGCATACACCACGCACATAAGCACAAGCATCAGAGAGACAGGGCTAAGTTAATCCCAGCTGAAAGGTTATGTCTGAATTTTTCATATGCTCTTAGAAGTCCCTATGCCTTTGCCTCTGCACACGTTCACAGCTGTAATTGACTAGCTGTTTTAAGCCGCTGCCTGGGCTCGTTTTGACAGCAGTCAGCGATCACCAGAGGAGAGCAGCATGGGAAGAGTGCCGGGCTGTTCTTCACTTGAAGTCTTCCTGGAGACTTAGGACAGGACTTCCCAGGCCTGGCCCTGACAATCTGCAGTGAGAAGTCTTGCCCTGCCAGTTTAGTTTTCTCAGCGAATGTAAGACCACAGCCCACAGAGAGCCCTCCTGTGCTAGCAGAAGGACCCCCAGAGTGGCCAAGACCCTCCATAAGAGAGTCCAAAATGACCAGGCCAGGAAAAGATGCCACGAGGAAGAAGAGAGGGGCAGCAAGGGACAAATACCCGGAAGTCCACCAACTAGGGCCATTAAAAACTGGACAGGCTTGAAGGCAAATCCTAAGATACGAGGGTGAAGGAGTTCTGGAGGGCCTTCCTGGTGGGAAATGGGCTTGGCAGGACACTAGCTGCTGACCTGCACTTCTCAGTTGAGGCAGGAGGTGGGAGTCTGGATTTCACAGACTGAAGTCCAAGTGAACAAGCTCCTTGTGTTTTAGATTCATGACTTTAAGCTAATTACTTCTTTCCCTTGAGCTTTGGTTTCTGTGTATGTTTTTTTTTAAAAAAAAAAAAAAAGCCCAATAATTTCTGCCTCTTGGATTTACTTGGTGATTCTAATCAGATAATGAGTGTGAAAACATTGACAAGATAATAGAAGTGCAGCCAAATATAGATATGATTGCCACAGTTGCCACAGATTTATTCATTTATTGAGGACTTTCAGTGTGCTGCACTCTGGATTAAATCCTTCAGTGGGCAGCACTTGTTTGAGCCTTCTGGAGGACCTCCGAAGCAGTACAATCATAACTCTAATTTTATAGGGCACCAAATCCATGTCCAGGGAGCTAGGATCTAAGGGCAGCCAATCTGCATACAGACCACATTTTCTGCTCCACAAATGCTAGCAACAGGGAGTGGCAAACTGACCCATTAATAGAAAGCAGGGAAGCCCTCTGGAATGAGCAGTGTAGCCAACAACTATCCCTCCCCAAAATCAGTCTAACAAATTATTTTTTCTTCATTTCTTAAATGTTTTAATTCATTCCTTGATAATTTTATACAACATATTTGGAACATATTATCTCCCCTTCCCAAACTCCTCCCAGATCCTCCCCACTCTCCAGCTATCCAATTTTATGTTTTCTTCTTTGAGCTCAATTTACACACTCTGTCTGAGAAAAAGAACTTGAAATCCTGTCAAGCAGTCTATCCTGTCGTCACTAGAAAGGGCAGAAGAGCCTAGCTGAGGATCTGCCCAATGGGGACTGTTTTATTTAGGGTTCTATTACTGTGAAAAGACACTATGACCACGGCAACTCTTAGAAAGGAAAGTATTTCATTGGGACTGGTGGATAGTTCAGAAGTTTAAGTCATTATCATCATGATGGGAAACATGGTTGCACACAGGCAGACATGGTGCTGGAGAGGTAGCCAAGAGTTCTATATCTGAATCCACAGGCAGCAGGAAGAGACAGTGAGCCCGACTTGAGAATTTGAAATTCCAAACCCCATCCCCCAATGACATAATTTCTCCAACAAGGCCACACCTCCAAATAGTACCACTCCCTAGGGCCTGTAGGGGCCGTTTTTATTCAAACCACAAGAACATATGCCAGCACCAGTGATGACCACAGGGTGCTCTGTACTGACTCCTTCAACCAGGTTCTTCATTCCAGACATGGAGGGAATGAACCCTAGGCCAGCACACAGAAAAAGTGAGCCAACTCTCCACCACCCCACAGGAGTTGTACCTCGGCCACGGCCACATTAGATGACAATTGACCAGAAGCCAATTGAACATCAGCCCTTGGCAATCTGGAGGTGAAACCTCCTGGTTGGTCGCTAAATCACAGGAAAGAGATTTTCCCGGTAAGAACTTGATGGATGAAATCAGTCAGCCCTTAGTGGTCTTTAAAGAAGTCCAGCGGTGACCAAATGGAGTAAAGGCTTCCATGCAGCAGAGCGTGTGACCTTGGAGCACCTGGCCAGCCTTGGCAGTCTTCTAAGTTTCACACTCAGACATTCCAGGAAAGAACAGTTGCAGGTAACCATGCCCAGGTAGCTGAGAGGAGGGAGATATGGGAAGCGGGGCTCTGGAAGCACCCAGGAGGATCCAGTGATAACTACAGTCCTGGGTTCAGTGAGAGGCAGAGTGGGGGCTGTGGTTGGATCTGAAGCTGTGACGGCATGGACAGGAGTATGACACCCTTCCTCAGTCATACTTGAGTTGTGGAGCTTGGGATAGATAGGAAGGCATCCTTCAGAAATGAAATCTACAAAGAAACCTAAAGAATGGCCCCTGAAATAAGAGGAGGGCAGTAATCTGCTGTCTGGAACTGGAGAAGAGAAGAAGTGATGTCGGGGAAATAAAGGCCAAGAAGACTAAAGGAAAATACAAGAGAGAGGACGGGGAAGGAATAGGGAGCGCCTCTTAAATTAGGGCCAAAAGGAGATGAAGAAACTTTACATCCAAGGGTGGCCCCTGTGTAATAGGACCAGCTTATTCTTTGGTTAGAATTTGAATAAAATCTATTGTTTTAAAATTATGCTGTCAGGATTTTAAGTGACTCTGTTCTTCACTATAGCTTTCACTCTTGTAATAAAAAAGAAAAGAATTTAAAACGAAATAGAAATGATCAAAACCTCAAAATTTTTTCCAGTCAAATTTCATTAACTGATAAAGGTCTAACCTGAGCCCTGGGCAAGGGCAGTGAACGGATTTGGTTAATTTAAAGATTAAAAGCCTTTTGAATAATTGAGGCTACATTAGAAGGGATGCTATGGTTTGAATGACATTCCAAGGTCAGAAACTGAACAGCTAAGAGTCTTTATCCAAAACACCAACTTAACCTTTCCGGTGGGGAAAAGTCAAGCAATTGCGGCCTTGAACTTCAGTGGCTGATAAACAAGGAACAGACAGGGTAAATTGGTAATCTACCTGTTTATACACAGATTTATCTTTCCTTTGGTTAAGGATTTGACCAGTAGGGTCTTGAATATTTTAAGGTGCTCTGTATAAGGTACTGTGTTATCTTGACAGTTTATTAGCAACAAAGTCAAGGAGGTCAGGACTGAAAACTCCTTCTATAATTTTATTTCCACACTGCTTACATCTTAATAAAAGGTGTCTCTTGCAACAGTAAACACAAACCAATCTGCATTTGCAGGTACTGAAAAGGCACTTTCGAATATATTGTAAGCAGAGAATGATCTGAGCTCGTGAGAATCAGCATTCTTCAACATGCTTTAGACATGAATGAGCAAGCTACAAAATGATCTCTCTCTCTCTCTCTCTCTCTCTCTCTCTCTCTCTCTCTCCTACTAAACAAAACAGGCACAGCAATGTCCAAGCCTAAACCAGTCCAGACTGCTATGGCAGTTTTGTTTTTGTAGATAATACCACAGACAGAACTTTATAGAGTTGTAAAATTTTCCCATAATTCAATGCTAGAGTACCTTTGACTTAAGGGGTATGAGTTACCTGATTTTATCCTAAATATCATGGGTATTGCAGGTGCTGCCTTCACTACTCTCCCTCCTTTTCTTAGCAAAAGCTAAGACTTAACGTTGTGGAATACACAGTTTGCTCACTGTAGCCCATACAACTCATGACAAACCTGCTTCTAGACATAAGACATACAGCAAAGAGATGCTACCCTTACTTCAGACTACAGTTGGTTCAGATTATGCTCCAATGCGAGCCATTGAAACTGGACACTGGGTTTTTCTAAAGGAGCTGAAGGAAAGACCCATTTCTTTCTTTGAAAAGGCTTCCATTGGGTTTGCAGGCCTACATGGTCCATGTGGACAAGAAAGCACATGGTCAGTATTAAGCTAGAAAGCAACAGGGAGGCATTCATAGGATGAGCAGAGGGCAGAGAGAGAAGCGATAACACTATGGTCTGAGGAAGCACACCACACTGAAACCTAAGATAGGTTTTACACTTCCAATTATAGGACAGTAAGTTCTCTTTAGTGTGTGGGTCCACTGGATTCAAACCTTCTGTTACTTGTGACTAATCACACTCTAGTAGAAGCAAGAACTACAGGAGGTGACTTGGGTTGTGTTCTGTCTCCATTGTCATGATGTTTGAAGCTCTCAGACTTTTTGTGATGGAGGTGTTTACAGATGCCACCTGATGCAACCAAGGATCAAATCCAAGTCCTCTGTGTCAAAGTTTAATACATTCCCCCAATCTCAAATGTCACCTCCTTAAAGATGTGCCCTTAAAAAAGCCCAAAAAGCCTCATTTTCATATTTATGATGGCCATTCAGTTTAAATGTAAGCACTGTGCTGAGGGAGAGAGGGCCTGCTTTTTGTCCCAGACACCTGGTTAGCTTACCCCCAAAATAATCACACAGAAATTGTATTAATTAAATCACTGTCAGGCCCGTTATCTCTAGCCTCTTATTGACTTACTCTCACATCTTTATTTAACCCATTTCTAATAATTTGTATAACACCATAAAGTCTTGGCTTACTGGGAAAGATTCAGCATGTCTGACCTGACAGCTCTCCCTCACCCTGCTTCTTCCTCCCAGAATTCAGTTCTGTCTTCTCCACCTACCTAAGTTCTGCCCTATCAGGCCAAGCAGTTTCTTTATCAATTAACCAATGAAAGCAACACATAATCAGAAGGACCTCCTACCTACACCAGTACTGCAAAGCAAAATTAAAATAACTGTAGACAGAAGTTTCTGTCCCACCCAGTCCCACAGCTGTTCAGTCCCAAAGAAACACACAGAGGCTTATATTAATTATAAACTGTTTGACTTATTATCTCAGGCTTACTATTATCTAGCTCTTATGACATAAATTAACCCATAATTCCTATCTATGTTTAGCCACATGGCTTGGTACCTTTTCTCAGTAAGGCATTCTCATCTTGCTTCCTCTGTCTGACTGATGACTGACTCTTTGCCTTTCCTCTTTCCAGAATTCCTGCATGCTCTTTCCTGCCTGGCTACTGGCCATTCAGTGTTTTATTAAACCAATACAAGTGACAAGTCTTTACAGTGTACAAGAACATTATCCCACAGCAAATAATAAAATAACTACCTAATAAACAGTGTTTTTTGTTGTTGTTGTATAAGACCAAAGAGCCATTCACCCACTGTGGACTGGGAAATACCCATCAGATAGCTTCATGTGTACCACCATTAACAGTCTAAGGCATACAGACAGCCTAGCTGCTCATTGCCTTGTTCTGACAGGACAGGCTATAAATCACAACGAAAGAGAAGCTGTAGCTCATAGACATCAGTTTAAAGCATCACTTAGACAATATAGACTCAACCAAAGCTTCTGTCTTCTAAAAGCTTGGTAATTCATGGGAGAGGTGAAGATAGCGATCCCCTCCCCCTCTCACCTTCCCCAACTCTGTGTCTTTCTCACACAGGTTATTATGAGATTCTATCTATGCATGCACTATGTTGTAAATTATGGGGCAGAGGTGTGGGTTGTGTTCCCAGCACCTGGCTCCCAAGCCCCCAGCTGCTGGCCCGCTCAGCCACTGGTTGCTTGCTTATGCCCAAAATAAACACATGAGAACAGTATTCATTTAAACTCTGCCTTACCCATTATCTCTTGCCTTTTCTTGGCTATCTCTCACATCTAAACTAACCCATTATAAAAGTCTGTATGTCACCATGAGGTGGTGATCTTACCAGACTGTTCTAAGATACATCCGTCTGCTGTGGGAGCTTCATGGCGACTGGCTCTCTCACTTCCTTTCTTCCCAGCTTCCTCTTTTCTTTTCCCCACCTATCTAAGTCCTGCCCTATCAAATGGCCCAGGCAGCTTTTTTATTTAACTAATCAAAGCACAGAAATACAGATGAACCCTCCTTCAGCACTAAATAGTTATCAGTAGTGTATTAGTGACTTCTGTATTGTTGAGTCTACAAACAAGGGCAAAAACAATCAAGGGCAGAAAGGTTTCTTTGGAAGCATGGTTTCAGTCCATCGTGGCAAGGATGGAGCAGTGGAGCAGTTAAGGTCATGGTGTTGAGGGTATATGGTAGAGGCTATTGACATTATTGTGGATTGGAGAACAGAGAGAGCAAGACAGGAACCATGACAGTGAAAGCAACCTGCAAAGACCTGCCCCTGGTGATATACATCTGCAGCCAGTTTTTTCCTCAGCTTCTCAAAAGAGAGCCATCAGTTGGGAACGGAGCCTGTGACATGTATTTCAGGTCCTAACAAATGGATCCACAATCTTTCTATCACCGCAGCAGCAGAAAATACCAAGAAGTCCCTAGCTTTGCTTAAAGATAACCAATTACATTGGGCCCCAGTAGCCATGAGTTTTATACCTACAGAGTCAACACTCTTGATATTAACAATATCTACAGAATTAAACACAAGCCATGTGAATACATAAACACTGTGCCCTTGTATGTGAGATACTTGAGCCTTCCAGCTTTTGCTGTCCATATGGTGGGCCTGTAACCAATTCTCTGGGGATACTGTAGGGTAAATGCATCCAGACAAGAAGCAGAGAGAGAGGTCAATCAGAGCAAAGAGAAGGGATTTGTCACCCAGAGTGATATCTCTAGTTACCAAAGTAACAGGTAAAACGTAAATGAAAGGAAAAGAAAAAAAAAAAAACTGCAACTGCAACCTGCCTAGAGATAAAACAGACCTATTATTATTTGAAATTAACATTGTGTTATTAAACTAAATTCTTACTGAGAGGGAGGACTACGGTGTGTGTGTGTGTGTGTGTGTGTGTGTGTGTAGCTATAGTCAAAGAAATAGCACATGCTAGCTCTCTTGAAATGTTCAGTCTTTGCCTATCCAAGTGTCTGCACACTGTAAGATTCAAAATTACTCTTAAGTATTTTGGATTCAAGGCCTGGATCCACAACCCCTTCCCAAAACTTGCTAAAGATATAACTGCAAAAATTGCTGAGCCTTTTTAATACTATTCTTCTCTTTACAAGAGGGGAATCATACATAAGGATTAAATGAGATAGTACATATAAAATATTGAAGAGATAGCTAATGATTGGTAAATTAAAGATGTCATCATTAGATAATGCTGATGATTGTTCTCAACTTTCTCCAGATTTCTAGTTGCATGTCAAGTCGCCTCTGGCTGCACTGAGGGGACGTGGAGCAACTGCTGGAGCATAATAACAGCAAGTCTCTCCTAAATGCTCTGGCCTGAGACTCCAGATGTGCTTCCTTGTGTGTCCCTATTCTTCCCGGCTTAATCTTCAGTGGGTTTTGCAGACTCTCGGCAGAGCTAAAGTCATCGTTCACAGTGTTTCATAGTTTCCCGAGTTCTTGAACACCTAGCCAACTTATCTTAGCTCAGACATACCTGCCCTAGAATACACAGGATCTGGGGAGGAAGTGACTCTCAGCAGGGACCACTGTATAAACCAGGATCTCTATAATCCCTCTTCAAAAGGGTCTTAGGGAACTGAAAATCGGAGCATGCTCACAGCTTTTTCCATGAGTCTCAAGGGCTTCAGTACTGGCCTTGTCTGAAAATGCTCGGTCTTGTTCCAGGAACAAGCTCAGATAAAAATCTTACATCAGTTAAAGTAGAACCCAGACAAAATCTGAATAGAGAAAATTTAATATCAAGGATAGTATAAAGCCATCAACCAGCAAACCGAAAAGAGTGAAAGAATATCCAACAGCCATCATCCCCAGAGCTGGAAGAACAAAAGGAAAGGTAAATAATTAAAACTTAGAGAAGGAGAAGAAAAACTTTACAGAAGGGTCACCGACCTCTGAGAAGGTGCCAGGTGGTTGCCGACAGTAGTTTGGAGAACAACAAAATAAATAACAAAAGAAGCCACTTGTCCAGAAGCTGGACAAACTGCAAACCAAAGCCAGATGCTTCCATAGCAAGGATTTTCTTACCAGCATGAAGTTTTACTGTGTGACATTCAGTAAACTAAATCAAAATACTTCTAGGTTTTCCTGCTCTTTCTTAGCGCCCCCTACTGTCAATGCCAGCAGGGATCCAGCTGGCCAAGGATATGTGAAATTAAAAGGCTCACAAAACAGAGAAGGGTAGCTTTGTGAATGAGAGATGGCAGCTTAATGATTGACGTAGGCTCCAACCCTCTGTGTGGACCACAGATCTCCCACCCTAGTGAATCACTGGAGGTTTCTCTGCCCTTCTCAATCACAAAAAGACCTTTAAAACCTCAGTCCCAGGAGCTGAAGAAAGTAAAGCTTTCCCAAAGAAATGAAAAGCACCTTCCCTAATTGCCCAGCTCTAGCTCGGTTCCTGGGTTACAAATCATACTAAAAGTCGAGTGGTTTGTCTAGCAACAAGTCCCTAATATTCATCAACATCTAAATACTGTCTACTGCTGCTCTTACTACCACTGTACCAAATTCTCTAAGAGATGGAAATTTGATAGACAGGTAAGTATGTATGTAGGTAGGTACACAGACACACACACAAACACACACACTTGTGCATGCACACACACACACTAAGCAAAACCAAGAGAAACCTTGCTCTTTACTGCTGAGAGTGGTTTGTTCCAAATCCCAGTATAGCTTCCAATGGAACTATCGGAAAGAATGTTCTGCCTTTGAGGAATATTAAAACAATGCAGGTTGAGAGTCCTCCTAGGTTGTTTCTGGTAAGAGCATAGTCACGAGATTAAGATAAATTCTGTGTCTATCACCACTCTAGTGGGGAGGAAATATCATTTGAAGGAAAAACACCATAAGCAAGGGAAGGAAATAAAGTTTCATCCTGACATCCTACAAAGCCCAAGGCAGATCAGCTTCTGGTGGGACAACCTCATCTTGACTTTACCAAGTCTCAACTTTGATGTCAATTCCATGTGGTGTGAGCCAACAAAAGTTCTTGAACTTATCTCCTCAAACTTTGACAGCAAATGAGGGAAGGAAAAATGTCTCCAGGGTGAGTTAACATGAGTCTAATAAACCAAAAATAACCTGACTTTTCTTTTCCCTACCAGAGTCATCCATTTAAGAAATATTTCAGTAACTATATTTGAAAGCCTCAGTGCTAGCTGAGCCATGTTCCCATCCTTCCTCCTGATGCTGCAAATCTAATTAAAATTTACCAAACAAATGGTATAGTTCCTCAGAACAGCGTTGTCTCCAGACCTGAGACAGATCAAAAGAAGATAGTAAGTTGACCCTACAGCCATTTATAAAACTCTTTTAGTCATATGTGCTGATGCCACAGCTTGTATATAGAAGTTATCAGCACATGATTCTGAAGACTGGAAAATCCAAGATCAAAATGCCAGCTGCATCTGGCAAGGGCTGACTTCTTGTATCCTCCCATGGAGAGGCAAAAAGATGCTGAAAGAGACACTGTGGTGGTCAAACCTGCTGCTGTTTTATAAGGACCCCGCTGCCATAATAACAGCGAGAATCTATTCATGAGGGAAGAGCCCTACTGACCCAGCTACCACTCAGTAGGCACATTGTTTAGGGAGACACATTCAAATAACTACAAAATCTAAAGTCACTCCTTATCTTATTGACCAAATTTTTCAAACTAGATTACTAAAAGTCATTAATCAAAGGGTACTGTGTAGCAGTTCATTTAATACAACACTAGAGACATAAAATGTTTCAAACAAGCCACCATCCTTGAAGATGGAAGCCTTCCTTCTGTTTCTCTGAGTGGGTTATTGTCTGCAATATGTACACACATTTTCTTTCCATTTGATTGACTTAAAATTCCATTCCCATCTCCCTCACTACTTTCTGCAGAATCAGCTTGGCTTTTTAAAAGTCTTCGCAAGAAATTGGAGCCTGGGACCGGATCATCCAAGCATAAGTCTGCTTTCTCCTCCCAAATCCACAGCCCTTCTATTCCTTACCCTGGAAGTTCCCAGATAGATGGGCTCCAGACGAAAAATCAGTTCACAAGACATTTGAACAATAGCATCAAAGAACTTCCCAGCACCCAAATGGCAGCTCACAGCTGTCTGTCACTTCAGTTCCAGGGGACCCAACACCCATGTCAAAACAATAATGCACATAAGATAAAAATAAATAATTTTTAAAAAGAAGAAATAAAGTGATGGTTGGAGAGCTTGATAAAGTTTGGTGTTTTCTAAAGGTGAGCTCAGCATGGGTATATTGTTAGGCATCTCTCAAGTTTCCCAAGAAGTAACATATGCTGAAACATGGACTGGATATGTCCTTGCACATCGTAGAAGGAGAGTGTGTAGAGTATATGGAAAGGAGACTTTCTGCAAAGGTCCCCAATTGCTGACACCTCCCACTCTGATGTCAAGATTCTCAGTTTGCCATTACTACCAGGGCCGTGGTCCCTTAGGGCACTCCGATAACCTGGGGGTCACAGTGTCACACAAAAGAAAACAGCACAACTAATGGTTCCAGAGAGGGAAGAGAAAAAAGGGACTGTAAGAGAAAACCGATGACAAGCAAACAAAAGTGTATCTGAGGTCCCTCGGGGGATTCAGACACAACAAACGTGCGTAAACAGATGACAGTCAGAAACAAAACGTACCATTGATTGACAGGTTAGCAGTGCTGGGATTCCAATCAACGCCCTGGAATATCAATTAGAATAGCAATCCCAAAGTAAAGGAAAGGGAGATAGATTTTGAGGGAAAAGGTAGAAGACTCAGAGAACAGAGTCAAGAGAACCAAAGTGACAATAACCAATCAAAGCTCTAGAAATTGCTTACGGAATACAAGGATGAAAGGAAATAATTAAATGGAACTAAAAGAATTTCCTGAGATGAAAAAATATTCTTTTTGTCGAATTTAAAGTATACAATATGCTCGAAGTAAATTTGACTCAAAAAGATGTTCTTGGGGGTATCTTGTTGAAATTCCTGATCCTTCATCCCAGCCTTCAGCTTTATCTTTTAAACAGCCTGCTGGGGGAAGGAGCAAGAGACGAAAGGAAGCTGTTCCCAGATGATCTGGTCCCAGACTCCAACTTCCTGCGGGTGCTTTAAAAAGCCCAAGCTGATTCTGCACAAAAGTAGTGAGGGAGACGGGAATGGAATCTTAAGTCAAGAGAATGGAAAGAAAATACATGTACACATTTCAGAGGTTGCCTCACCCAGACAGACAGAGGGAAGACTTGCACCTCCGAGGATGGCGACAGGCTTAGAACATTTTGTGTTTCTAGTGTGGTGTGTTAAATAGTCTGTTCCTTAGTTCCCCTTACCGAGTGATTTCCAGTGGTTAGTATGGACCCACAGTTAACAAAATTCTAATATTAATACACACATTATCAAGGTGGAGGATGTAGCTCAGAGATAAGAGTATTTGCCTGGTATTCATGAAACCCTAGAACAATTTTGGGATGGGATGGAGAAAGAGAGAGAGAGAGAGAGAGAGAGAGAGAGAGAGAGAGAGAGAGAGAGAGAGAGATATCACTGATTTACCAGAAGAGGACACTCAAGAAAAGCCAAATCACAGATGAACCAGAAGGGAGCAGAACATTCACTAACTACACTAACTATGATCCTATGCAGATAGCTACTATGCAGGTAGCTTTGCGTGGGTAGGTTAAGAGGCAGACAGTCAGAAACACACACACACACACACTACATGAGAATACTGATAAGCTGTGACAGTGAATGATGCACACACTAGATAAGGACTATTAAAACTGTAGCAATAAGTAGGTGATATTTTCTCATTGTACATATATATATATATATAAATTTTATTCATAGAAAATGGAAGGGAAATTTATAGTACAACATATACTTGCAAAAGGAAACTAAGCAATGGATATTGATTTTAACAAACAAAAACAATGAACAGGAAATGTTTGGTTGGGTTATTTAAATATTTCTGGAATTCCATCTTCATTTACATGTTGGCTTTTGGGTCACATACGCCTTCTGCTTTTTCTTGTTTCCCGTGGCCTCTCTGGGTATGGTGACGTCACTCCTCAACTTACCCACTCCATCCAGTCAGAGCGGCTTGTGCTCCGCTTCGAGCAAAAGACACAGCTCCTTCAGTGCTTATGCCATAAGTACCACGCATGCTGTGTCTCCACACAGTAAGAAGCCTGTAACTTTTGCTTTTTGCTAGAAATATTTTAAAGACTTTAAGACAAAAATACAATCCTTTCTATTCATTCAGAGATTTTAGCCTTTCTATCACCCCTCCTTTATTTTACAGAACCTGTTCATTCTGAGAAAAAAAAAAAAAACAACTTCCTTTACCATTTCCGCCATGGATGAGACTCAGCAGTCCACCACCTGAGGAAGGCATGAGTATTCTGATGATGACAGATAATCTGATGGACATAGAGCTTGTAGTTGACCTCGCATTTATTTCAGCACATAATATTTTTATTTCTTTCTCCTCTTTCCTTCATTTTTTTAAAATGAGAAATCCAATTATTGCAATCATTGTACCCCTAGATGTCACTTTCTCCATTTGCTTTCAAGAGCTTTTTGGTTTGGTTTGGTTTTTTCCTGCCCTCTCTGAATTTCATCAGCTTAACCATGATGAATCCTGACACAGCATCTTTAGTTTATTCTCTTTCAATTTCATATGATTCTGGAGGAGAGGAGTATAAGGTTATTTTAGAACATTGGGCTTTTTTCCTCAGATATGGAAAATTTGGGTCATTATTTCTTCAAATGTGTTTTCAGCTATAATCTGTTTTCTTCTTGTTCTAGGAATTTTAAGACATGAAAGTCAGACCTTTTGTCATCTCATGGGTCTCTGAGGTTCTGCTAATGTTTTCAACATTTCCTTACCTTGCTTCTTGGGGTGGATAACTTGCATTGATCTATCTTCCTAGTCTCCACCTTATTGTTCAGTCTACTGAGCTTATCCAAGGAACTTTACCTATTGCAGACACTGTAACTTTAGTTCTAAAGCTTCTGTTTTCTTATTATAATGTCTATTTCTCTTCAGGGAACTCTTGTCTATTTACTTCAAGTGTGTTTAATTTGATCTCACAGAGCATAGAAACAATAAAAGAATTAAAATTCCTTCTACTAATTCCAGCATCCAGAAAATCTCAGAGCTGATCTCTTTTGAGTATCTTTCCCCTTAAGAATTAGTCAAAGTTCCCTAGTTCTTTTATATCAAGCTTGGAAGCTTAGAATATCATGTATAGCTGGGCATGGTGGCATATACCAGTAATCCCAGCACTTAGGAGGCTGAGGTGGGAAAAAAAAAACTTGAATTTAAAGCTTCCCTAGGCTACCTAGTGAGACCCTGAGACATCCTATTATAACCTTCTGTTTTGAGGGTGTGGAAATGGGACTCGCATGTGTTTTCAGTGAATAAAAAGTTTTAGCCACCTTGAGAAATAGTTTTGCAATATCATAGGAAGTTAAAATTATATTATACATACTGCAAGAAACAGCCCTTATTCCCATACATTTACTACACTCTCATTTTCTTACAGAGACTTCTACATCATTGCTCACATAAACCCTGTTCATAAACCTCACAGGCTGGAAACAACACACAAGCTCACTGCAGCCAATGGACAAAGAAGCTGTGGCATGACCATGTACTGGACCATGGAAGAAACTAGCGCTGCACAGTCAGGGGATGGCTCTCAAAGCAACTATGTTCTTAAAGAACTCCAACAAAAATGAGGGGATGTTCTGTGATTCTGTTCACATAAAACCCTATAAAAATTCAAATCACTTATGTCAGCAAAAAGTAAAACAGTATTTGCCAAAACCATAAGGGTAAACAGAAAGATAGACTACAGTAAAACACATGGAAACTTTCAGAAGTAGCAGGAGGGTTGGTTTGATTGATGAAGGGGTTTTACAAATGTATAAATACATCAAAACTGATATTATAGACTTACAAATATATAGCATATTTTTATGTTTTTCTGTGAATGTATTTATCGATGCATTTGGCCTAAGAGGGCTCTACTACATTAACAAGTACAAAGTGTAAAACAAAAAAGATAAAAAAAAAAATCACATCTGCAAGTCCTTACACTGTGGATGACTGACCTCATCCATCAAAAGACAAAACGCAAACTTGTATTTCTTCTGAAAATGAAATTCCAAGCTTACAAGATAAAGGCTGAATGCAAATAGGAAAACAGATATTTGGGAAAAAAGGAAAGTTGAATAAAACATTTTAAAATCAGACAAGGTTGAATAAAAAGACAAAGATATTTTGCAATACTACAAATGCACCATTTATAAAGGAGATTTTGTGGCCAACAAAGAAGATAGCAATAAATATATAAATCCAAAAGCACTGGAAACCAGGAAAGGCTTAATAAAAATTTCAGTATGATACAAAGACTCTGTGATCGTTTCAGAAATGGAAATATTTGCTAGACTAAACATGTACAAATACCTAAAGGAAGCATAAACTGAGCAATGCAAATAGCTATATCAGTTATAGGGGAAGCCATAATGTCCCAAAAAGAAAACATAGTTTCTGTTTATGTCCAATAAACATTTACAGATATTGATCTAATACTTATGCAAATAAAAGTTTATTCAAGGAAATATCTTACAGGCTATATTTTCATTCCCAATAAATTATAAACAAAAGGTAAAACATGGCTTGCCTAGTTACAGTGCGATTTCCTGAGGCAGAAGCCTTGGGCAAAAAGGCTTAAGAAACAGTAACCCTATTTGGGATCTGCTTGTACATGTGTACAAAGATCTTTAGAACTAACCCAGAATCTATTTCTCATCGATGACCACTCACAAATGAAGAATTAGCTTTCTC
>JAQHUG010000033.1:1956369-1990820 GCA_028555095.1 Dicrostonyx torquatus | reverse complement strand
GTCTTTCTGCAGCAGTAGAAACCCTGAGACAACATTCAAAAGTGTGGTCTTGAGACCACAGGTATTGGTGAGTTAGGGTTTGTTAGTGATGCAAGTAAGGTTGTGGGCCAACTTCAAAATTTACTATATTAAAATCTGAGAGTTGATCAGAAGACTGGGGATGTGAACTTATACGAAAGTATGAGAAGCTCTGCCGTACTCAGCACATTGTAGCTCAGAAACTCAGTTACCCCTTTACTAAAAAAAACATGTAAAAAAAAAAGGAAGCAAAAGAATTCACACGGAGTCCTACCTGACTTTCGATACTATTCAAATTATTCCACAAAATAGAAAAGGAAGAAATGCTTTCAACCTTTTTTATGAAGTTGGTATTATCCTGACTCCAAAACCAGACAAATAAACAACAAAACAAAAATGTTTACAGATCAATGGTCTAGATAAACACAGATGCAAAATTTTTCTGAATAAAATACTTGAAAACTAAATTCAAAAATTACATTTAAAAAAGTTATTCATCATGATCCTTTTGCCTTCATTCCAGGAATGCAGTGATGACTAAACATATGGTAATCATAAATCACCATAAAGCCTGATGTGAATGTAGAAATCATATGGTCATTTCAATAGATACAGGCCTTCAACAAAATTTAACATGCCTCCCTGATTGAGTCAGGACATACCTCAAAACAAGAATACATAATGAATGCCTAGGCAGCAACAAACTAAACTGAGAGATGTCTACAACATTCCTAATAAGTTCAAGAACAAGTTCATGTCCACTGTCTCCGGTGCTTAGGTAAAAGAGGACTGTTGTGAGATATTATTTTTAAGATGTGTTACATTTGTTTATGCTGCGAGACATTTGTTTAATGATGCACAGGTGTATTGCCTTCTTTTTTAAAATCATTCTTTCTTTAATACATAACTTACTTTTATTTTATGTTAATTAAGTGCTTTTTTTTCCTACATGTATGTCTGTGTGAAGGTGGCAGAAGCCCTGGAGTTGGAGTTACAGAAAGGTGTAAACTGCCATATGGGTGCTGGGAATTAAACCCTGGTCCTCTGAAAGAGCAGCCAGTGCTCTTAATCATTGAGCCATCTCTCCAGCCCCCTGTTGCATTCTTTTATGTTGCATTTGTTTACCTCTGTGAAGCTGTGTTACTTTGCCTGCCTAAAACACCTGATTGGTCTAATAAAGAGCTGAATGGCCAATAGCAAGGCAGGAGAAAGGATCGACAGGGCTGGCAGGCAGAGAGAATAAATAGAAGGAGAAATCTGGGAAGAGGATAAAGGAATGAGAAAAGGAGGAGACAAGGATGCTAGGGACCAGCCACATAGCCACACAGCCTGTCACACAGTCAGGGTGCAAAAGTGAGATATACAGAAATAAGAAAAGAAAAAAAATCCCAGAGGCAAAAGGTAGTCGGGATAATTTAAGTTAAGAAAAGTTAGATAGAAAAAAAAAAAGCTAAGGCTGGGCATTTATAAGTAATAATAAGTCTTTGTGTATGATTTATCTGGGAGCTGGGAGGTGGGCCCCCAAAAGAGTAAAGAGCCCAAAGAGTAAATAAACAGTCAACAACAGAAGAAAGGCAGAATTAAAAGAGATAAAAACAGGAAAGAAAGAAGTCAAAGTTTCTTTCTGTCGGTGATACAATTGGATTCCCAAGAGATTCTGAAGACTTCACCAAGAACCTCTTAGAACAAAACACTTTAAGAAAGGTTGTAGGCTACAAAATTAATCATAAAAATCAGTAGCCTTCCTATATACCAATGGCCAGCATATTGAAAAAGAAATAATCCCATTCACATTAACCGACCAAAAAATAAAATGCCAAGGTGTTGACAGGGGTTCTGTCCTTCCCAGTTCCTGCAGTCATTAAGTCCCAAAGAAACTACACAGAGGTCTACATTAATCATAAACTGATTGGCCCATTAGCTTAGGCTTCTTATTAACTCTTATAACTTACATTAGCCCATTATTCTTATCTATGTTAGCCACTTGGCTCAGTACCTTTTTCAGCAGTGTAGTCACATCTTGCTTTTTTTGTCTGGACAGGACAGCAGAGGGAGCTTCCCTCTTCCCAGAATTCTCCTGTTCTCATTGACCCACCTCTACTTCCTGTCTGGTTGTCCTGCCTATACTTCTTGCCTGGCTACTGGCCAATCAGCATTTATTTAAAACATAATTGACAGAATATAGACAATTTTCTCATACCACCAAGGATTAGACCCAACCAAAGAAATGAAAGACCTATATAGTAAAAAATTAAAAAAAAATAACTTTAAGAAAAACTCAATGAAGAAATCTTCTATACTCATGAATCAGAAGAATTAATATTATAAAAACAATCATCATACCAAAGACAATCTAAGATTTAGTAGAACTCCAATAAATATTCCAAGTATGTTCTTCACAGGTTATAGTGCTATTTCATTTGTATTTTTATAAATAAAGCTTGTCTGAAGATCAGAGGACAAAACAGCCCCACTGGTCAACCTTACTGACCAGGCAGTGGTGGTCCACACACCTTTAATCCCAGTAGCCACACTAGTTTGCCATAGAAACCAGGCTGTAATGATGCATACCTTTAATCCCAGCCCTAGAAAGGAATATAAGAAAGGAGGACAAAAGTCTCAGACGCAATCTCATTCTGAGATTCCTGGAAGCAGAATTGCCATTTCAGACTGAGGTAGGGTAAAAGCCAGTGGCTGGCTGTTTTGCTTTTCTGATGTTCAGGTTGAACCCCAATATCTATCTCTGTGTTTTTATTAATTGTGCTCCATTTTGTGCCCAATGTTTGGGGTATGAATTCATGACCTTGGGATTAACAGTACCATGCTCTACCAACTAAACCTTTTACCCTATCATATGTACAGCTACTTTTAAAAATCTTAAAATTTATATGGCTATACAAAATATCAAGGAAAGTCAAAAAGCTTGAACAAAAAGAGTGCTGTCAGAGGTATTAAAATATATGATCTAAAGTTTTGCTACAAAACCTTGGAAATAAAAACATGGACATATAGAGCAATAGGATAATATAGAGGACCCAGATATAAGTCTATGAAACTACAGCTCCTTGATTTGTGATAAAGAAGCCAAAGAATGAAAAGAAAAGACAGTGTCTTCAACAATGGTACTGGGAAACCTAGACCATGACAGCTCTAGAAGTATTGGGTCACTAGGCAAAATCCTCTGATATGGGATAACTTCATAGGAGCTGTTGGTCAAGGAAGCCCCTCAATGCCCCCTCCCCAGAATAATATAAGTTGCTACATTCCTCTTAGTTGCCTACCAGAACTGGACAACAGGCCCCTATTCCTGAAAACTCCATCTTGCATGTAACGCACAGAGAAATCATTGGAACTTAGCTGGAAGCTTCCTCCTACTGACTAGCTTTCATAATGCCAGCGTTTATGATGCTAAAGGGGGAACTAAAGGCACCAAGGGTCTTACCCACCTATGAAGTCTATGAGCTACACTACCAGGTGCTGAACAAGATGTGATCATTGATAAAATAGTGGTATGACTGCTACCACTCCCTAGCTGAATTTGAGGGCCACTCCAAAAAAAAAAAAAAAAAAAAAAAGAAAGAAAGAAAGAAAGAAATCCACACCTAGTACTGTAAATCAGGTCAAAAAACTATGACTAAACAGGTCTTGCAAAGGCCCTAGGGGGAAAATATCACTGCCACTCTAACTAATTTGGCATAGTATCAAACCTCCCTCTAATGCTCAATGAGTATACCCACAAATAAAAACTACTCTCGGTCTTCATAAGATAAGTCTCTACAGTGAACAGAGGTGAATGCAAAGCCCCACATTGCATAAGGTGTAGATAATAAAGGAGGACGGAGGGCTCAGGTCTACACAAAACATTTGTACCTCTGCCTCCCACTTGAGGCTCGGGGAACATTGCAGAAAAGAAGGACAGAAAGAATGTAAAAGCAGGAAGAAGAGGAGGAAGTCTGCAAAACTGTGCTCTCTAAATGTGCTCAACACAGCCATAGTAAAGCAGCTCTATCTACTAGCAGTGAATTTATACAAGTCACCCAATGGTCAGCTGTGGATGGGGAAACGGCTCATTGGCTCCACCTACTTACGGGATAACTACTAGAAATTAGCTGATTATGGGAAGAGGGGAAGCATAATAGCTAGTTAATGGTGAGTTCTCCAGACCCTAATGGATAATTCCATGCCAAAAGTCATACAGATAGGCACTAGTTAAACTCTGTGGTATAGGAGGAGGCTGCTCGTAAATTTCCCATCTGCCAGACCCAAATAATAACACAGAAACTATATGAATTACAACACTGTTTGGCCAAAAGCTTAGGATATTTCTAGCTAACTCTTACATCTTAAATTAACCCATTTCTCTTAATCTGTGAATCACCACGAGGCTGTGGCCTATCAGTAAGGTTCTGGCTTGCGAATGGCCTCTTTCTCCTTCGGCAGCTAAATGGTGTCTCTTTGACTCTGCCTACTTTCTCTATATATCTCTGTTCAGATTTCCCGCCTAGCTTTACTCTACTAAGCCATTGGCCAAAAAAGTTTTCTTAATAACCAATGGTAATAAAATACATTCATAGCATACAGAGGGGAATCCCACATCACTGTGGGTACAAATCCAAAAGTCAGGAAAATGGAGAAGGGGTTTGTAAGGAAGAAGAAAGTCTGGTAGAGGTGGGAGCAAAATAGTAGAGAGTGAGAGAGACAGCCAGAATGTATTATATACCTGTATGTGTATAAAGTTGTCAAAGAATAAAAGTTATTAATTACATATATATTTATATCACATGCGATAAATGATACATTGTAGTGTGATTACAGCTTCAGCAGTGCTATACTTCACAATTAAATATTTGCTACCTATAATATATCCTTAAAAATCTTTCGGCCATTTTGACCTGCTTTTTGACCACTTGTCCTTCCAACCTCAAATCTCAACTGTTGTTATTTTATTCAACATTTTTCATCCTCAACTTGTGCTCACTTTTGCACCTACAGAGAAGCACATTCTCCCCCACTGGTGAAACAAAGGGTTATTTCCTCTTGACTCTCAGCATTTAGTCCTCCCGGAAAACGCCCAGAGACTCCGACGTCTCCACTGCCATCCTTTCCCCCTATCTCCTTCCCATGTGTAGAAGGAACTGGTACAGCTAGAGACATGGCCCCCTCTCACAGGACATACATTGCTTCTATTCCACTTTAAAAGCAGAAAACACTATAGTCATTTTATATTTTGAAACTTTTTCATCTTGCCACAATCCAGAATCTCAATTGCTCATTGTATAACAAGATAATAATAGCATTGGTCATTCAAATCCACCATATGTGTCTAAACACTATATGTAACCCATTGCTTCCAAGTGTTTTACAAGAATTACAGATAGAGAATAACAATTATTTTGCGAACAGTTCTAAATGATTCTTCATTGTTTGATTAGGCTCTTGTCAAGCCTCTATCTCAGACTCTAAACTCATGATTCTAGGCAAGGCAACATAGTACCCAATTCTTTTTTCTTTTCTTTTTTTTTTTTTTTTTTTTTGGTTTTTCGAGACAGGGTTTCTCTGTAGCTTTGGAGCCTGTCCTGGAACTAGCTCTTGTAGACCAGGCTGGTCTTGAACTCACAAAGATCCGCCTGTCTCTGCCTCCCAAGTGCTGGGATTAAAGGCCACCACCGCTCGGCCTCATAGTACCCAATTCTTCAACTCTAACCATTAGTCCTTAGGAAACATATTTCTGGGATTGGCTCCTGTCCCTAACTGGAAGGTATGAAGAAATTCTTGGCTGAAAGTAGATGTGCCTCGGGTTAGGACAACAAAACCATTACTGAAAATAGAGAAATTATTGAAAATAGGGAGAAATAAAAGAAGTTCACCTGCTTCCACATGGGGTGAAGGAAGAAGATGAGAGAGAAGATAAATGATCTGCTTGACTAGCAACACGTCAAATTAATACACTTTCTAACGTCAGTGAGCAGCAGTCTATAGCCCATACTAACCAACACTGGTCAATCGAAGACGTGACAAAATTAAACTTAAGTTCAAATAAGTACAACAAATATTGATTAATTTTTTTCAGTGTCTGCTTTGTGCCAAGCACTGTCCAAGGCCTTGGAAAAGTACAAATAATTACAAGATAATCCCTGCTACCAAGGAGAATAGTCACAGAACAAAATTAATTTAAAGATAATACAGTAAGTCCTAAAATACCTTTGCGCACAGGATCTTAGACTGTCACAGGTTTCTTTGTCTGCCTTGGGCAGTCAAGGAAGGCTTCAGAAAAAAAGGTACAACCTAAAAAGACATTTTTCTGTTCAACTCCGGCTTGGTATCCTATTATATCGTAGCCTTTCACCAAGTATGTTTGATTTCTAACATAAACAACAGAACCTTCCTGGGAGCTTTGTGTCAGAGCTGTTAAATCAGTGGTATCTAAAGAGACCACCAGCTGTGCTACAAATGTAAAGATCTGAATGTCAGATTCTGAGCATCTGCTATAAACAATTTGGAGGGTAATTATAGGAAAGAGTCCCAGACAGGGAAAACTCACCATTGATTGCCCAAATGAATACATTCTGAGGATGGTGAGGGACAGGCTATGACTTAGACTATGATACGAATTGAAGCTAATTTGCTAAGCTGGTAAGAGGGTTCACAAGTGCAAGATAAATTTCCAACCAACATCCCTAAGGACACACCTTGTGATCATTGGTCACCTTACATTATGTTGAGGTTAAACCGTTTATGAGTGATTCTGAATATACATACCCAACAAAACCTGTGATTGATCTTGGCCTTGAAATTAAGCAATATCTTCATAGTCAATATGATAGACTAAATGCCTTATCAAAATATTCATTTAAAAATGTCATTATGATGGTTTTATAAGGCAAGAAGTTTAGGAAATAAAGTAAAAAATATTCTATCCTGGTAAACTGATTTGTGTATTATAAAGGAACTAGGAAGAAATATCACTCCCTACATCATGTGAGGGCACAGTATTTACTCTTTCTACCATGTAATCACGTAGCAAGAAGGCCTCATCAGACACCATATGGTACCTGGATTTATCCACCTCTAGAAAGGTGGAATACTTTTCTGCTGTTTATGAATTTCTCAGACTATGGTATTTTGCTATAGCAACACAAGATGACTCAAGCACTGACAATCAGGATCATGTCTGCACTGTTCACTAAGGCTAGTAACCAAAACAAAAAGACCAGTCTAACTGGTCAAATACACTCAATAGCAGTAAATAAATAAACCTCGCTTACTGAGTTCTTCAGTCTTTCACCATGTAAGGAGTCACGTTTGGCTAGGAACAGAGAGAGGAGAAGAATGAAGAGGATGTAGTTAATCAGTTTCCTGTGGCCATGATGAATAGTACTTGAGAATGGTTTCAGAGACTTCAGTCTTTTGCTGACTTGCTCCATTTCTTTGAGCCTGAAGTGAATTGGAACACAGTGATAATGAGGACATGTGACAGAGGAAGCTCTTCACCTCATGGCAGCCAGAAAACAGAAATAGAACTGGAAGAAGCCAAGTACAAGACATCCCCTTAAAAGTCAGACTTCCTAAATGACCTACCTTTGACCAGCAGCTTCCCAAAATACCATGAAAATGACCCCAGCCATGGAGGAGACCACTCATTAGGTCAGAGACCTCATGATACAATCTCCTTTCAATGATTGGGCCCACCAGTGAACAGCCAAACCTTCTATACATGAGCCTCCAGGAAGAAACTTCATATCCAAATCCCGAAGATAAAATCAGAGATTCATGTAGGGGATGGCCAGAGACCCCTGAAAACAAATGTGGGACAGATGATACTCAGCAAAACAGGTCAGGAATTCAACCTCCTGGTGGCCTGTGAACTACAGTATGACTCACTCACTGCCTTGAGTTCAGGTTCTTCCTGAAGAGATCAAAATCACAATCTAACTGGGAGAGAGATGGAATAGTCAAACACAGTATCACTGTGGGCCACACTTTAAAATGTGCACCCGAACCAATGAGTCCTTTCAAATAAGAGGAATGACACAAACACTTACTGAAGAATATCTTGTCCAGTAGTCTAAGTGTTCCGTATTTTAAACCCACTGTATTTTCTGCAGTAATTTTAAATGGTGGGTACTTTTATTAGCCTCATTTTGCAATTGAGGAACAGAGATACTGGGATATAGGCTGTGAAGTCTTAGAAGACAGTGGGAGCGTTGCATCGACCATTTGTATAGTTCTGTCTCTGTCTGTCTTGGACCGATGAGAAATACAGCTCTTTGAAGGCGATAGCACTTAAGAAGCATATAGGAAGGATTTAGCCTAGGCAGGATCTTAAGAAAAAGAAGGTGTCTCCAGAAATAGTGGAAAGTGCTCAGAATCCAGTACAGTTCACCTAGAACTACTGAGTAAGGGGGAAAGCAACATGACTCTTATGTCTCAAAATTTGTTTGTGTCAAGAGAGAAGTCAGAAAATCTTCCTAATATAAGATTAGAGTTGTCAAGAAGAGAAGCTCACAGCTCTGCAAGATGCAAATTGCTAAGGTCCTAGGGAAAATACAGGCAAGAAGTGGGCACTTGGCTTCTCCATGGAGATCTACCACCCAGCAACTCAGAATAGAATTGAAGGCCTTCTTGTAAAAATACCAGATTACTATTGGATTGCATTCCAATAAACTAGAGTGTTTATTTGCCTCGGGATGAATGTTCTTAATTTTGGAATTTGCCCTGAATTGTTTATCACAAAAAAATGTTTAATGCTGCAATATTGAGGCTGTGGAAGATTTTATGCACCATCAGGAGGAGCAAAGGATGAATCATTGACTGGGGAAGCATCTCAAAGACCAGCAGGGGCTTGCTGGCCAGCAAAAAGGGGCAGAGGTAAATAACTGAGCAGGAAGGGAATCTAAGATAGCACTGCACAGAGAAAAAAGGCTACAGCTCCTGTCTCCTTTCAGGCTCCCACAGGATTTGGGATTGGAGTGGTGGGTTGCTACACTGTCTAACCAATGGCAGCAGATGTGCTTTTGGCAGCAGAGCTGGGAAAGAGTGACTACCAAAGGATTAGATGATTGCACCTCACTGGGGGCTTGAAGAACAGCCACGCAGATGAAGAAAAGAACGTGACCATTGGTCACATGGCATACTTTGGCTACTACGGGAACCTGCTATGAGAGGCAAAGGTGTGCCCCATTTTCGGACTCTTGCTAAGAGCCTGATCATATAACAATCTACTTTATTCTCGCCTTTGATATGTGAGTTTCTATAAATAAATTGTGGGATGCTAAGCCTTCCACAAACCAAAGAAAACAAAATCAAACTGTGACTGAACGCCACTGTGAACCCACAGTTTGAACCCGGGACAGAGTAATAAAAGGAGTCAGCACCCCTACCACTTTCTGCTAGAGCTGCTGTACATTTCTCCCCTGAGTCTGCCCAGCAGAGGAGAGGGGAAGGCTGGAAAAGCAGAGGCTATCTTTGTTTAAAAAAAAAAAAAAAACCTTTGGAAAGAGCATCTCAGCATGACAGTGAGAAACCGTGTTGGTTCTCCCTAGGAATTAAGCAGCTGAACTATATGAATCTATAATTCCATGGAAGTGACAGCCTCATTGCCACAGAGGGTAAGAAGATTCAAAGGCAAAGTCCCTATTAATCCCTGTGTGGTTTGCCACCGAGGGTGTGCTGTCAGCCGAAACAACATGGGGGCTGCTGGCTTGAATGCTCAAGCCATGCCCACATGCACTGCAGTGTGTCTGTGCCCCACTAGGATCGAAAGACTGATGATGCTTATTTCTCTCATCCTATTCTTTGAAGGACTGAATTTGCCCCGGCTGATGGTCTATCCAAACACAAGGGCTAGGCGAGGGCACAGCTGTGGCTCATGTTTTAAAGATAGCACCAAAGATACAGGTAGAGTTCAGGCCGAGCGGGAATCCCTCAAGACATAACAATGAGCAGAGAAACAAGTGTAATGAACTGCTGAAAACCCAAGGCAAAATGTGAACGCTAAAATAGGCCAGAGATAAGGATACACTTGGGGTCAACTCCTAGGTGAAGGTTTCAGGATCCTGTAGTACAATGGAAGCTTTTAGAGCCATTTTTACTTATTCTCCCCACTTTGGACCGACATGGTTTCCTCCTGAACACCATATAACCAATAAGGAATCAATAAGGGAGAAGGAGGGCTATGTAGGCCACACCTCTGCTTCTGATGGTAACAGTAACAAGTATCAGGTGTAATCTCTTAGTACCCAACTGTCAGACAGAATAAGTGTTTGTTAGTGGCTGGGCTAGAGGCACTACCTGAGAGGAGGAAAGCAAATGAGATGAAGTCTCTCTGGCTTCCCAAGCGGAGATCATTTCCGGGCTCTCATTCAACATGCGTGCTTCTGCAGACCTCAGTGTGCTATTGGTAGGAGAGGCAAAGTTTGGAGATATGGACGTACCACGGTGGACTCTATGGAGGGGTAGAAAGAAGGGAGCTTCACCAAAATGGAGGGCAAAAGAATCTGCTAAGCAATCTGCTCGTAACAATGAATAAGAGTTAAGTCGCATGTGCCCAGGTTTAGGCTAAGCAGGGAGTAGCTACCGTGGATGAGACGCACAAGGCAAACAAAGACTGCTGAAGACAGAGTACCAAAAGACAATGTTCCAGCCAACCAATGTAAAGAAACCTTGCCACCCACTCCGGGAATCCAACTGGGACCATCGAAAAAGCAAACAAGGCTTTCTAGAATAAAGGCCACTACCAACTTACACTAACATAATGTGTTAGTGACCTTTTGTCACTGTGGCAAGATACCTGGGCCAAACAACTTACACATTTATGATGTTTCAGTCTGTCATCAGTTGATCTCTTCATTTCAGGACTCCTGGTACCCTAGAGCATCATGAAAGATAGAATGTGACATAGCAAAATTGCTCATCTCATGATATATAGAGACAGGGAGAGGGGAAGGAAGGGGCTAGGAACAAAATGCATCCTTCAAAGACATTCTCCCAGTGACCTGCTCCTCCAAGCACCACCCCATAATAGGCCATTCACCGTACAAAGACCCATCATATAGCAATCAAGTCTGTAACACAGAAGTTTTCAGAGATGTTTTTACATTCAAATCATAATGATTGCTTAAAGTTATGTTCCATTAAATTAACCACAAAGATTTGTTGTTGCTGTTGTTATTGTTGCTGCTGTTTGTTTGTTTGTTTATTTGTTTTGGAGACAGGGTCTCACTACGTAGACCAAGCTGACCTTGAACTCACAGAGATCGCCTGCCTCTGCGTCCCAAGTGCTGAGATTCTGCTGTTTGCTAGGACTCGACCATGACCCTCTTTTCAAATATGTTTTCACCAACTTTCTGTTTTTAATGGTTTTCTTCACTGCCTAAGCTTAACTGTCCTGGACCTCACTCTGCAGCTGGCCTAGAAGTCAGAGATCCACCTGTATCTATCTGCCTCCTAAGGGCTGGAATTAGAGGCATGGGATAACACACCTAAACCCAAGCTTTACTTTAATTCCTTTTCACAAGTTGGAAGCTTAGCTGCATGAAGTCTTGTCCTGAGATCACCACTTCTTTTATTGCATTTAATATTGGGAATTTCTTTTAATTTGTTTATCTCCTTAAACACAGGACTTAGTTCAATTCCACTTCCTGGTACCCCTTTTCTTCCAAACTGCATTTTGCATTTTTCCTTGCTCAACTTGCTCCTTTTCATTATAGGTCTTTATGAGAGTGGAAACTAATAACCAAAGGACAGAGTAGGCTATTTTGAAAAATCTCTTCTGCCGGTACCATTAATCCAAAACTCTTCAACTTAGCTTCAGGCATATTAGGCCACATACGAATACTATTCTCCTCTGAAATCTCTTGAGCCAGGTATCACAATCTACATTGTTCTCAGCACCACTGTCTTCCACATTCCTACCAGTGCAGCTCACTAAGCCCCACTTAAGATGTTCGAATGGTTTCCTAATTCCAAGTACCAAAGTCTACATTATGCCAAAAAGAAATGTGGTCAGGCCTATCACAGAAACACCCTAGTCCCTGGTCCTATCTTCTGTCTTAGTTAAGGTGTCTACTGCTGCAAAGAGACACATGACCATGGCAACTCTTATTAAGGAAAGTGTTTAATTGGGGCTGGATTACAGTTTCAGAGGTTTAGTCATTATCAGCATAGTGGGAAACATGACAGAAATGGTGCTGAAGAAAGAGCCAAAAGTACTACATATAGATCAGCAGACAGCACGAAGAGAGATCTAGCAGCAACTGGGCAGTGAAGAAGAAAAATTAGTGAACACACAAATGATACAATGAGAAACATCCAGAGTAGAGCTAAGGAGTGGGTAGAAGAAACTGATGAAGATAGATAGACAGACAGACAGATAGTTAAGCTCAGCCACTAGGGGTAGTAGTCAGAGTCTGATAAATAAGGGATTGGATTTCCAGGGAGAAAGATGACAGATACTGGAATTATTTTAAAGGTTTTTAAAGCCATAACAGAAAATTGGCAAAAATTACCATTTCGGGTATTAAGGAAGCTCACCATGTTACAATCAGAATAAATACAGCAGCTAGAAATCAATAACTAGAAATAAAAAAGCTAGACTCATCACTGCTGCAGGAGTTCCTTTGGCTAATAGACTGTAAGATACCAGCCCACTTGGGCATGGTCTCTTGTATAAATGCAGCTATAAAGTGTGTGTTCACTGTCTTGCTTCCAGTTCTTACTTCTGGCTGCTAGACTTGGTTCCTTTCCCCATTCATGCAGAGATCTGTGATCTAGGACAGCGATCTGTGAGTCTTCCCTAAATAAATAACCCTTTATTATATGTAATTCTGAACTAGTGTGGGATTATTTTGTAACTTCCCTCATCATATGGCATCAAAACATGGGGACCAATTCAACACTTTTTGGGATCAGTCCACCAGTGGATAAACCTTTGACATCTAGATTCCTAAAGATAAAAAGATAGCTATCTGTAAAGAATCAACAAGTAAAGAGAAATCTGCTTTATGATGCTGCATTATCTGCATGGTAAAATTTTATTATTTGAACACATATACATCTCTACTTAAAAATAAAAGCTGGCTTTGGATTTGAACAATGGCTATCCTTCCCTAAATCCAAGCATATTGTTAAAACAAAAAAGGGTCGAATTTCTGTATCATGTCAGGAGCCATCTGGTATGGGACAGAAAGAAGATAGATTTTACTTTTCTCCATGCCCATCTTGTTTATATAGTATATTTCACTGAATATATGTCTATATGAATAATGTCTAAGTTTTCAACTATGAACAGAAGATTTTCCTGCAGTAATCTTTGAAGCTTCCAAGAAGAAGATGGGGCCCCACAATAATGACTCCACCTGGTTGATATGACAACATGATGCTGATAGTGCTACTATGAGACTGGATTTTGGGTACCATCTGCGGAAATGATGCACCTTCTTATAACATTCTGGCTAGAACTCCAAATAAGAACTTCAAAACAAACAAACAAAGACCGTATCGATTACTCAAAGACCATTTGTAATTATACAAAACAACAATCTTGAAACTTAACATCATTTTACCTTTACAGGATCCCATAAAAATTTGCCCTCATGACAGCAGGAAGCAATTCTAGAAAGTGACATTCCCTCTCCCAACAAAGTTTGTTTTCATGGTTAGACACATCCTTTAGGGGTTGATTATTACCCGCTTAGTGTTGAGGGTTGGGGTGGAAATTATGTGGACCTAGAGATCTCAAAAAAAAAAAACAAAGAAAGAGTGAATGAAATAATAGATAATTTAGTGCAAACTTGTTCACACTAATAATAATAGTGAGTAATAGAGTGAATACTTGTGAGTGAGCTATTATTTAGGGACAATTTATAATGATATAGTTTCTTGTCTATTGATACAAGTTCAAATTATATTTGTTATTTCTGTTAACAATATTTGTATACCTATGCAAAGTTATTTTGTCATATTGTAAGCATGCATGTTTCTAGCTCTGTTTAAGACATTTTGTATATTGATACAATTTTAGAATATATTTATCATATTGCATTATATATTTCTACCTCTGATTAAGATATTTATACATTGTTTACATTTTAATGTCATTGTTCTCTTTTACTGTACAGCTGTTTAAAGATTGTTCAATATTCTAATATGAAGTCTTAATCTTTAAGTTATATCAGTATTATTATAGGTCAATAGTCATTCATGTTTGTTATACTTTTAGATAGACTAATTAGGTTCTTTAGATACATAGAGGTTGTATTCTGCATAGATAGGTAACCTTCAACCACTTCAATATGGCATTTAAATAACTTAGGATTCTGTTGATATGAGACACCAGTGCTCCTGGCAGCACCGATCTATTCCCAAGAGAGTGTTGAACACCAAAGACACTCCACTTGGAGTTTGTCTTCTTCTTGGCACATATGGCCTTTGGTCAAGAAACTGCTCATGCCTCGACCACTGACAAAGTGCACGATGTCTGGGCTGGACAAGCAGGATTCAAGAAAAAAAAAGTCAAGACTTGCCAAGACAGGGTAAGACAGTTTTGAAAATTTTCCTGTCTCTGAAAATTGTCTGTCAGTTACTCTAGGCCTTAGCCAAAGTTGGTTGCTTCAACATTGCAAATGAGACTTTGGGTGATTGCTCAGGCAGCCAGTTGTCTCTGTCATCTACTGCATATTTTAGAAACTGCTTGATTGCACTTCCTGCCTACTCAAGTAATATTATCTCCCTTCTCAGGCCTTCGATTGGTTTGAAGATTAGATAGACATAGTTACTGTCCTCTAATGATCTAGCCAAGCCATTTCCAATATAAGACTTAGACTCCTTAGGACAGAATGGTTGTTAAAACATTAGGATATGTTCCTTGTTTAATATTGTTTATGCTGGTTGTAATTCTAAATTTATACATGATATCTTTCCCTAGTGTACATAGTTTTGTATTAGGTTTGGAACTCTCTTATTTAAAAAAAGGGGGGTGCTGTGGGAGCTCCTTTGACCAATAGGCTTTAAGATACCAGCCCAAGCCGGGCGGTGGTCTCTTATACTATAAATGCAGCTGTAAAGCATGCCCTCACTCTCTTGCTTCCAGTTCTCACTTCTGGCTGCTAGACTCGGTTCCTTTCCCCATTCATGCAGAGGACTGTGATCTAGGACAGCGATCTGTGAGTCTTCCCTAAATAAATAACCCATTGTTATATGTAATTCTGTACTAGTGTGGGATTATTTTGTAACTTCTGTCATCTCACTAGATTCCCATCAGGAATGACACAAATCAGAAACTTAATAGAAGGTACCTCTAAAATGCCAGGAGAATAAAAACCGTCATTGTCAACCTAAAATTCTGTATATACTGAAAATATTCTTCATATATAATGGCAAAATATTCATATTTTCAGATAAACACAAACCTAGAGACCAACAGGTAGAGTCAGTAAGGCTATTCTCTGAAGTAAGGTTAAATAAATATTATAAAGGAGAACTGAGAGATGGCTCAGTTGGTAAAGGCATGTCTCAAGAACCCTGGCATGATTTCCATGCCAGGACCAACACAGTGGAAGAAAAGAACCAACTCCTTAGGTTTGTCCTTTGACCTCCACATGCACATCACAGCACACACAAAATAAATGTGAAAATTTAATTTAATTTAAACTTTAAATTATAAAGTATTAATGAAAGATACTAAAGTAGATATGGCACACAATTCCTGATTGAGAAAACCTGACTCCATGAAGATCTTTCTTCAGTGGTAATCCACAACTGTAATGCAACCCTATCAAAACTACAGTGAAATAATTTTCTGTATACAGACACATTAATTACCAATTTTACTTAGAAGCATAAACAGAAAAATCATCATAAAGTTCTAATAAGAGAAGAGCAAATGGGGAATAAGCTAAATTGTAAAATATAAAGGTTTATCACAGTCCTTTAAAATTTAAGTATCAAGGCTTGGGGTGTGGCACAGTGGAAGAGCTCCTGCCTTCCATATACAAGGCCCTGGATGGTATATGGAAGCAACAAAAATACTTGATGATATCTACATGGTAGGAGAGACACAAAGGATGTCAAGAAATAATACAAAGTGCTAGGACAGTCTGATACATAAATATGAAGCTCGTTAAATCTGATGGAAACAGTGGCTTTTTTGTTGTTGTTTTGTTTTTTGAGACAGGATTTCTCTGTGTAGCTTTTGGAACTTGTCCTGGCACTAGCTCTGTAGACCAGGCCGGCCTTGAACTCACAGAGGTCCACCTGCCTCTGCCTCCTGAGTACTAGCATTAAAGGCGTGTGCCACCTTTTAATAACTCATCTTATAATAGCTAGACAGTCATTAGAAAAAGAAAATGAAAATACAATTCATTTTTCTACAGTCCACCAAGATAATTTGCTAATACACTACAGACATCTGTGTGAAAAATCAACACTGTACAAAAGCTTAAAGAAAAATAGGTATATTTCTACATAAGCCAAGGGGTCGGGAGGATCTTCCTATGGGGTTTAAATTTTAGATGCAATAATGAGAATAACCATTTGACTACACAGAATGAAAACAGAAGAAAAGGCTTATCTTTTAAAAAGTGTAAAACTAAAGTGCAAATGACCAGAGAAATACAATGTATGTATTTAAATGGATAGTCTCTGTGGTGGCTTGAATATGGCCCCCAGAGGCTCATATATTTGAATGCTTAGCCATTAGGGAGTGGTGCTATTTCGCAAGGATTAAAAGATAGGGTCTTTTTGGAGTGGATATGATTTTGCTGGAGGAAGTATGTCACTGGGAGTGGGCTTTGCTCAAGCCAAATCCAATGGCTCTCTCTCTTGCTGCTGCCTGCAGATCCAGATGTGAAACTCTCAACTCCTTCTCCAGCACCGTGTCTGCCTGTGTGCCACCATGCTTCCTGCTGTGATGATAATGGACTCAGCCCCTGAAATTGTAAGCCAGCCCACACTGAATGTTTTCCTTTATAAGAGTTGCCCTGGTTATGGTGTCTCTTCACAGCAATAGAACACTGACTAAGATAGTCTCCATAGCATATAGTGACTGCTAAAAATTCTAGAACAGGGGCTGGAGAGGTAGCTCAGAGGTAAAACACACAATGCTGTGATAGAGGACCCAGTTCAGTGCTCAACATCCATTTCAATCAGGTCACTATTGCCCTTAACTCCAGCTCCAGGGGATCCCCGTACCCTCTTCTGGATTCTGCAGGCAACAGCATTAACACATGTACACTCACACACACACACACACACACACACACACACACAATTTTTAAAATGTTCTACAGTGTAAGACCAATAACAAAATCAATATATTCACAGAGGGAAATATTTCGTATATAATAAGCATATGAAAAATTAGTACCCTACTACTGATTTTAAAAACACAACAAATTTGGGGTGATGAGTTTCAGGTTATCCTGACTACAAAGTAAGACCCTATGAGGAAAAATAAATTAACAACAAAAATCCCACTGAGTCCTCACTCTTCCTCACTGCAGTCTAGACAAAACCCACGAGTTACCTTGACTGGGCTGCGGTGAAACACCCAGCTCATGGGGAGGGAAATGGGGCTGCTAGGAAAATTACATTTATGTTAGGTTAGCTTGCGCTCCTTTAGCTGGTGACATTCTTGATTCTCCTTTTACCTGGAAATAATTTTCAAGACTCATTTTATAGCTAGGTAAAACTGGGGCTGGGCTGTTTCACCTTTCCTGGACTTGCTAGGTGGGAGGGATGTTGTCTTTGACTTGGCCATTGGCCTAAGGCAGTGGGGAAGATGCGGAGTGCTCAGTTCAGTAGCCTGGGCCTAGAGAACTTTTGAAGCTGACTGGGGACACATGCTTTTGCTAACCAAGAACTGACACGCCAAGAAGAACCATGGAAACACAGACCTTGAGGTTTTAGCTAAGGACCGCAGGTGGCCCTGGGCTGACAGAAGGTTAAGATGGGAGATGATAAAAAGGTGTTTTATATATGGGGACAACAAAAGATGGCCTGCGGGCCAAATCTAGCCAACCCCTGTTTTTTTGTAAATAGCTTTTTATTGAACCACAGTCATGCTTATTCATTTCCCAGTGTGTGTGGCTGTATAAAAGCCATAGCATCTGAGATGGGCAGATGCAATAGAAACTGGCCCACGGACTTAAATGGTTTTCTTTGGTCCTTTACAAAAAGAAGAAAAAAATGTAAAAAATGCCAGTGGCTGCCCTAAAGTGGAAAGACTTGAACTTTGCAAAACTCGGAGCGAATTTAGTTCCGTGAGCGGGTTCTGACAAATTGCTCCTCCTGCTCTCATCTCGATGAGCAACAAAAGGTCAGCCGAGTCTCCGAGGTGGCTAAGATCCTAAGATGTAAGCAGAGCCATCTGTGCTCGGGTCCTCCTCGGAGCAAGAATCTACCAAGGCACTAGCCACAGTGTCAGGACCCAAGACTAGCTGCCAAGCTCCTAACAAGTTGTGTCACTTGGAGATTGGCCCTGGGGCCTAGTAACCTTAGAACTCCAAGCACGCTGGGATAGTTATCTTAACCACTGCATCTGCTTGAGATAGACCTTGCAAAGAAACGCCATTCTCTGCAAAGCACTGTGCTTTTAAGTCTATCCCAGAGAAAACAAATAACAAGAGCCATAGAGATGGAAGACGAGAGCCCTGGGAAGCAGATGCCTCAGACGCGGGTCGGGTGGAGAGCCCAGCTCTTTCTTGGAGTCCCCTGACCACCGAAGCAGAATAACCCTTTTGCTTTATATTCTCTGCAGCAACATCCAGGCTGACTCTGCTACGTACTCGGCACAGACTCCCACTGGCGCAGAATCCGAGAGCCGCTTGACCTCTGGAATTATCTGCTCAGGGCACAGGGAACAATTCTCCTTGTGGTCCCAACCACACCTTGTCACACACTCACAGGTCTGCCCCTGAGGAAAGGAAGGTGCTAGCATTCAGAGCCACCGGGAAGCTACCCTTGCAGTGTGAAAACCATTACCTGCTTCTTCGGCTAGGTCTCTCCACTAAAAGCGTTCACTGGTCTGTGGTCGGTGAACTCCGAAGTTAGCCAAGCAGGTGTCTGCCCTCTCATTGACTTAGACAGGACCTTCTGGGTATCTGCACTTAACTTGACAAACTTGACTTTTTCACGAATTCACAGTCACTTTTTGAACTGCCCTGCTCCAACTGCAGAAGCACCCGGACTCTTCTAAGCAGAACGCCTGTCATCTTCCATTTTCCCCTTCCCGCTATCTCTCAGCGAGGGGTAAACATGCTGATCTTCATTTTGCTCCATTGCTCTCCTAGATGGTTTGAGAGGCTACAAGCTAGGTAGTCCAGAACTAATCCATTCTTGGAGTGCACTGCCCCCTTGTGTATTCCACGGGGAATTCATGCGGGTCCTAGGCACTGAGAGTGCAAGCCAAGGAACAAACTCCGGGATGTGAAAACCCAGTCCCTATCTTTGATTTCTGGGCGATAACCAAGAACTCTATTTCCTCCGGACCCATACGTGGGAAAATGCCACCTGACAATGATGAACTGAAAGGTCAGATGATAAAGGTTCTCGTGGAAGACAGCTTCGGGTTTATTCTATCGCGTGCGCGTGCATTTGTGAGTGCATGCGTGCGTGCTTGTGTGTGTGTGTGTGTGTGTGTTCCCTCGGCTAGTCCTCACATAATGACGAGCCCACATCTCTCAGTCCCTCTGTACCATTCATCCTCTACCCTGGAGGGCCCCCTCTGCCTCACAAGCCTGAAAAAAAAAAAAAAGAATAGATGATTTTTCTATGAAATGACTCCAAAGTCCTACTAGTGAAAATTCTAGAGCCCAGTTCTGCCAGACAGAGCCACTTCCTATTCACAGCTGAGTTCCCTAGCAGGTCATTATCATGATCCTGGCACCTGAACATCACTCTAGTGGGCTGACCTTGACCCCAAGGCATCCCTTCTGATCTCACCGTGACCGCAAATTAGCTTTCCTCTGCCCTGCCGCCCTTTGCCATCTCTGCACATCCCCAATATAGAGTTTCTCACCGTACAAGTCCCAGCATCCCAATTTGGTTCCTTCCATGAACTAAATTATGCGCCTCGAGCTCCTGTACTGGTGCCCTACTTGCCCCCTCCCCCATGTGGTTTATTTGAAGACAGAGCTTTGAAGAGATGATTAAGTTAAGTAAGATCATTAGGGTGGAGCCCTAATCTGATAGGAAGAAAGTCTAAGAAAAAATACAGAGAGCTCCCTCTCCCAGGACACAAAAAGGCCTGATTGACGGCACATAGAAAGCAGTGATCCATAAGCCTAGAAGAACGACCCTCACCAAAGGGCCCCATTGAAGTTGCCTGATCTGTGGAATTCTGTCCTGTCAGGTCTACCTGACTTAAGGACCGAGTTGCACCGTCACTGGCATCTACCACCGAATACTCTGTGGCCTAGCCTCCAAATGGCTTTGGACCTGAGTCTAAGTGGTTCTGGGAAGGAGCATGAGGTGCGTGCGTGCGTGCGTGCGTGCGTGCGTGCGTGTGTGTGTGTGTGTGCATGTGTGTGTGCATGTGTGCGTGTTGTGTGCGTGCATGTGTGAAGTCACTCCCCCTTTCCTGCCCACTCAACCTCCCTTGGGGTCTTAGTTGTGCCTTCCCCATACCCCTTTCACTATGTAACAAAGGAGCCAGCCCCCTTTGCAGAGTCACCACCCAGAAGGAGTCCTGCTACGCTGCCCAGAACCTTTCCTCCAGGGCAAGACCTGCACTAGCTCTGCAGTGATTGTGCAACGGTAAAGGTCTCCTTTCCTGCATGCTGTGCACTTTGCTGCTTGCTCCCTTAAGATTTCCTGTAGTCATTCTCGGCCCCACTCGAGGTCAGTCTTTGCCACAATGTACTCTTCTTCACTCCCCTCTCACTCATAAACCACTTCTATCTTACGTTTATTCAATATGGATATTTTTCCTCTAGATTTTAACTTGGCAGGTAATAGATAAAATGGAATATGACTCTTTGGTATTTAAAATATACGCAAATGAAAATAAAAATAATTTCTCTGCTTCTTGATTACAGTTTTTCTTAGATCCCAATGTTTGCTGATGCCACAAGGGGGCAGTGCAATCAAGCTGATCACCTCACCCAAGGGATTCTGAAGAGAGGCCAGGGGAGACTAGCAGCCTAAAGAACTTTTGTCCTGTCACTGGATAGAGTGTGTCAGACAAAAAGCATGGAGAAGAAAAATGCAACAGGTTTGTGGCGAATTGGTTTTCATACCTGTGAAATGATCTGTCATCCAACAGGGGCACCTCTAAGTTCATCGTGGCTCAGAAATCTGTTTGTTTTGATGGAAAACCAGGAGGCAGGGAGATCTAGATAAATGGATCTTTGGATATAAAGGAGCAGAGGGACTAGAGAATTGGTTTTAAACAGATTGATGGTATGGTGGTCGAGTGGCAAAATAGCTATTCCTGGCTGACATTAGGAGATTTGTGCCCAGAGTTCATAAATGAAAAATGAAGAAAAAAGAGAGAGAGATGTAATTTGAGAGGTCAAAGACGCCACATACCTTGAGAATTCACCATTCTGTGGTCTCAGCCCAATAATATATATCGGCCTATGTGCCCCACCTCTGTGACTTCCTAAGTCTGTTATTAGCAGCTGGTAAAGGCTCGGTTCAAATCAGAATCAGTAAAAAGGGAATTTAACCATCTCTTGTATCTGAAGTCCAGGCAGCATTGAACAGCAGAAATACAGTGTGAGACATACATTTAAAGGTTGCTAGTAAACATACACTTTTTTGAAAGTTAAAATAGGGTAAAATTTATTTTTATAATTTATTTAATCCAACATATCCCAAATTATTCTGCTTTCAGCACTGCACTGACTGGTTTTGTGTGTCACCTTGACACAAGCTAGAGTCATCCAAGGAAGGAGCCTCCTTGAGAACCAGCCATAAGGCATTTTCTCATTTAGTGGTCAATGGGGGAGGGCTGAACCCATGGTGAGTGGTGCCACTCACAACTGGGCTGTTGCTACTGGGTTCTATTACAAGGTCAGCTGAACAAGTCATGGGAAACAAGTCTGCAAGCAGGTCCCCTCCACGGCCTCTGCGTCAGCTCCTTCTTCCAGGATCCTGCCCTGTTTAAATCCCTATCCCTTCTTCCTTCAGCGGTGAACAGCAATGCTGAAGTGTAAGTCAAATAAACCCTTTCCTCTCCAACTTGCTTTTTTGGGTCGTGGTATTTCGTCTCAGCAATGTAAACACTAAGACAAGCATATAATTAAAATGTTAAGACTTTTGAGACTTGTTTTACATTATGTTTAAACATGGCTCACAGAAATTCTTAGCTTGGGCTATGAGGTTATTTAGAGGTCCCGTTTTTCCCAAATGTCCTACATTAAAGGTGCATTCCTTGGGGCATCACAGTTGGAAGGTGGTAGATGATTTAGGAGGCAGAACCTAGTGAAGTAAGTTAGAACACTGGGGATACACCCTTGGGAGACTGGGAGCTGGCCAGTGCCCTCCTCCACTCCGCCCCCCACCCCAAGCTTCCCATGCTGTAACCAGTTTCTCTGCACCACAAGCTCTCTATCATAATATTCTACTTTGCCCTGGATCCAAAAGTGATGGAGCCCACAGACTAGTCACAGAAACTATAAGCCAAAGTAAATCTTTCATCCTCCCAAGTCAGTGATTCTCAACCTACAGGTCATGACCCTTTGAGGCTCACATATCAGATATCCTGCATATTAGGTGTCTAAATAATGATTTGTAGCAGTAGCAAAATTAGAGTCACAGAGCAGCAGTGAACATAGCTTTATGGTGGGGGCACTACAACTGCATTCAGGGGCTGCAGCGTGAGGAAGGTTGAAAACCACTGTTCTAAGCTGATACTTTGGCACAACAACAAAAACTTGATTGACAGAGATCTTGTGGGACTTGGCCTAGCAACCACGTGTGTTGGTGGCAACCACTTTGGGCAACACAGATCTTACTCACCAAAATGGGTAGATCCAGGAATCAAACTGGGTAGCCTGAACTCTCTCCCTATTTTTTTTTTAAGATTTATTTATTATGTATACGGCGTTCTGTCTGCATGCTTGCTTGCATGCCAGAAGAGGGCACCAGATCTCATTATAGATGTCTGTTGCTGGGAATTGAACTCAAGACCTCTGGAAGAACAGCCAGTGCTCTTAACCTCTGAGCCATCTCTCCAGCCCCTTCCTTTTGTTTTCTCTTTGTGTGTTGGGCTCAACATTTTGAAAAGAGTATATATAACTTTATTTTATTTGTCGGGGATTATGCACTCCCATCTAAATTCTATTGTGCTTAGTGTTCACAGACAGAGGAGAATAAAAACAAAAGAGGTCAGCTGGTAGCTGTAATTGGTTCTGCTGGTGTCACATGATCCCCTTGAGTTCTGCCCTCGGACTAGGAGAATGGCATCAACCCAACCCACACTAGGGCTAATAAAGGTTCACTCTGGATGTAGGAATTGAGGGAATTAATCAGTTCCACCCAAGCCACGTGATCCAGAAAAGTGGTTTTCAAAGGGGCAGATACAACAGAAATCACATATCCATCCATTTACCACTAGCAGGCTGAAAGGGCCTCCGTGCCTGGAACTCCACACAGGCCCAGGGGCAGGCAGTTTAGAAAGGTCAGTGTTAACAGCTGCCCACCAGATCTGAGCTCAAGGACCCATTTCTCTCATTCTACCTACACCATCACTTTTGTCTTCCCGGAGTCAACCCACTGGATTTCCACTCCCGAGCCTGCAAGGGCCAGGTTTCTCCAACACTGATAACTGGCCAGCGTGAGACCATCTAATGCTATACTGCCATCAGACCCCTTGGGTTTGGCTTAGGTTTTGTTTGTTTTGCTTTTTCCATCAGTCTACAGCACACATTTGCTGCAGACTCAGAACCAAGACATTCTGACTCAGCAATTCCATTCTACTAGTACGGCCTTTGAGGAGCAATGCCAGCCTAATAGCTTCCTCCCAATGTCAAACCCCAATAGCCATCTCATTGAAAGGGCAAGCAGCAGACTTTACAGAGTATGGGGTCTAAGAGCACAAGCTCTTGGGCCATCGTGGAGCTGGAGTTCAAATCCCCAGCTCTGTCACTGAGTCTCTGTGATGCTGCACAAGTTAGTGGAACTTTCTATGTCTGGATCTCAAAATATTCAAACTATGGACCTACTTATCAGGCATGTGATATAAATTAAATACATAATATTTATAAAATGCTTTGTGAGAGCCACTAAGTTTATGCAAGAGAAGGGAGGACTGGGGAAGGCAGAGCCATTACAACTGTTATGGAATACGGCTTTCTGTGCAGAGTCGAGACCTTATGCATGTGTGAGGACTCTGGCAAACACAAGTCTGCAAAGGGAGGCATGGTGCTTGAAAGGAGTCTGCTGATCAAGGACCACCAAGGACAAGTGGCTGAGGACTTCCTCCTCGTCGGCTAGCGGTTGGGAGGCTGCCTTGGAAGAGCATGCAGTGAGGAGGAGTGGCAAATGGACCAAGGCAGGAAGCAAGGAAAACCAGAACTCACAACAGTGTCTTAGTTTAACCCTCCCAGGGCTGGTGACCCCACAAAAGAAGCTAGGATCTTCACAGAGAGGCAAGCATGCCTGGCCCAAGATTTGAAGAGGCTGATGTGGGTATAGTGAGGACAGGACAGATGGTCCAGTAACTGTTGGACATCCGCAAAATCAAAGCAGATAAACAGGCTAACGGTACTGTAACATGAGGGCTGGCTCGTTGGGGTTTCTGTCCCACCCGGTACCCCACAGCCAGCAAGCCCCAAAGAAATCACACAGAGAGTCTACATTAGGTTATTAACTGATTGGCCCATTAGCTCAGGCTTCTTACTAGCTCTGTAACTTATATTAACACATTGTCAGCCACATAGCCAGTACCTTTTCTCAGCTGGGACAGGGACACATCCTGCTTCCTTGGTGATCTGCACAGGAATGCCAGGGAAGCTTCCTGCTTCCCAGACTTTCTCCTCGCCCTGCCTCTACTTCCTTTCTGGTTGACCCGCCTATACTTCCTACCTGGCCAATCAGCATTTATTTAAAACATGATTGACTGAACAGAAGTAGTCTCCTGCACCACGGTACCTGAAACCCGGCACTCAGGAAGCTGGGGCACAGGGGTTGTGAGTTTTAAGGTCAGCTTGGGCTACAGGGTGGACCTGTCTTTAAAAAAAGAAAAAAAGAAAAACTAGATAGCAGTCAACCAACAACAGCATACACCGCGGTGGCCCCAGAGTTCCACACACCAGTTTTCTGAGCACAGGGAGTTGCGTTGCTTTAACCAGAACCATCACAAAAACATAGAATCCTGAAAGAAATTGACAGAGTTTAAAACCGTCCTTGGTATTGTGATTGCAACCACCACTGTGTGGATGTCTTCTGCAGACATTATTTGTTGCTATGGTTACACGCACTTAGCCAAATTGCCTAAGGTCAAGTAGGTGTTATGAGCCACAGAAGTCACAAAGGGCTTCTACTCAGTTGGGTTCCCTGACTTGTCCCATTCCAGGGAACCGCACTCTGTTAATCACCTCCTGTGCCACACGGTGGCAGCAGAGGGCACAGTGTGGACGCTCAACAATATTCACTAACTAGGTTTGCACCAACAATATTTACTAACTGGGTTTGTCTCAATTAAACAAGAATTGGCATTCTGCGGGTCTCATGGAAAGCCTGAGAGATTGGTCATTATTAACAAGCCACACCTCATTTGCCCATGCAAAGCCAAATGAATTTTTAGGGGGATGTCTTTTCCTACAACTTGCAGTGAGTGTCACTCTAGAGCTACTGAACTAAGGCAGTGACCAACATCTGAACAAAAGTATAATATATATAATATGATGTGGGGCTTGGCCTACATCTTAACAATAAACAAACAATACAGAAAAACAGAACCCATGACAGCATAGATAGCCGCTGGTAAAAGTGCTTCACCTGCCATGTATCTTTGTCCACCAGTAAGGACGTGTATTTGGAATAACAGCTATATGCCAATCACGGGGGAGGGGGATGACAGATGATTAAAATGGCCCTTGTTCTGTCCTATTTTAACAACCCCTTAGACCTTATTATCAATGCTCGGACTTAAGGTCATCCCAGGACAACGTTGTCCCTAAGAGTACATGCTCCTCTTCCTGCCTGCTTTGTTCTGCTCAGACTCACCAGCATGGTGAACCCAGTTAGGTTTGGACAAATGATTTCCAGGTTTTGTTTTTTTTAAAAAAAAGAATTATTTATTTATGCATGTATATAGTATTCTGCCTGCATGTATGCTTGCAGGCCAGAAGAGGGCACCAGATCTTATTATTGATGGTTGTGAGCCACCATGTGGTTGCTGGGAATTGAACTCAGGACCTTTTTGAAGAGCAGACAGTGCTCTTAACCACTGAGCCATTTCTAAGCCCTCCAGATTTCCAGGTTTATACAGGAGAATTGTCACTTGTCTGGAGAATACTCTCTGTACATGTACCTTCACTTGGAACTACGAAAAGAGTAGAGCAGATGCCACCACGCTCACTCTAGAAAAGCGGAACAGGACAGCTCTGGCGATCCTCCCAGGTTACATGCCTGACTGCAGGAAAGACTATATCTCTTGCATGTAGACTGTAGACACGCAAAACGGAGCGCTCTTCCGTGGTGCCGATTGCCTAGAGCCCATCTCGCCACACCATTTTCTATTCCCAAGCTCCACCGGGTTCTAGTTCTTAAGGAACAAAACCTGAAATTTTAAGTTTGTGGAAAACCTTAGAATCCCAAGACATCGTCCTCAGCTGCCATTCCTCAAGGGAGCAAGCGCCTCCAGCTCAGAATCCTCACACGCTGGGTTTCTGACTGGAGTATGCCCCTCTCCTCCAGTGCCTGGCAGTGTCTGTGAGCCAGAGCCTAGTTCTGAAATTTCACCTGCGTGTGCCATGCAAAGAGGCCGGTACATTGGAGTATGGCAAACAGGAATTTAAGACAGTGCTTCTCTGGAAAGAAGGACTGTACCAAGCAAAACTCCAAACTATTTTACACAGTAATCCAAGACTGTGCTACTTAGAATAGTAAAAACTGTCCTCCATGATGAGTTTCTAAAACAGCTTTTGGATTTAGTCGAAAAGAAAAATGAAGTGCGTTATAACATGATCTATTATATTTACATACCGAACACACGTGCATGAGTGTTTAGATAGATAGCAGGTAGATACATACAAGGCTTGTAAAACTTACCATTGCTGTTTGTGTGTGTGTGCATGTGCACAATGTGTGGATATGTTTGTGTTTACAGTTGTTGCCATATGTGTGTGCAGATGTGTGAGTGGGGGGGGAGGGGCTGCACACACGACCTCCTCCATCACTCTATATCTTATTCCTTGAGGCAGGATCTCTCAACTAAACCTAGAGCTCACTGATTTGGCTAGTCTTGCTAGCTTGCTCTGGCAATCCTGTCTCTGCCTTCTGACCTCTGGAATTACAAGTGGACTGCCATTGCCACCCAGTACATCTGTGGGCTCTGGAAATCTAAACTCTTGTCATCATGCTTGGGTAGGAAATCACCTCGCCAGCCTGATTTTGTTTCTTAAAGTTGTGACTGCTACCAACTAAAAACCCGCCACTAGGTACTATTGTAAGCCACAATTTGAAAAAAAATAGTCAAATTAAGCTATGGTTATAGTATAATGAAATATTCCTTAGCTATAAAAATATTTGAAATAATAATTCCATGAAATATTTATGTATTGTTATCATAATCAAGATACCAATTGTCTCTAGAGCCTGATTTTAGTGTTGTTTGAATTAGAATAGCTTTCTGGGATCATTGCAAATAGACGGAGTGCTCCAGTGTGCCTACTATTTCAGATATCAGATAGATAGATAGATAGATAGATAGATAGATAGATAGATAGATAGATAGATATAATATTACATCCTGGCCTCAGTTTCCCCTCTCTCCACTCCTCCCACTCCCTCTTCTCCACCCTAACCCTGTTCCCACATCCAATCCCTCCCTCTCCATTTCTGTTTGGGAAAGGCCAGGTATCTCATGCATATCAACAAAACATGGGCTTAATATTTCTATGTTGCAGTTTATCACAGGGAGCAGATGAGAAAGAGCCTAAGATGCAGATAGCCTGAGAGTCCTAGGTAATCTTGAGTTAATCATGTATTCATTTTATTCTTTAAATGTTTATTGGCAATAAATACTATATTCTCAGTGCTCAACAGGAAAAGGTGGCCCCAATCTATCAGGAGAAGGCAAACAGCTCAACAAATTAATATACCGACGTTGCGGATGATGAACATGGGATGTGCTATGAGATGAGAGAAAGTTCTGTTAGAAGGGGGATTCCCCAAAGTGAGCTTAAGAATGCATTCACCTCAAGAAGTTGAGGAGGGAAAGACCTTTCCTGACGGCAGGGAGTGATGAATGCTGAGCCAAGTAGAAGGCCCTGGTAGACTAGGAAAAAGGCAGGGTAGGGGCGGGTTGAGCAGTGAGGCTGGAAAACTAAGCTTGGGCGAAACCATGGAGGGTCTTGTGCATACCAAGAAGCCTGGACTCTTTGGGTCACAGATTCTTAACACGCATTGTGCAGTTCTAAAGGTTACAGTGCCCATCACAAACACACACACACACACACACACACACACACACACACACACTAACACTGATTAGTTGGACTTTGGCAACAGTCATGCTTTTATTTATTTATTTGCCCGACTTCTTTCTGTAGGCAACAGGAGCAATTAGAAAGTGCAATAAGCAAGGTGTAATAACGTGTCTTCCATCTGTGTGTGGAGTGTGGTCTGAAGTGGGAGAGATTGATGACAGGAACTGCAAGTGAAGAGCACACAGAGATCACAGAGATTGTCTGGGTGACGAGGGCAGATGCAGAAGCCGAAAGGAAAGCAGCTGGGGCAGAGGAAGGCGCTTACTGAAATGTCAGGTCTATACAGCCAGAGTCTATATGGAGGCAGTGTTGATAGCTAAGCAAGTGAAGCAAAAAGACAGATCTCTGTCCTCACAGAATCCCAGTGGGTGGATGATAATATTCCTCCCTCCACTTCACCCTGTCCATGTTCCCGGAGATGGCTCTTTATGCAGTTTATCTTTCTGGATCCACACTATTTCTGGGCACAGGAAGGGGGACATGGAGTTGGAGGGGATCTAAGAGTCCCTGCCTGTCCCACACCTTCTGGATGTTAAGCAGGAGGAAGCAGATGATGGATAGGCCATCTAGCACAGGGCAGGTCTTTCCCTTTCATGCAAGGGAAAACTGAAGCTGAACTCTCCCTGCCTGCTCCCTTCCCCTCTCATAAACATATTCATAAGTGCTCTAGTGAAAGATTAATATGGCAGGTTTGCACTTTCTTTCTCAGACAAGATAAAGGAATTTATCTTCCTCGTATAGGCTAATTAAAGTCAGAGCTGGGTGAAAGATTTCCCCCTTTGGGCTGTGTTCCATTAACTCAGAAGAAACTCTCTCGTCGGCTAATCTGCCCCAAAATTTAACTTCCTTTTTACCCTTAATTCAAATGGAAGGTAGTGGCAATGATAGCAGCAACACATCTGAGGTTCCTTGGACCCATCTAAAAGTTAATTCCTCTTCAGCGCCTTGCAAGGAACTAAAAACACTAGACTTTATAAGAAGGGAAAAGGCTGCCAAGGCCTCCAGTAAAGCGGCTCTCTTTAGAAAAGCGCAGTCAGAGATCAATGTGTTGTTAATGAGTTTTCCTCCGTTGGCTTCTGGAGCAATGCTGGGGCTTGAGATGCCCTCATGACTTCTGGGCTAACAAAGGGGGCTTTCAGCTCCCTACTTCAGAAGGGCCTTGTGAAGCAGCCAGATGGGCAAACCAGTCTTCGCTCTTGTTAGGAAGGCCAAGCAGAGAGCCAGATGGTTCCCAGCCACATCTAAATCTTAAACTGATCAAAACCACAGGCACCTTTTTCTCTTCCGGAAACACACACAGCAGGGAGCACCGTACTGCAGCAGGAAAGGATCGCACTGTCTCCATCTGAGCCTGCATCCAGCTCTACCTCTGCTAGTCTAACTTAAACTCTTGAACCTATGTTCTCGTCTATAAAGTGGAATCATAGCTCCTTCCACAGAGCTGGAAGACTGACTTCACAAAGTTCTAGGAACAGTGCCCTGGCACCCAGATTCTGGTCACTATATATGATGCTAAGGAGGAAGCTTCTGGCTAATCAGTAGAAAGACTTCGGCTCTATAAAATCATCTGTAGAAACTGGACACAGGCCAAGGAGAGTATGGACAGACAGAGTTAATGCCAACAAAGGTTAACTTGTTTACCTTCAGCTCATTTCTTATACAAGCAATCTATGAAATATTCAAATCAGCATCTTCAGCTTCTATCTGAACCTGACTTGTCCATACTGGACCATACCGGCAACACTTGGCAGGAGTTAAGCAGCTACTGAATTCTTTGAAGGAAGCAGACTCACTACCTGGCCCAGTTCTCTTACCTAACTTCTCTAGGTTTTGGAGGCTGTGACCTTGACACCAGAAGGAAGGGGACTCAGAAAGTCACAGTTCATCGCTACCTCTTTATAAAGGAAAGACACTGGCCAAGTGGGGCAGCACGTGGCTGTAAATCCCAGCACTCAGGAGGCTAAGGCAGTAGGATTTTGAATTCAAGGCCAGTCTGGGATACATAGAAAGACTTTCTCAGACAAACAAGATGTGTTCTCTCTGTAAAGTCGGCAGGGGAACTAGGGCTTGACTTCTGACTTACTGGGGTATAAAAATCTGGAAAGACTCCAGGCTGGTTGTATGAGACTAGAGATTGTTTTTCCTAATAAAATTCAAACATACCCAGTAAACCAGCTCCAGCTCCAGCTGACAACAGCTACTGCTGACTACAGCTAGACGACAGAGAGGAAAGTCTAACTTCCTCAGGGACATTCCTTTGTGTCAGTGACTAAAGAGCAAACTAAACACGAGTTTGGCCAGTGAGATGGCTCTGCTGGCAAAGGTGCTTGCCAAGAAGTCTGACCACCTAAGTTAGATTCCCAGACCCCACATGATGGACAAAGAGAACCAACGGCCATGAGTTCTCCGATCGTACCCACCCCGCCCCTACTTCTGGACACAAGAAATAAAGTAAGGCTTTCAGTGAGTGATGTTGAGAAAGGCAGCAAGAGTAAATGCACCAATTACTTTGCTGCCTCTCGTGTAAGATCGAGTGTACAAGGAGAGCAAGGTGGAAAAGAGAGGCAAGCACAAGTCTGGGTCAGATCTCCAGGGCCTGGTCTGGAAGAAGACGAAGATCAGGCACGTCTTCTGGAAGAAGAGGAAGATCTGTTACGTGAATGACAGCAAGAGCAAAGGCATGCCCTGGTGAGAAGAGGCACAGATGGGGTGTTGGGAGAATCCCTACGAGTCCACCCAAAAACAAACACTATCTTTGCTGTCATTGAAAAGAAGGGAGGAAAGGCAGACCTAACAATGTTCTCAAGAAGGATAATTAAGTAACAGCCACTACCATATACACTACAAAACAGCTATGCCTCATGCTTATGATGTTTGTAATTCAACTGACCTCATACACCAGAATTCAGGTCAAGAATGACCAGTCGAACTCTTAGGTAAATAGTCCTGTTTTAAATACAACTGAGTTTTAAATAAAACTGACCTGTAGTCAGTTATGATCTTTTATTAATAGCAGCCACCATTCAGTAAATCAATAAGTTTTCACTTTCTAAAAGTATTACTGGACTTAGTAATGTCCCATCATTTTCAAAGACAGAGAAAGCCATTTCAAACCTATTGGTTTTATAGATCTGGTTATGTTGAGGTCTCTCTTAGTTAGGGCTTCTATTTCTGTGAAGAGGCACCGTGACCACAGAAACACTTATACAGGAAAGCATTCACCTGGAGCTGGCTTACAGTTCAGAAGTTGCAATCCATTGTCACCATGGTGGCAAGCATGACATCACACAGGCAGACATGGTGCTGGAGAGGTGGCTAAGAGTTCTACAGCCATATCAGCAGGCAGCAGGAAGAGAGTGAACTACTAGGCCTGGCTTGAACATCTGAGACTGCAAAGTCCACCCCCAAGTGACACACTTCCTCCAACAAAGCTGCACCTACCCCAACAAGGCCACACCTCCTCATAGCTACTCCGTATGGGACATTGGGGACTATTTTCATTCAAACCACAACGAGGTCCTAGGGAAAATTATTCCTTTGTCTCAGAATCAAAGACTTGCCTTTGTTTCTATTACTGTTCATGAGTCCCTATGGGCCGTGCATAAAGAAAATAAATCTATTTTATGATTTTGGTTAGGACTATGACAATTAAGCTAGAATTCCTTTTGATCTAAAGTGCTGCCTTTTATTTGCCAAAGGTCATTTTAGTGCAGTTTATGCATAGTAGCGAATAAAAAATATTTGGCACTTGGCACATTTTATGATCTCTAAAGTCAACATGCTTTCAAGAACTACCATGATAGATTTAAGAGAAAGCTGTACCTTACTTTTGGGTTAGTTGCTGCTGAGACCAGACTAAGCTATTCATTTAAGGCTGCCTTAAAGAGCCTTTCAGAGCATGCACAACAGAGGGACTATCGCAGGTGTGGTTGGTAATGGTGGGTTTTGTCAGCTCCCTACGTGGAAGGATGAAAATAGACAAGAAATGTAAATAGAACCGAAAGAGTTAAAAAAAATAAAACTTTAGAAAGTATTTACAAAACTAGACTATCTTATAGTCTATGATACAGAGACCATAGCCCCATTATCTAGCTTCAGAGAGTCTGAGGAGCTTGCCTATTGGAAAGCGGGAATAGGTGGAACTGGCACTGATGCTTGAGTCCAGTGCGAGGCAGAGCCTCCTTCCAGGGAGCATTTTCTTTCCCACTCAGACCTTTCTTCCCTTAGAACTCCCTGCTGAGGTGAACTGGCAGATTCACCCTCCTGGGGCTCTATTTCTGACTACAGCTTTTGGATACCGCTCTCTGCAGAGCTAAAGATGGCGAGGGGATTTAGTGTTTTATGTGAATCGCAGATGCCCTGGGAAACTGATGAGAAAGAATGAAAAGGCTGTGAGACTCCCTAATGTGTAGAAACTGAAAAAGGCAGATTCAGAAAGGCTTGACAGCATGGAAAAATTACCCTAATGGTCTATTTGGAGATGGAAGTTTTCTTCAGTAATGTTTAAGTATGCAAAGAAAGACTAGCATGAACCAGCGTTCTGGCCATGCCATGCCTTGAGGGTTACTTTCTTAAAGGAGGTCTTGCTTCTGATGTCAGAGGGCCATATACTGGCTTCATAACCTACAGACTTTGAGAGCTTGACTTGAGCCAATTTAAGCCTCATATGTAAAACTAGCATAATACTGAATTTGGATGCCATGAGGATTAAATATTTTCACACAGTGATGGGCATGCCTTCTGCCATCTAGTGGGTTCTCTGTAAATATCAATGTTCTCTTACCCTCACATTCTCTTGGGTGATTCAAATTAGTCATGATCAGAATATGAATGTGCTATTTTGGAATAAAATGTGAAGGGAAAAATGTAACAGGGAACTATTTGGGCAGACATATAGTAATTACCAAGTCCTCTCTCTTCTTAACAGAGGCTCTAAATGCTCCTTTACATGAAATAGCAAGTACTTTTACTGGTCAAACAGTACCTCTGACCAGAAGAGTCAGAACACTGAATAGCTGTAAATGATTTGGCTAATGCCAGGGAGTTTAGTTCCTCAGCAATAACTAACAATAAAGAATAACCACACAATAAAGAATGGCCAATAAATAAAGAAAGAAATAAAGAATAAACAATAAAGAATGATCACACACACCAAGCTCTTCATTCTGTATGCATTATTTTATTTAGTCCACACAACCTCAAAGGTACCTTTTATCGTCTATGTTTAAATGGAATTAAGCGGTAAAGAAGTGTGCAACCTGGAAACTCTGCTTAGAAAGCCTTGATGCTCTGGTGATAACTAGTGAGCTCTTGCTAACTCTTGAGAGCTTTGTAACTTGTTCAGTACAAGCTGCTGAGATCCAATATAATATAAATGGACATGTTATTTTTTTCTTAAGCTTCCAATGCAAAACAGTATCTCTTGAACTTGGGGAACAACTGTTGAATGGAAAGGAGTGTGAGCTCACCAGCAATCTTTACACGGACATGACCCATGCTAACCTTCCCACCGGACACACTTACTGATGCCAAGCAAATCCAGGGTTAAGCGGGAAACTGGCACTTTAATTATGCCTGATGACTGTCTCTTGTGCTACTGTCTTCTGCTGAAGTCAGAATTCTGTGCCCTGCCTTTCCCTAGCATAGAGCAGGAATACTTCCTTGAAAAGATTAAATGAGTTAGTACCTGACACACATTTTTTTAAAAATGTCTTCAGTGTAAGCACAAAATGATATATACTATTTCTAAATAAAACACTTTACAATCACTTTTTTTTT
>JAQHUG010000033.1:1933310-1943344 GCA_028555095.1 Dicrostonyx torquatus | reverse complement strand
AAACTGCCTTGGCCTAGTCGATAGGGTGGAACTTAGGTAGGCAGAGAAGACAGAACTGAATGCTGGGAGGAAGAAAGCAGAGCAAGGGAGAAGCCATGGATCCTCCACCTGAGACAGACACTGCCAGTTAGAATCTTTCCCAGTAAGCCACTGCCACATGGTGACATACAAATTATATAGAAATGGGTTAAATCAAGATGTGAGAGTTAGCCAATAAGAGGGTAGAGCGAATGGGCCAAGTAGTGTTTTTATTAATACAATTTCTGTGTGGTTATTTTGGGGCTAAGCTAGCCAGGCAGCTGGGACAAACAAGCAGGCCCTCCTCTTACAGCCAGAATCCTGTGTTAATCCTGAAATTTGCCAGAAAAAACCAGGTCCACCATTTTGACCCAATTTATGCAAGCTTTTATTAGAAATATTAAATACTGACCAGGATGGAATTTTGGTCAGTACATCACCTGGAAATTCTGTGGTCTTGAAACATGTGTTGGAGTTTAGACAGGCAAACCCCATAGGCCACCATACTTTCCCATGAGGCTTGGTTGTCATTTTCCAAGATCTCCAACTCCCAGAATCCCAAAAGTTACTTGGGTCTTGGGCAGGTGTTATCTTTTCAGAACTATAATTCCTAGAATCCTAGGAAGTTATCTGGTCCTTGGGCAGGTGGGATTATAGGTTAGCCTCTGTGTAACTAACACCTGTTTCCAGGAACTTCCAGATTAACGATATGGAAAAAGCTAAGATGGTCAAAAAGGGTCATTACATACACAGTCCTATGAGGACAACTAGAATTCACTTAAACGTCTAATATAAGAACAGTTAAGTCATTTTAAAAATACCATATGTCCATTAAAATGATTATGGATATTATTTAACAGAACAGAGAAATACATATAACACCAAGGGACACTTATAGTTGTATCCATTACTACTATGACAATTAACCACAACACATCTTATATGAATAAACTTTTATTGAATTTTAGGTAATTAGAAAGAATAAAGAAATGCAAGATAAATGTTTTCTAAACAGCATCTGATAGTATTATCTCTTCTGTGGCATGGTATTTTTGCTTTTCTTTAAAAAGTATAGACATTCACTTATTTAAATTTTTACAAAGTCAAGAACCATCAAATGGGGAAGAAAGAGTCACACTATAATAAATTCATCTATCAACACTGAAATGGCCACAATAGTGAAGTTCTGAGTGTGGTCCTCTTGGAAAAGCAGTGTAGAGAGTCACTGGTGGTTTCCACTCACTCAAAGGAGGCCACTCCCCGTGCAGACTATGCCCATAGGCAAAGAAGGCAAGAAGATTGGTGGAAGAGGGACAGAGGGAACGGAACAAGAAAAAGAAGAAAAGAGAGATGTTCTTTAAAAATTGTGGGCTCAGTACAAACAATTTAAAAAAACAAGTCTTGGAAGAAATCACCATGAGTTGCCCTAAAGTGTAGTTAAGGCAAGATAGTCAACGATACAAGTACAGCACAATACAGAACAGAGTCCACAAACGGATCTGGTAACTGTAAGGCCAGCAAGCCGAGTAATGAGCCAAAAAGAAAAAAAAATGGAGGAGGGTGTCTTTTTACACTGGTGTGCAATGCATTCAGGCAAAGTTGCACACGTACATTTCCAGATGCTGAGCAAACCTCCAAGAGCACACTGGACGACTGGCTGTTTGCCTAACCCTCATTATTCTTCTGCAAAAAAAGGAAATTATTTTGAAAAAAACAAACCAACTCCTGCCCTTTCTGTAACAGCCTACCAACCTCTACTTGTCAAACAAGAGGGAGTCATCCTCCTCAGTACAAAAGACATCAGGAGCTTCCCTCATTAAAAGTGGCCTGTGTGGCAGCAGGGTGGACAGGCACAATCTTGCTTCTTTGGGGCCCTGATAGCAACACAGAAGCCCCTCCCTGCTGCCTCCAGCTCGTTTTCCAGATAGCTCCCTCAATTCCCGGAACCCTGACAGGTTTCTGCTGAGCCACTGAGCACAATCACTGGACAAGGTGTTAAGTTCATGCCTTCCTAATTTACTGTCTCTCAAGTATTTTAAAAAAATAGTTTTCTTTTAAAAAAATATTTTTTTTTTTTTAGGAAATCATGAACAGTAATTGCCATGGACCTGTAAGAGATCCCAGAGTAACACAGACAAGAATTTGTCAATATAGCAAAATCCCAAATACGGAAGTTCACGGTTCAGGAAGAGGTAAATAAATAAGAGTGTGGGGTGTTCACAAGAAGTTTCCTTATTTTCCCCCATTTCTAGCCAAATTGTGTTCTGTACAAAGTTTCACCTTTATGATAAAGAGCCAGTCCAGTTGGAATGCATCACTAGTACCATTAAGGCCTCGCCATCAAAGAGGAACCGGAGAGGGAGAACAGACCACAAGCTTGCTCCTGTTTGTTTTGTAAATACACATGTTTTAAAAAATAATTTCATTATTTAAGCTCCACCTGGCACTTAAAGTCTCCTGAAAATTATTAAGTTAGGCAAGAATTAAAGAACAGGTCCACCTGGCTGCGGTTTGGGTCGTAAGCCCTATTCTGCTTCTAGCCTTCTCCTTGGGCTTGGCACTCATTCGACATGCAGCGTTTTGTTTTGTTTTGTTTTGTTTTAACTGAATCCCAGGACAACTGTGGTGAGGAAACAGTCTTCTCGAGTCTTCATGATGGAATATTCCCGGTCACTTCACACACAGCAGTGGCCAGGAAAGAGCACCATCTTCTTGGTGCTTTTCACTAATGTAATGGTAACAAGAGTCTGTCTTTCCAGCATTCGCCCACCCCCGCTCTCCCCCTTTTCGGAAGGCATTCCATTTATTCTCTTCTGAACATAGCTTCCTCAAACATCCTACACCAGGGATCCCGCCCGACTCTGGGCAGGCACCATGACAGGTACTGCACCAATGCGCTCCAGAGTCACTTGGCTGACAGTGTAGGAGTGTGTGTGCTGAGGCCAAGGCTTCCTGCCGACTGAACCATTGTTCCTGGGCATGACCTGGGGTGATGACTCTCTGTTCGCTGTCACTACCAGAGTCTTATGTGGACCAGAGACCAGATGGCTCCCATTTGCATAGATGGAAGGGATAACGGCATTGCCAGAGAAAGACTGGCGTAAGTCACTGAAGTGGTTGAATGACTCTGTATTTCTGTGGGTTTTGGGGTTGTTGTTCCAGTATCGACTGTTGTAGGTATTGGAAGAGGTCAAGGTGTTATTTTCTGAGGAGGATATCTCTGTGTGAAATGCTTTGGTAGAAGAGCATTTAGGTGGAAGATCATCCTCTCTGAAATAAAACAAAGATAAAGTTATATATAACTGAAACACATATATACAAATACATAAACACACACACACACACACACACACATCTCTTTTAACTATGAAGAAGACAACCTACAAAGGATCCCACTAAATCAGTCGTCATAAAACACCCAGGTAAGCAAACTAAGGATATCAAGAAGTTGAAAAAGTCATTCACGCTGTCTAGACTGTATTGCTAGAATTTGAAGAACCACTGTGGTGTGCTGATAGGCTACAGGAGGTGAACAAGGAGAGTTGGCAGCAGAGAGGAAGACCAGAGAAGGAAGGGGAACCAAATTCAGAAAGGCTGAGAAGACCGGGATCATTAAAGCATATCAACAAGGATATGATGCAGTCAAGTCTGAGACAGTCTGGACCCTCACATCTCAGGAGTTAGTTTTCTTTAAAGACCATCTTGACATTTTTTTCCTTAAAACATTTGTATTCTTTTATAAACTGCCTGCTATATTTTTTATGTCGTGGGAAATTCATTAAGGAATTAAGATTAAGGGTTGGAAATGGATCTCCATTGATAGGTACTTTTTGAGAGTGAATGGAATATAATCAGCTATGGCATTGAGAAGCAGGAGCTCTGGCTGGTGTTTAGGACTAGATAAAGCTTCCTCAAACATCCTACACCAGGGATCCCGCCCGACTCTGGGCACAATGACTGGATCCAAGCTACTTTGTAAGAAAAGAAAGAGCTAACAGATGCGTACATCCCATCTCTCTGTGTGCGATGCTGTGCTACCTTGTGATTCAGGCACAAAGCCACCGCCAGTTGACAACCGCTAGACATAGCTCCTCCAAAAACATCAACCAACGTATTTTTACATAAAGTAGGTTGCCTAGGGTATATTATTATGATGTTGAAATATAATTAAAATGTTCTTTCATACCAAGCCACAGAGCAGTACTTAAGTAGGCAGAGAAACTGGTATGTCTGTGGTCAACCCCTGGTGTAGGAGATGCTTTTGCATTTTGTATTGCTCTCATTGGTTGAATAAAGAAAACTGCCTTGGCCTTTTGATAAGGCAGCCCTTTAGGTGGGCGGAGTAGACAGGACGGAATGTTGGGAAGAAGGGAAATGTGGCAGACATCATGCTGCTCCTGCCCAAGATGGACACTGATTAGACTCAGGCCGGTAAACCATGTCCCTGTGGTGACATACAGACTATTAGAAATGGGTTCGTTTAAGATGTAAGAGTTAGCCAATAAGAGGCTAAAACTAATGGGCCAGGCAAAGTTTAAATGAATACAGTTTGTGTGTAATTATTTCAAGTTAAGATAGCCAGGTGCCAAGAACATGGCCCGTGCCGGGAACACAGCCTTCCCACTCTGGGAGCTGGGCAGCAGGACACAGCCCGCTCGTGCCACTTACTACAACCCCCTTTGCCTCTACATGTTCCCATCTATTATAGCGGCCAAAATGAAACACAGGTTTTACAGGCTAACTGTTCTGGTGTGGCAGTCACGGTCTACCCTGCAGCTATGGTGGCACAGAGAAGCTCTTCATGCTAATTGGATTCATGAAGGATCTTAGTGAATAAAAATGAGTATAACCATGAGGGAAAGTGATAAACATAACAAGAAAATGGCATTTGGACATTTTCATTACCTTGACTATAGAGTTCTAAGACTGGCCAAGAAACCTTGACTCCAAAATGAAGAGAAATGCACACTGACTCTGCAAGATCAGCAATCTGACAGACTAACCTGATTTCATTAGGGATTTCTTCCTCCTCCTCCTCTTTATTTTTGCTTCTCCAGTAAAAGAATGCCCCTGAAATTAGTGCAATGCAAATAATGATAAGGACTACCCCGGTGCCAACAGCTCCAGCTATGACTCCAACGCTTCGGGGCTGGGCTGCAAAACATATTTAAGGGAGATTAAATAAACAAGAGAGAAATACTACAGGCCATACAGCTATATTCGCACAAATAAGTCTGTATAAAATGTACAAAGCTGCCCAAAGCATCCCATCCACATGAAATCAGATCTTGACTAACCTTTGGCATTCCCAGTAGGCTTGCAGCAACTGTTGGACAAGTAAACCACCACAACCTCCAAAGGCCCCAGAAGAGCACAGCTACAACAGGGCAGGAGACAGAGCCTACTCAACTTGCCTCAGTGTCCCAGAGAGTTTTGGATCTCAGATTTTTTTTTTATAGCTTCATCCTAGTCACATGATGCCCTTCCATAACCAAAATAAAAATCAGCTAGATTTCCCCTACCACAAAGAAGTGTTCCGAACTGCTTGTTGATAACTGAACACCCAGAAAATTCAAGAGATTGGGGTGGGGGGAAAACAAAGGAGTATCACGAGACTACATACTACTATGCAGACTAATGTCATGTCCACAACGCCATGACATGAAGATTAGTTTGGTTTTGATGGTCCTGAGAAGACACTCTGTCACAAGGATTGGCATATCAAGGAGGCTAAAATAGTAAAAATTTTTATAAAATATTTCCTACAATGATTAAAAGAATTTTTTTACTCTTCACATAATCTCAGAACAATTATAAAGAACTCCGCATTTTGTGACTTAACCAAAATCTGGACATCTGCGTCTTGAGTTATGTACTTACGTGAGACCACCTGAAGATCCAGGAGACAGGTGCTTGTCCCAATGGCATTAGAAGCCACACACTGGTACAGACCCGAAGACAGGGCACTGATATTCCGGATAGTAACTGTTCCCTGGACCTGGTCTGTCACAAAGACAATAATCAAGTGACAGCTTGAGGGAATGAAGAAGGAAAACAAAGAAATCAGAACAAAGATGACATTATATACACACTGGAGAGTTGCCAATTTTCTTCCTTTTTATAATGAGAGGAGAAACTGTTGGTTCACAAATGTTAAAGAAAATCATGACAGACTATTAAAGACAGAACTATTAAGGATTGTCCTGAATAAGGACAACCTTAAAACTCAAGATCCAGACTAGTGAACCATGGCCTAACGTTAGTGGTCTCTCCTGACTGGGGAGGTTTGGCTTTTCTTTGCGAGGCTGTGATCAAGCATCACATAGTAACTATATAGAAATGCAGTAAAAGATTAGAACCCACACAGTTTGGTTTATGCTTGGCAGAAAAAGAATCTATTCTATGCTCTCTAAGTATCACAAAAAGTTGGAAGGAGAGCAGAAGGGAGTCTGGAAAAGAGGAGCTTCAGACCACAGTACCATTTCACAGAATTTCCCATTAGGCACATGGAGGATCATCCATGAGCCAAAGTCATCTGCTGAAGACACTACATGTCCTTGCAGGAATGGTCCTACAATTGTGGCTCCATTGTGACCCTTAACCCTCTAGGAACAACTCAGGGAAGCTTGGCCTTGATATGAAGCAGCAATGGATCCAGAGTAGAAAAAGCCAGAGTATCCAGTGGGTGTTGCTCCCCACATAAGGAGGTTTTGTTCTGTGTTTTATTTCCAAAGCCACCGCACTGACATATTGAGAAATGCTCTAACTGGTAACACTTGGGCAACTCAACACAGTTTAGTCACTTATGCCTACAGCATTGAAATGACTTACCAAAGTAACAAAAATATGCCAAGCATTGGGTAAATTTTTATATGTAGCTATTTTTCCAATGACCCTTTGAGATATTTTTGTTATTAGCCTACTGAACAAATAAAGACACTGTAATTTTAGATGGCTGGCTAAGAAAGGGTACACAGCTGGTGGCCAGAAACTGCAACTGTATGGATGGCCATCCAATATCTTTGCTCTGGGCCTCACTGCCTCCCTTTAGCTGGAAAGAAAACACACCTGTCATCAGAACAATCCAAAACGGCAAACTTAGAAGCCAATGGAGAAAGGTCTTAATGACATATGTGAGAAGTACCAGGCACAAGGTCCAAGAATTCCTGAGCCTATCCTGGGAACTATCCCTACCCTGGCTTGACTTTTATATGAGACTATGTTTTAGTTATCTGCTAGTGGCTTTCATCTTTATCTATAGCAAAACCAGAGGGGCCCGGTTTTATCAGTTCCTTCATTTACTACATAAATACTTATGGAGACCCTCTCTGTCCTGGGTAATCTAGAGAACAGTGCCAGGAAGATCAACAGAACAGACCCTAACGAGGCAAGGAGTCTCAGTAAGTGGTTTAAATGCCAGCCAGTCAGAGCTACAGCTCGGGTTGCTTAGGGTGCGCGGGGGGAGGGTACCTAAAGAACAGCTGGAAACTGGATAGAAACCAGGTGAGGAGGGATCCACACTCACAGGTCCCCCTTTACCAACGCTGTCAGTGTTGTCTAAGCCTTCAAGCGCAATACCGTGGGATGTATTCATGAATGCTGGAATCAAACATATTTGGTGTGACATCAATATCACAGGCCAGATAAAGGAGAGAGACTTGGTGTTTTCCATTTCTTTTGGGCTGCACTGCGTAGCACAGGTTGCTCGAAGAAAGAAGGCACTCCCAGAGGACATTTTAAGACCTGTGTGGTAGCAGGACCCACGCTACATGGAGCACTTTGACACCTTTCTATGGGAATAGAAGGTTAACTCCATAACCTGCCTTCCAGTTAGAGACTTAAAGCTACACAGGTGCATCTGTGCAAAGCACCTCACCATGCATGGGCCAGCGCTGCTGGAATAACAAGCCAACCATCTGCAGAACTCCGCCTTCAGTCAACCCAAAGCTTCCAGGCAACAAAGGCACCAGCTCTGGGGTAACCAACCCTCCAATCCCACTTACTGCTACTGGTTTTCTTCCATTTTTCCTCTTAAGGCCCAAGACTCTAAAAATTCAATCAGTTCACATCAAACCACTAATTTTGTTGACATCCCCAGAGACAGCTAGGGAAATTTTCAAGAGCTGCTATTAGCGACATTCAGGCATGCACACAGCAGTCAACTCGAAGGGATGCTGCTATAGAGTCACTTTTAAAAAGCTGAGGCCACCCATCCTCCTCTTTTTCTTTTCTTTCTTTCCTTTTCTTTCTTTCTTTTTTCTTTTTTCTTTTTTTTTTTGGTCTCCAGATACAGACACTGTGAGCATTTGCCATAAGAAAATGTGGCTCAATGGGGCTGACGTGCCATGGTACAGCTCACTCAGATGTAATCAGGTGACAGATGGGACACACACCACACACACTGATAAGGAAGGATTAAGAAGCAGCAAATCAGGAAAGTTGAGCTAGGAGCCAGCCCTCAGCAAACACCAGACTGCAGCAGACAAGCACACAGCCACCCTGATACCAGTCAGGCCTGTGTTGGGACAGGAGCAATTTGCTCACATAAAGAATGAGGGGAGCTGTCACTCTGATCTTCCTTCTTCCAAACATGGGCATGCAATTTGGGGAACTACGGTGTAAGAAGGGGAGAGGGCAGCAAACACACTGCACTAGATCACACACAGGCGGGACATGTGGCCTAGCGGGCCCTTCAGGATCACAGAAACAAGTACATGTGATTCTTCCCAATTCTATCTCTGATTCTCATTTCCAGAGCCCACATCTGGCTGGGACAAGAGTGCACTAGCTGAGAGCGTGTGTTTGGGAGGCAGACTGCTTGTGTTCAAGTCTGTTCTGCCTCCTACAAGCGATGAGGACCTAAGGGTGCCATCTGCTTGGTGATGTGTGCTTTAGCTTCCTCATCTGTAACTGTGAGTCAGGAACTAGAAAAGCCCCTTGACCTGTGAGAACTGAATGAGACCCTGAGACCCTGCATGTTAACCTGACCAGGATGCTGTCTGGTGCTATATCTACACTGGTATTTCTTAGGACTATATATATATATATATTATATATAATATATAATTTAAAATCCTGAAAAACTTGCTTAAGAAATGTAGAAAAGCCTCCAATATCTTAAACTCTTAGTATATGTCAATATTTGGGATTTTACAGGAGTAGTAAGAATGTCAAATATCATAAATCAGCCTGTATTTTCATAATTTATATATCTTAGAAGGATCACAATAACAATGAATAATTTCTTATATAAAAGAATCAAAAGTTCTGTTTAAAAGATAATGATAGACAAATGGTTTACTATTACTTAGGTAAAACTATATGCAAACATGATCTCATCTTGAAGCAAATATTTAATGGTAAATATAAAACCAAAGGGAATACTAACACAAAATAAAGGCCAAATAAAAATCTATTTAAAATCATAAACATGGGGCTGGAAGTGCAAGGCAGTGGTCAAGAGCAAAAACTGTTCTTGAGAGGACCTGTGTTAGGTACCCACAGTCCATGTCAGCAGCTCACAAATGCCTGGAACTCCAGCTCCAGGGGATCCAACTCCATAGGGCGCTTCAACAGGCACCTGAACTCAAGTACATCTAATCACACACAGACGCATGAAATAAAATCTTAATAAATTAAAAATAATATTACAAATAGTTGACACTGTAACTACCACTCTTAAAGAGAAAATTCGAATGCTATGTGACATTCTGTATACTACTCAGGAGGAGGCTTGATCTCTGCTCAGGAGACACATGAATGGATTATGTACCATTTTTGTGTTGCTGTTGGCTAAGATGCTGATGATTTTATCTTTACTCATTCTGAATGCTAATGTTCCCCATTTCTTCTCTACCCCATCACTTTCTTCATCCATCAAAGTCTCCCATTTATGACATGGCTGCTCACTTTCACCCTGATTTCTTACATTTCTTCTAAAATGTACCTCTTGCTAACTTTTCTGGTTACACATCTGTAAATACTCAGAATGTCAGCATCCAGACTCCTCAAATGTT
>JAQHUG010000033.1:1847333-1931988 GCA_028555095.1 Dicrostonyx torquatus | reverse complement strand
GAACTTCTGGAGGCATCACAATTCCTGACTTCAAACTCTTACTACAGAGCTACAGTACTAAAAACAGCCTGGTGTTGGTATAAAAACAGACAGGAGGACCAATGAAGTCAAATCGAAGACTCACACACCTACGAACACCTGATTTTTGACAAAGAAGCAAAAAATATCAATGGAAAAAAGATAGCATATTTAACAAGTGGTGCTGGCATAAGTGGATATCAACATGTAGAAGAATGAAAATAGATCCATATCTATCACCATGCACAAAACTCAAGTTCAAATGGATCAAAGACCTTAACATAAAGCCAATCACACTGAACCATATAGAAGAGAAAGTGGGAAGTACACTTGAATGCATTGGCACAGGAGACCACTTCCTAATCCTAGTAGCACAGACACTGAGAGAAACAATTAGTAAACGGGACCTCCTAAAACTGAAAAGCTTCTGTAAAGCAAAGGATACAGTCTAGTGTTTTTTAAAGAAGATGTAATATTGAACATTATATGGCTCTTGTTTCTTTTTTCCAGATTGTCTCAAGTAAGAATGATATGTCATGAAGCAAGGAGGAAAAAACCCCACCCAGTTATTTAACAATTTAAGTTCATGAAAACTTTCCTTCTTCCATGAGGGTCACATAAATACTCAGACTGGGTAAGAAAATAGTTATGGTTCTTTTACTGAAAATATATTTCTATGTGCTGTATTGAATAGTTATGGAGAGAGTAGACAACCTTGTCTGTTCCTGATCTTAGTTGAACTGCTCTGAGTTTCTCTCCATTAAGCTGATGTTGACTGTGAGCTTCTGCAAACTGACTTTATTATGTTGAGGTTATGTCCCTTGTATCCTAAAGTCTGCAGGATTTATATCATGAAGGGCTGTTGGAATTCTGTCAAAGGCCTTTTCTGCATCTAATGACAGAGTCAAGCATTTTTGTTTCTGCTTTTTGTCTTTCAATTTATTTATATGGTGGATTACATATATTAATTTTCTTATGTTGAACCATTCCTGCATCTCTGGGATAAAGCCTACTTGACCAAGATGGGTCATCTTTTCTTATGTGTTCTTGGATTCTGTTTTCAGGATTTTATATGAGAATTTTTATATCTGTGATAATATGGGAAATTAGTCTATGTTGTCTTAACAGTTTCCTCCAAGACTGAATAGATTCCTTTCAATAGGGAAGTTCTTTAAACAGGAAGATACACAACTCAAGATAGCTTCAGGAAGTGTCTGAAATTCATCAGTCTTACTAGGTCCCCACCACTGAGAATAAACATAAAAGTTGAGAGTCCATTTTATAGGGAAGGAAGCTGAACTTCAAAGAATGCTCCCAGAGAAGAAAAGCTACAAAGGAGACCCTGAGACCAAAACAGCTGCCTCAAAGAAGCAGGAACCAGCTGAGCTGCCCAGAAGGGTTCAGACTCCTGAGGTACCTGGAAAAGACACTCTCTATCATGTTGACATGCCTGCAGGCTGTGCAGTGTGCTCCAGGTTCCCAGTTTTGTGAGCTATCACCCTTGCTGGTGTAGACCTTGAAAATGCAGCTGGCTTTGATTCATTTATGTTCCGATAAGCTGGAAAGATGGCTCAGCAGTTAAGAGCACTGCCTGCTCTTCCAAAGATCCTGAGTTCAATTACCAGCAATCACATAGTGGCTCAGAAACATCTTTAGTGAGATCTGGTGCCCTCTTAAGGAAGAGATCTGGTCAGTCGTCCTCATCAACTTAGACCATGAAACCCAATATGGATAAGTTCAACAGAACTGCCATATACAGGCTGCCCATGCATGCTTCAGCATTGCCAGGGTATAAATTTCAATTTCAAAAATAACCCCTGGCCCATATATCTGTAAGTAACCCTTAAAAAACTCATTGGCTCATAAGGTGGACTTCAGCAATATCCTTTATTCTGTTGTGGGTCCCCTAGCAGTAAATAGATGTGTATTTTGTCTTGCTACAAAAAGTTTTGTCACACAAAAGTGTATAATTCTCTTTCTTTGTTGGTTCTTCATGTAGTTTGGGTATCAGGGTTAACTGTAGCCTCATAAAATAAGTTTGGCAATGATCTCTTTATGTGTTATGGAAAAATTCAAGGAGCATTGGCATTAACTCTTCTTTGAACATCGGACAGAATTCTACACTATAACCATCTGGCCCTGGACCTTTTTGGTTGGGAGACTTTTAATGACTGCTTCTATTTCATGAGGGGTTACAGGTCTGTTTAAATTGCTCACATGATTTTGATTTAACTTTGGTTAGTTGTATGTACTGAGAAAATTATCCTTCTTTTAGATTTTCCAAATTGGTCTACCTTGGTGGACTACGGGTTTTGATTCTCTAGATTTCCTCTCTGTGTACTTTCCATTTCTGACTTTGTTCATTTGGTTTCTCCTTTGTAATAAAACAGCATTAGGCTATGGTGCCTTTTAAGATTTTCCCCTGTTCCCAGTGTGCTCTTTCTAACAAAGCTCTGCATAGAGGTCTCAAGCAAGCTGACAAGACTTTCACATTCCTTCCATGTGATCAGTTACGGAAAAATGGGGCCAACCAAGTCGTTCTTAGAAATATAAGAAAAGATGTACAATTTAGCTTTGGAAACTGTGCACTGTTGATAAATAAAGCTTTAATTTTCCATTTTCCAATGGAAAGATTATCAGAGATTGTCATTATTTGCCATAAATTTTTAAAGAAAAGTATTTTAGGGTTCTCTAAGTTTTGTGTTTGTGAGGGGTTTTTCTCCCTCTTTGAGTTAGAACAAAGGAGTGCAGTCCTAATTATATCCCAGTTATATCCATAGCTTTTCTTGCTTAGTTCAGATTTTACTGAGCTACTGAGAAGAGCCACCATGTTTACCAAAGCTCTTGATTACCAAGAGGCTGAATAGAGAAGAGGTGTCACTCCTGAAATCACTCCTTATGTGGTATGAGATGTATCCTTCTAGGTGTGTCAATGAGTTGTTAAGTGATTTTCTAACTGTATATTAGACACATTTATGATATCAATGCTAGAGTCTACTATAAACCAGTGGAACCAGAATATTTGGAGAGGGTCATGGGGAATCGACATGAAGTAAAGACTGATGGGTAATTTTTATGCACAGTAAGATACAGACAGTTGCATTAGAATATGCACTACAAATTACAGTGTCTGGAAAATATATGCATATTTCAAAATATCTTCCATGGGATTTAAGAGTCTGCCAGGAATGTTCAGTTTGTGGCATATGGTCAGGAAGAGCTGTGAATGTTGCCCAACACAATCTCACAAAATTACTTAAAACATTATGAATTTTTTCCTTAAAACATTATAAGTTTTTTTTTTTATTTTGTGATATCAGGTCAGAAAAGTCAAAAGGTTGGGCATGCCAAGCAGAACAAATATAAAGATATATTTCTAAGAAAACTTCTTACAACTTAACAGAAATTACAAAATGATTTCCTAAAATATACTAGGCCAAAAATAAAGTCACAATTTCAAAGCAGTTAAAGCATACAGTAATGGGAGATTAAAATCTAAAGGATAACCCCAATAAGAATTTTGTGAAATGAATGTTTATGGTATGGAAAATGACCATCATATTTTTTTTTCATTAAAAGAATCAGGTTATAAAATGATACTGACATAAAACCAAAAGAACAAATACTATTAACATACAGATGACAGATTGGTGACAGCTAAGCACAATGCAGCATTATGGTATCAACCCTCTTGTCTGTATGATCCTATTTTAAGGTTCCCTGCTTTCCATTTCCCATGCGGTGTTTTAGGTGCACCTCTATTACATAGTGTGTTTTTGGATTCTAATCTGTAACCTAAGAGTCTCTATCCTTTGAGTGTCTGGATTAATCCTATTGGTCATTTCTGAGTATGTTTAAATCTACTTGATTTTGTTTTAGTTGCCAGACTCTCTGTTTAAAGACTCCAGCTCCACCCACAAATCTACAGTGATTTAGTGGGTTATGTCTGGTTGTTATAGGCAGGATGCCATGTATTCCAGGCTGGCCGAGAACTTGTTATATAGCCCAAGATGCCCTTGGCCTTCTGATCGTCTGCCTTTACTTCCTGAGTGCAGGGACTGCAGGCCTCTGCCACTATATCTGGTATTCTGTAGTGCTGGGGGTGGAACCCAGAGCTCCCCGTGTGCTAGCTAAGCACTCTGAGCTACATGCCAAGCCCCTAAGTGTCCTTCATAATCTTTCGATTCTTCATCTACCTTACAAGTTCTAGATTTGTTTCTTAGTGGTTAGTCTTAAAATTCGTAATGACATTTAGGTGACATGTAGTGGCTCAATCATGTAATGGCATCACTTGGGAGACTAAGTGAGTTCAGAGCTAGCTTTAGGTACATAGCAACACCCTGTCTCAAACCCTCCCACTTTCTCCAATTCCCTGCAAAATAAAAACAAAAATCTTAATAACTGATTTGTGGGGCCCTACTATGGAACTACAAGAAGAGTCTGTTATTCAGCAGCCTTTTGCTTATGACTTGGCATCAATCAATGTTGCTGTTATTACTGTATCATTTCTTCAATGTCCATTAGTCAGCATTCTACTGTAAGACAATGTTCTCCCACTGTCTTCACTTCTCATTCCATTCTATATATTATGTAGTTATATTAAATCACCACAGATTTGCCAGAGGGAGCTCCTTCAAGCCCTATATATAAAAGATACTACTTATTGCAAAAATAATGTTCTGTTACTGGCCAGACTCATTGGATGCCCTCCCTAAATATTATTTCCTCAGAAATTGCTTTCAGAGTTCAAATTTTAAAGTACTATACATATAATTGATAAGTTAAATCTTCTAGTAAAAAGTTATGGGGATTTATGTTAAGATCTGCTTTGTTAATATAGGTATCAAGAGGTGAAACCGGAGAAAAACCATGTACATTTAATTGAGCAAATAAGGTAATCTGAAGTACTTCTGATAATTTATCCAAAGACTGAATTACAAAAGTCCACCATCTTCATCATTGGCATTAAAGTTTGTTCACCTCTATCCCCAAAATGCCAAAGAATTCTCAAGTTGCAAATACAGACTTATCAAAAACGGGGAGATACAGGAAGCCCTTGCTACATGCACCTCTCAGCCCACATTCATAGGATTGTCAGATGTTCACCCAAATTTCACCGTTTACACAGAGGTGATACGGATATAAAGTTCAGAACCTCAGTGCATCAGAGGTTCTAGATGATACTGTCAGACCCCTCATCTTACAGAAAGGTCAATGCAGGTCTGGAGAAGTGAGCTGCTGTAGACAGAGTGACTGGAAATGCTGGACTTTAATCACTTTTCAGCATTTCAACATGCGCTATTTTAAGCCTGCCACTTACAATAGTGAGATTAACAAGTCAGTCCACAAGACAGCTATTTATCCCACAGTGTAGCCTAAGCATTTAGCAATGAAGAGGCAGCGGGGGTGGGCGGGGGAGGGGAACATGGACAATGGAACTGCAGCAGTCACTACAAAAGCTACTAAGCTGGAAAGAAAGTTTAAAAACTAATGGATCTGCGGCTCTATGAATTAAAAGGCAACAGGAGAGTCCACCGGTGTGCCTCTGAGTCTATAGGGAGTTTACTTGCCGGCTTTTCAGAGGATGTCACCCAGCAGCCCAAGGCTTTCCTTTCTTGGGGCAGGCCCAGATCATCAGGACGATTCAAACTGAGGCGCAGCTGACGCCACCTGGGGCCTTTTTGTTAAGGGCTAGCTCTGACTAAAAAGTCAGCCATCTACCCCAAGAACGAGACGAGGAAACCAGTTTATATTAAAGATAACACAGCATTCAAGGGCGCAGAATTGGATTTTCTTGAAGCACAAGACTTTACACAAACCTATCACTTCCTCTCAGCTTATTTCATAACATCTGATATTTTCAAAGGTACTGTCTTCACTATCAAATCCAAATGAATGGATCTGCAGATCCAGAACCACCTGTGGCATGCATGCATGGCTCCTCACCTTTACCTGTCTGCTGTGAGCTTAGGTCACGGGCCCTTCCCTGTTCTTTTTCATTCTCTTCCTCTAAGTAGACTTGAGGCTGCACCAGGAGAACTAATCCTCTTATGTTTACACAGATCTCTCTTTCACTAAAAGTGGGTTGGCAGAGGTGTCAAGAACTGTCCCAGTGTTAACGTTACCTCAATGACACTATTGGTACGCTATTTTAAAGCTCCACCGAGGAAATAAAAATTTCATCCTACTAGATACACTTCTTAACAGTCATATAGGAGAGAGAGAGAAAATGTCATACTCACCTTAACCTTGAAAGCACATTCTTCTCTGCAGTTACAAACTATTAAAGTTCCTTAGTTTCCTCCAGTGCTAACCAAACAGGTTTCACGGCACTGTACCTACCCTGAGTGGCCGTTGGAGGTAGCTTGAGTGTATTATCTAACTTCTCCCAAAGGTAAGTGGGCCGAGGGATGCCTTCCTCAGAACTACACAGGAGGATGACGTCGCTGCCGATGTCCTGGGATCCTTGGATTTGGCAGTGTGGAGCAGAAGGGGGGACTGTCATGGGAAGAACGGGTAACACAAGTTCACGTTTACTGCAGGCAATGAGACAAGAATGCCCATCTCTGGGGAGCCACAGGCAACAACTGTGGATCACTGAGGGAGACGGCCTCAGGGGACAATCAAGCATCAGCTCCCAGGATGTAGAGATGGGCACAAGGCTTGCATGTGAGAGGAGGGAGCAAAAGGAGCCATGGCTTTAGGTTATATTTTAAAGTATCTTAGAGTTTTGGTTTGAATGTTTCCTCTAAAGGATTCTTAAGAGCCTTCAGGTCAACACACTGCCTTTAAAGATATTGCTGAAAAGACACATTCAAACCATTTCTGGAGCAGAAACTGACTCCCCCATCAGTCTGCTAACAAAGCCCGCTTTAAGTCAGGTCTTCTGTTATTTTTACAAAGACTAGATGGGCCGGCTTTGTACAAAATCCAGCTTTACAGTTCTTCAGCTTCCAGTGAGGCTCAAGTTAAAGAACACTAACAATAAGGCAGGGGACGTTTCAAAAGCCAAAACTATACTCATTAAAGACTGACAAGGACACTGGCAACAAGGATACAAAAATCACCAAAACAACACCAAAGGGAGGAAGTGATGGCTCCCACTGGCACAAAAGAGTGAATGCATGAACAAAACCCACGGCATGGAGTTCCAGATAGGTGGACACCTCTGAGTTTATGTACAGGTGATGGTGTTCTTAATTCTAACACCTTCTAGGTAAATGAGTTCACCCCTTCAGAGACACACGGACCAGAAGCACAGAATAAGTTAGGGACAGACAGAGCAATTAGAAAGTCAGGGAGCGGAAGAGAGACTTAAACCAAGGGTGGAGGGGTCTGAGAAGGTAGCTCACTGGCAGAATGCTTGCCTGGCATGATAGGGTCTAGAATTACCACAAAGGCAGGGGGAAGGGGATGGTAGCTGAGTAATGGTCTGCTGTGCTGGGGTGAGCCAGCCTCTGGACTCCTTTGACATTACCACCATGCTATTGTGAAGCAAAACCTAAAGTCATTATTTTAAGGTGTCATTCACTGTAAAATAAAGGATTTTGTTCCACCTTAAGAATTCTTTTAAGGCAGATACTGTAGGAAGCCAGTTGCTCAAATATCGCATAAACATTAGAATGGCATCTATTTCCTTTAGGACTCATTATTGTACTCAGAGTTCTTAGAACTCTATACAGCTTTAATATAAAGAATGTTATCTTCAGAAGATACGTCTACAACCTGGTCCTTAGCTTTCAGAACTGTTAGAAGGCTGGGAGAACAGGGCACCAAGGATTAAAGTATATTTTCCTCAATTGAGAAAAACATCAGTATCCTCAAATAGCTTAGCAGTGGGAGGGGAGAAAAGGGGTAAGGAGGGGCATGGGCAGGACTAGGGAGATACTGGGAGCTGAGCAGGAGAAGGAAGAGCCTTTCTGAGTATTTCCTCCTCTGCCCAAATGATGAATTCATCCCTCCTACCACAATAACCTACCTGGAAGCCACTTCTACAAGTAACCCATCTGAGAGACATGAGGACTGGGACATCAAACAGCTGCAGGGAATATAATTTGATGCTATGAAGAGGGCTGGCTTGAATGAGCACATCTGAGTTTTAATCTAAACTTGGTTCATTTGCTGTCTTAAAGGACAAGGCCCTAAATCGGTTTGATCTCATTTCTAAAGTGATGATGTGATGTACGTTAGAAACAAGGATGTCTTGCATAACGAGGCAGAGTTAAAACTATGCCAGGTCCACAAGCGAGATGGGTGCTGTGGTGACCCCACTTCCTGCGAGGACAACTATTATCCTCACACACACTGAAACCTCTACTTTTTGCTCACAGCAAATTATTCATGATTGAGTTTTACCACAGCAGAAAGCTCCTACCCTCCAAGACCTTAAAAATAGCTTTTATGTCACCCTTCATCCACTGTCAGAAACAGCATTAGGTAAAAGAAGCATAGAGAAGTTCAGGGACAGTGTGGATGAGAAGGCAGGCAGGGAAAAAACTCAGACCATAGGGAGGGAGCAGAGAAGAAAATGTGAAGTATGGAAGTAAACATGATTTCAAGTAGATTTGTAAGTGAAGCTAAGGTCTTGTCTGTCACTCACCTAACACCGTGAGGCCAGCGACCCCAATGTTCCTGCCCCCTCTGTCTGGAAGGTTGTTCACCAAGCACTGGTAGGTGCCTGTATCTGAGAGTTGAGTGTTATTGATGAAGATGGAGACATTGGTAGCAGGCATGGTGCCTGTAAATCCTACCCTCCCATGGAACCTGGGGGCGCCGTCAAACATCTGTCCACCCTGATAGAGAATGACCTGCAAAGGGAAGCAATATGTCAGAAACCGGCCATGGTAGCCCCTCCTTGGCACGTAACCTGGTAGACAGAACCAAATGGACCTGCAACCAAGAATGGAAATTCTAAAGTCTCAGGGTTGTCAGCAACTTTTTGTGACCATCCCATCTATGAGTATCTTAGGACTCTAAATTCTCACGTGTATAATTTGAGTAACCTTTTCCCTTCCTTAATTCATCAGAACGTAGAAAAATATCTCGAATGCTACTATCAGCACATAAATATTTCTACCAGTGCAAAGGTTAATGGTGAGATGAAATCCAAAAGGTATTTGCATTGCTGTTCTCAGAATTCCGATCACTCACAGGCTGAATATCAACATTATAAAAGGAAGGGAACATTGCATGTCCATGACTACCATGCCTACCAACTATCAGGACCAACAGTTATCAGAGCTAACAATTCCTGGGAGAAACACGGCATATAGCATAGCAGAAAGCTCCGTGCCCTGAGAATGAGGAGGGCCTTTCAGGGTCTCCCTGTGCATGTGTGGGAAACCTTCATTGGTTCCTTTTTTTTTAAAAACATGTTTAACCTCATCACTGATAATTAAAATGATGCAATTTAATAAAATGATCCCCTAAACTTAGTCTACTGCAAACGTTTCATGGTTTGAAGATACACTGCATCCCTGTATGCAATTTTCAAATAAGAAATTCAAAATTAATTTTAAAGACTTTTCTATTGAATTTTGTACCAGAAATTTTACTTCACTAAATTGGCTAAGCAGTATAAGATAAAATCAGAAGAGCTTCAGAAAATGAATGTCATCTTTGTAAATAAAACTGTGGTGACTACCACAGTTAATTAATTGTATAGTAGGCATCTGAGATTATTAATTTATTTCCCAGAACTGGTAGAGATTTCTGAGGGAACCTTCCATTTTCACATGTGTCTTTCTGTGTGGCACACCCTCATTTGTATGAGAATCTGAGATGGCTAGTAAGGTTTGCATGCATGTTGGCTGATAAGACCACTATGTTTGCATGCATGTTGATTGCTAAGCCTACTGTGTTTGGATGCATGTTGGCTGCTGAGCCTACCGTGTTTGGATGCATGTTGGCTGGTAAGCCTAGTGTGTTTGGATGCATGTTGGTTGACAAAACTAGTGTGTTAGGATGCATGTTGGCTGGCAAGCTTACCGAGTTGAGATGCATGTTGGCTGGTAAACCTACTGTGTTAGGATACATAAGTAACTCAGCAAAGAAAACTCCTGCCTACAACTTCTTACTACCATCACTCTCTTTAGAGAACATTCTAAGTCACTTCTCAACACTCCAAAGTCCTGCACAAAACCCTCAGAAGACTCTCTTTAGCATCTGCTAGTGGACAATGACAACATCCTTGTAAAAGGAAGACAGCTTTCAGAATATTAACTAACCATGCAATGGGGAGGGCGCATTGACCATGTCCTTACTCTAGAAATCAAACATTCCCATGATGCTTCCCTCACCATCTCTTCTGCAAAGATCCAGTTTTGGGAGGGCGGGGACAGAAGTACCTGTTCAGGCTGGTTTGCATTCGAGAGAGGAATGACCATCCAAATGACATTGAGGTTAAGGAGAGCAGCACTGGTAGAGAAGGCGCAGGGCAGGACTGCAGTCTGGCCCCGGGCCACCTGGATACTGCCAGGGCTCTCAGACACTTCCAGGGACACTGTGACACCTGCAGAGAGAGGAATAATTTGGTCCTGTGCTTGTCCTTTCCTAACAGCTCTGTGAGTATCACGGTATCACATTACATACAGTCTAGAGCTGCGAACACATTGAGGGAATGCTGGAACCAGAGAATGACTCATCGCTCACTGAGCCAAAATAGGAAAGTAAGAAGCTCACTCCTTTACATCTGAGAAAATAATTTTAAAGTCAGATACTCCATGGCAGTCTGAACAGAAACTGACAAATCCTGGAAAAGCCATGAACCGAATCCTGAAAGCACCATTACAGTAGCAGGACACCTACTACACCATAGAACCTAGTGCTCGTCTGTAATCTTCCAGAGTACGCATGTGTCTTTATGTCCACAACCACATGTGGAACATTAATGAAAGACGTAATCAGATCACACAGTGTTCATAAGATGGGAGATTCAATATCAATAAGAGGTCAATTAATCTTCCCAAACTGATAAAATTCAGAGCAAATCCAATTAAAACTCCACCAGGCTTTTTAAGCACATGGCACTGAATTAATTTCAACACAAATGAAAAAGGAAGAATCACAAAGAGTCAAAAGAAATAAAAGGACACAATAAAAACAATAACTGGTTAAAGGTTCAAGATCAGCAATTAAGAGCCCTGGCTGCTCCTGCAGAGAACTCAGGTTTGATTCCCAGCACCCACATTCCCAGCACTCACAACCTCTGTTAACTCCAGTTCTGCAGGCACTGCACACACAAATTGCAAACACATACATGTAGGCAATACACTCATAAACATAATACAGATTAATTTGTAAGTGATGTTCATACCATCTGATTCCAAAATTTTCTACAGAGCTCTAACAACCAAGACAGCTCAGTGTTGGTGTGAGGAGTGACATACAGACAAATCACACAGGATTGAGGGCACCTGGTGTTCATGGCTAGACACTTTCCAACAAGGTACAAACAAAAGGAGAAAAAAAAAGTATTTCCTCTCTACCAAATGGTGTGGGAACAATATGGCAATACTACAGTGACTCAAAAGGAGAAAATCAGAATTTGAACCCATACCTCACACACAATATGCAAATGCTGACTCCAGATGTTTCTAAGCTTAAATAGAAAAAGCTAAACTTATAGTCCAGCTACAAATAAACAAAGAAAATTTAAAGTTACTTTGCTCTAATCATATATATATATGATATATCTAATCATATATATATATATGTCTCTTCAGAGCAACAGAACATTGATAAGACAGTGTCTAAATCACAATACTAGTGCGCGCGCGCGCACACACACACACACACACACACACACACACACACACATATATATATATATATATTTGAGACAGGGTTTCTTTGTAGCTTAGGATCGTCCTGGAACTAGCTCTTATAGACCAGGATGGCCTCAGACTCATAGAGATCTGCCTGTCTCTGCCTCCCAAGGTCTGGTATTAGAGGCGTGCACCACCACCACCTGGCTATCAGAGATACCTTACGCGGCTTAGTGGTTAAAAGCACACATACTGCTCTTGTGGAAGACCTAGGTTGGGTTCTTAGTGCCCGTGTGTGAAGGAGTTGGTCATGATGGCCTGTGACTCCTGAGCGACAACCAACACCTTCTTCTGCTCTCTTCTGGCCCCTGTGCTCACATGTGCATACACACACACACACATACACAGAAAGAGTTTATAATAATTAAATCTAAAAATATTAAAAATCTTTATTGCTATCAACAATTTAAAAAATTAAATTTCAATATGTAGCCTGATAGAAATAATATAAATCAGACATTTTATAAAGGGTTTATAGCTAAAATATATGAAGACCTATGACAAATTTAAAAGAAAATCTAATTTTAAAGGGATATATACATCTGTGGTAGTTTGAATAAGAATGGCCCTGACAGGTTCATATATTTGAAGTCCTAGTCTCCAGAGAGTGGCACTATTTGGGAAGGATCAGGAGGTATGGCTTGCTTGAGTAGGTATGACCTTGTTAAAAGTATGTCCCTGGGGGTGGGCTTTGAGGTTTCAAAAGCCCATCCCAGACCCAGTCTCTCTCCTCTCTTCCCCTGAAGCCCGTCTCTCTGCTTGTGGATCAGAATGTAGCTCTCAGCTGCTGTCCCACATCGTGCTAGCACCACCTTCCCTGTCATGAGGACTGTGGACTGACCCTCTTAAACTTGAAGCAAGCCCTCAATTAAATGTTTTCTTTTAAAAGATTTCTGTGCTCACCATGTCTCTTCAGAGCAACAGAACATTGATAAGACAGTGTCTAAATCACAATACTAGTGCACATGTACTGGAACAGCTACCATCCAAACCACAGGAGGTGCTAATGAGACTTAGAGAATGGAGAGGCTCATGGATTGCTAGTAAGAACATAAAATAGCACAGGCTCCTTGGAAAATAGTTTATTTCTTAAAAAGTCATACTTAAACATATTATAACAACATACATTAGAACTCTACTCCAAGAAAAATGGGAATATAATAAAGTCACAGAACTTAGAAAATGAACTTGTGTGTGTGTGTGTGCGTGCACATGTGTCCATACACCACACACACACACACACACACACACACACACACACACACACATCATATACAACAGGATGCTGCTTAGAAGGATAGGCATCAAACTGCCAAAACATGTTACAACAGTGAATCCAATCTAGAAGTAAAATGCTGCAGGCACATCACTCCATAAGCTAGAAATGTGTGGAAAAGGCAACTCTAACAGACCTGAAGCAGCCTGCAGCTGTGCAGGCCTGGAGGGGACAAGCTGAGGACAGTATAGACAAGCTCAAGAGGGCTTTTTGGGTTTTATAGATTGTTGTCATAGTTGTACAACTCTATACATTCAGTAGAAATCAATACATGTTGGACTTTAAATGAGTGAATTATACTTCAATAAAACTATAAAAATTAAAATACAGAAGCAGTGACTCATCAGAACTGACTCACCAGAAGTCAAAACAACTGTTCTTTACCCTGCATGGTAGAACAGTGTGGAGATAAAAGCAGATTAAACAGGTCACAGAGACCCTCAAACAGCTCTTCTAAGTCACGTAGAGTACATCTGGTTCGCGATGGCACCCTGTTTTATCTGGCAATGACGTTAACTTACTTCTCCCCCCAAAAGCAACACAATGAGATCTTGTTATTATTTCAATTGGTTTTTTAAACCATGGATAGCACCTTCCCTCTACAGAACATGCTCTTTGCATGATGTTCTAGGGAGTTACCTTTTCAGTATAAAATATTTCATAAGATAAGCCATCTGCAACAGAATGGAAAGCACCAGATAACAGCATGGAAAATGTCTAAGTTAAATAACCATAGGAGAAGTTCTTCAGTTTTGGAAAGTTCAAAGGACCTCAGGGGTTAGACAAGGAAAAGGAGAGGTTTGAAACAAGCAAGGGTAGTAAACATAATAGTTGCCTCATAGGACAGGTGTAGGCCGTGAGAATAATGGACATGACAAAGACCTGGTAACATAATGCCACCAGAGACCACCAAGGTTAAGTGTTAAGGGTGGGCATAGTGGTATGTAGCAGAAGTTTCACATTTGCTGCCAGCATGCAAATAATGATACACAGACTTATTTATTAATCATGAAAGCTCAGTCTAGTTATAGAACTATATGTGCCAAACTAGTTATAGAACTTAACCCATTTCTATTCATCTTCAAACTGCCACCTGCTACCCAGCCTGCTTCTTCTGTGTCTCCTGGTATCTCTTAAACACCTAGATTCATCTTCGGGAGTCCCACGAATGCCTCCTGCCTAGCTATTGGCCATTCAGCTCTTTATTAAGCCAATCACAACAATGCATCTTCACAGTGTACAAATATCCCACAACAGTGGTGTACAGCTCTACAGGCAGGAGGAGCTCAAGTCTGAGGCCAGCCTGACCTGCAGTGATACCCTGCCTGGAAAGAAAGAGAGGCAGAGGAGGAGCTGAGCACTATGACAGAGGCATTCCCCGAGTGCAAAGACTAAAGCAGGAGGACTGTGAAATCAGGACAGCCTGGGCTACACGGCAAGTCTATGCCTCACAAAACAAAACAAAAACCAAAGCAGCCACAAAAGCTCCACCACTGAATTATTCAGACTGTTCCAATGCAGGAGAGAAAGCACATAGCCCTGTTAATCTATGCAAGGCAATGTTTATCATCCATCTGCAAATATACTAATTTCATGCTGAACTCACACGCACACACACACACACACACACACCAGTATAAACAAACTGAAATCAAAAGCTAAAAATGGTGGAAATTGCTCAAACAGGTAATGCAGAGGAGGGCAGGGATGGGGCAGGGATGGGGCAGAGATGGGGGCAGCAATGGGGTCAGGAAAGACGATCCTGCCAGCAAGAGAAAGCCTCTGCGGCACTCACTGGATATATTTTACATCCTCACGTGATCTGATTCTTGAATCTCACACTTTGGCACAGCTGTAGAAGGAACATTCTAGACAGGTGGTCAGGTGAATCTGAATGGGTCTGACTGGAAATCTGGCTCTTGCTTCCAATCAGCTGTGGAACACCAAGTTAGTCATATAATCCCTGTAAGTGTGGTGCTCCACCTCCACAAAGGGTTTGTGCTCCCACCCTCTCACCACAGGAGGATTGTCTGTCAGAGGCGATGGTGACCACAGTGACTGTTCTTGCTGGGTAAGCAATGGGGCACACTGACCATCCAAGCCTACAATCAATTCTATATAGATACACTCATTTAATTCTATAAAGAATCAAGAGGGAATCCCCACTGCTGGGGCCCCTCTGATCTCCTTGTTGGAAACTGTTTGTTCTAATAAAATTTGTCCCCCCCAAAAGGGAAAATAGAGCCCCACAGAAAAACTTAAAACCAGTTTGAAGAAACATAATCATAAGGTTAGAAAATGTACACTCTGGGCAAAGCAAGCAGTTTATCTATCGAAAACATGCACTGAAATATCTCCTAAATGTTAATTATCACTGCATTAAGCAAAGAAAAAATTAACACTATAATGGACTTCTACAAAAAATTTACATAAAAACCTCCTCATTTTCCTGATGGTAAACCTACAGGTCAGCTGCTTCTGCCTCAATGCCCTCTCCCCACTGCTAGAGAAGTATATTTAGAACCCTGCCCACCTCCCATCATGAGAGCTTTGACTCCTCTCCCTTTGGTCCCCTTAGGAACCTTCCCACAGACTGCAGTCTCTCAAGCCATCTCTCTGCAGGAACTCCCTGGTAGTATTTAAACATTCTCCAGTTATTCAGTTCCAAAACAATCCCAGACCCCGCCCCTCCCAGGATCTGCTGCTACAGAGTCTTCAGTCAACTCTCCCAAAGAACTCTCTACAGTGGCTGTCTACTGATCACTCCCTCGGGCTTTGATCTCCTCCTGTCCCACCACTTCTAAAAGCAGCTCCTCCAGCTTCCCAGAGACCACGCCGGCTACACAGTCTTTGTAATCTCTCATGTACCCTCAAGGGCACACACCAGGGACAGCAGACTTGCTGTTGAAATCCACTTCCCCTCAGCTTCAGGGAGACAATTTGAACCCCGCCCCAAAATCCTTTCGGGAGTGTTTCTTGGTCTGGCTGGAGTTTCACTCCTTACTGCATGGCTTCAAGTGTTTGTATTCCTGGGAAGACTTCTTTATCGCCACACTCTTACTGCAGAATCACATCTACAATCTTGAACTGGATTCTCATTTATATATCAATGGCTCCCAAACTTCTCTCTCAAATGCAAATCTCAGTTCATTGCCTCCTAGACACATCTGTTTGGTATCTCTAAGGCATCTCAAGTCAGTTCATCACCTCCTAGACACAGCTATTTGATATCTCTAAGGCATCTCAAGTCAGTGTCCAGGACCAAAGTCATCCCTCCCATGCCAGACTCCTTTCTTTTCAAAACTTTTTTATTCATTTGTAGCTTGGTCTACAAAACAATGTGTTTTATTTTGTCATTTTCATACATGTGGCATTATACTTTTTCTCATTCATTACCCTCCCTGACTTACCTCCCCTGGTGCGGCATTTGAAAGAAAATGGCTCCCAAAGGGAGAGGCAGTATTAGATGTGACCTTGTTGGAGGGGGTGTGTCACTGTAGGGCTGGGCTTTGTAATCTTTGCTTAAGATATCCTCAGTGTGGCAAACAGTTCACTTCCTGTTGCCTGCAGATCAAGACATAGAGTCCTCGGCTCCTTCTCCAGCACCATGTCTGTATGCATGCCACCATGTTCCACCATTAGGATAATGGACTAAACCTCCAAAACTGTAAGTTACCCCCAATTAAATGTTTTCCTTTACAAGAACTGTCATAGTCAAAATCAAATTGAAGACCCTGGCATTAATCCACACACCTATGAACACCTGATTTTTGACAAAGTCGTCAAAATTGTACAATGGGAAAAAAAAAAAAGAAAGCATCTTTAACAAATGATGCTGGCATAACTGGATGTCAACATGTAGAAGATTGCAAATAGATTCATGTTTATCACCATGCACAAAACTCAAGTCCAAAGTGGATCAACAACCTCAACATAAACCCAGTTACATTGAACCTGATGGAAGAGAAAGTGGAAGTAGCCTTGAATGCATGGGCACAGGAGACCAGTTCCTAAATATAACACCAGTAGCACAGACACTGAGAGCAACAATCAATAAGTGGACCTGCTGAAACTGAGAAGATCCTGTAAGGCAAAGGACACTGTCAATAAGATAAAGTGGCTCCCTACAGAATGGGAAAAGACCTTCACCAACCCCACATTTGACAGAGGACTGATCTTCAAAATAAATAAAGAACTCAAGAAACTAGACATCAAAATACCAAATAATCCAATTTAAAAAGGGGGTCGAGATAAACAGAGAATTCTCAACAGAACAATCTCAAATGACCAAAAGACATTTAAGGAATTGCTCAATGTCCTTAGTCATCAGGGAAATGCAAATCAAAACAACTCTGAGATAGCATCTTAATACCTGTCAGAATGGCTAAGATCAAAAACAGCTTATGCTGGAGAGGATGTAGAGTAAGGGGAACATTCCTCCACTACTGGTGGGAGTGCAAACTTGTATAGTCACTTTGGAAATCAGTATACCAACTTCTCAGAAATTGGGAATCAATCTACCTCAGGACCCAGTGATAAGACTTTTGGGCATATATCCAAAGAATGTTCAATCATACCACAAATATGGTTAATCAACAATGTTCACAGCAGCATTGTTCGTAATAGCCAGAACCTGAAAACAACCTGGATGCCTCTCGAACCAAAGAATGGATAAATAAAATGTGGTACATTTACACAATGGAGTGTTACTCAGCTGTAAAAGAAAATGACATAAAAAAATAATGACATCACGAAATTTGCAGCAAATGGATGGAACTAGAAAAAAAAATCCTGAATGAGGTAACCTAGACTCAGAAAAACAAAAGCAGTAAGTACTCACTCATAAGTGGATAGTATAAAGCAAAGGATAACCAGACCATAACCCACAGCTCCAGAGAAGCTAGGTAACAAGGAGGACCCTAAAAGGGACACATGGGTCACACTGGGAAGGAGAATTAGATCGGATCTCCTGGGTAAACTGGAGCAAGGGGGGTGGTTGAGGGGAGGGGATGGGGGATGAGAGCAATCATGAGGGAACAGGATGGTTGAGTTGGGGGAGAGACAGAGTGGGAGAGCAATAAAGAGGTATCTTGATAGAGAGATCCATTATGGGATAGAGGAAAACCTGGTGCTAAAAAAATTCCCAGGAATCCACAAGGATGACCCCAGCTAAGACTCCTAGCAATAGTGGAGAGAATGCCTGAACTGGCTTTCCCCTTAATCAGGTGATGAATACCCCAACTGTCATCATAGAGCCTTCACTCAGTAACTGATGGAACCAGTTGCAGACATCCAGCTAAGCACCAGGCCAAGTTCAGAGATTCCAGTTAAAGAGAGAAAGAGGGATTATATGAGCAAGGGAGGTCAAGATCATGACAGGGGAAACCTACAGAGATAGCTGAACCAAGCTCCCGGGAACTCACAGACTCTAGACTGACAGTGGTAGAGCTTGCACGGGACTGAACTAGGCCCTCTGCATGTGGGAGACAGCTGTGCAGTTTGGTCTATCTGGGGGACCCGTGGCAGTGGGACCAGGATTTATCCCTAGAGCATGAGCTAGCTTTTTGGAGCCCATTCTCTAGAGTAGAATGCCTTGCTCAGCCTTGATGCAGGGGGAAATGGCTTGGTTCTACCTCAATCTAATGTGCCAGGCTTTGTTGACTCCCCATGGGAGGACTTACCCTTTGGGAAAAGTGAGTGGGGAGTGATCTGGGGGGTGAGGGTTGGAGGGAGAAAAAAAGGAAGGGGAACTGTGGTTAGACTGTAAAATGAAATTAAAATAATAATAATGATAAAAAAGAATGCCCATAGTCACAATGTCTCTTCACAGCAATAGAAACCCTAAGACACCCCACTCTGACTGGTTCTCTGCCTTTCCCTATACTCTCCTTTCTCTCTGCTCCATGCTGTCACGACATGTATATTTCATTAGTCTCTTCTTCCCCTCCCATAATCACCTTTATAGTTTCAGGAAGCAAGCTGTGAGCACTCAAACACACCTGCAATTATGCACACACACACACACACACACACACACACACAGAGCGCTACGGATACACCCATATTTTTCATTTCAAAATTAAGTTTAAATATGAGATAATATGCAGTATTTGAGTCTATCTTACTTCATTTTAACATAATGGTTTCTAATAGCAGCCATTTTCCTGTCAATTTTCTTTGTGGCTGAATAAAATTCCAATGTATATATGTACCATGTTTTTTTCCCTCCATTTTTCTATTAATATTCACCAAAGCTGCTTGCATCCCCTGGCTATTGTGAAAAGTGCAGCTACCGACATGAGTGTGCAAGTATCTCTGAGGTATGCTGACTGAGAAGGCTTCTCAGTACATGCCAAGGAATGGTATAGCTGGGATATGTCAGTTGTACTGCTGGCTTTGGGGAAACGCCATGCTGATTTCAATAGTGGTGTCACAAGTTCACACTGTCAGCTGCATATCCTCACCAGCATTTGTTGTCATTTGTTTTCTCAAAGCAGTTTTAACTCACCTTTCCCTAGGGTCCAAGGAACGCATCTTCAAACCTTTATCAGCCATGTGTATTCATTCTTTTTGGAACACACAGTTCTTAGCCCATTAATAGACTAATTATTGTTGGGGGATTATATGAGGTGTTCAGGCCTTTTGTTGCCATTTCGTTGGCTTCTGTCTGCTTGCTTAGTTTGGGGTATATATCTTTTATTGAGCTAATCCACCAGAGTGAAAATAATGCCTATACAAAACCAAATGTGTGTTTCTATAACTTCTGCATCACAAAATCCACAGCTTCAAAAACAAAACAAAACAAAAACAAGCAAAACCACCACATCGGACTCAACCAAAACCCACTGCTTCAGAATCAACACCTTTTTCCAAACTGTCTTTCCCAAATATAATGGTTTACTGAAATCATCAACACTGACTAGCAGCTGAGAATATTTCGGGTGCTGGGGCTGGAGAGATGGCTCAGCGTTGAGAGCAAATACTGCTCTTGCAGAGGCTCTGAGTTTAGGTCCCAGCACTCATGTCAGACAGCTCGCCACTGCCTATAGCTACAGCTCCAGGGGACCAGGCAGCCTCTTCTGGTCTTCACTCACATGCAAACGCCCACACAGAGACATGCATTTTGTACATACAATTTTTGAAAACTAAAAAGAAATCTTTAAAACAGAGTTCTAAAATGATAAGGAATGTAGCTAGCCTTAGACACTCTTCTCTTGTCCATTCTTCCCAATCAGAATTTTGGAGATGTGTGGGATGGCACCAGCAGCAGCAACTGTAGGTAGCACTGATGAGAGTCTGGCTCTATATCTCCATGGAAACCAAGTTGTAAGTGATGTACAGGTAACACAGTTTAAGAGTTCTGATGTTTCCTGACAGTTCAAGTAGGTCATCAGTGGGCTACTCCAGGGCAGCCACAGTGCTCTCTGCAGGACCAGACCCCACCAGTGTAGCTGCCCTAGACTTCAGTGTCACTGAAGACGCCCCACAAGCCAGATCACTACAGGTGGAAATCATCTTGGTCTTGGCCTTTTTAGAATCCTTTCCAGTCTTACCACCAGCCATTTCAAACCCAACTGAACCTTAGACAAGTAAGGCAAAGAAAAGACTAGCTGGACATGGAGCAAGAGCCCACCCTCTGCCTACTCCTTCACTGTACATAAATCAGATTATCCCCTGGCGTTGAGACATTTATTCACATGTACTAGATATTTACCTCTGAGCTGATGTGTAGTTGGAAAAGATTTTTTTCCCCTCTTTAGGCTGCCTCTCTCTCTCTTTTTTTTTTTTTTTTTTTTTTTTTTACTTTTGTTGCTTATTTCCTTTGCTGTTCAAAAGCTTTTGGATTTGTGTAATCCTATTTGTCAATTCTTTGGATTATTTCTATACTACTGAATTTATTTTTTCTACAAAAACCCGTATGTTTCAGTGTTTTCCCTAAGTTTTCCTCTCGCAGTTGTCAAGTTACAGGTCTCACATTCAGTCTCTGATCTGTTTGGAATTGCTTTTAGTGCAGGATGAGAGATCATGGTCTCCTTTCATTCTTCTACACGTGGAAAATCCACTTTCCCCAACGACATTTGTCAACAGCATCTTTGCTGCCTAGTCTGTGATACATGTGTCTGACACGTTTGTCAACTGCCAGGCAGCTGTAGTTGTGGAGCAAGTGGGAGAGGAAAGGGTTCATTTGGCTTACACTGTTGCGTCATGGTTCATCACTGAAGGAAGTCGGGATAGGAGCTCAGACAGGGAAGAAACCTGGAGTCAGGAGATGTTGCGGAGGCCATGGAGGGGTGCTGCTTACTAGCTTGCTCAGCCTGTTTTTTGTTTTTTAAATATAACATAGGACCACCAGTCCAGTGATGAGCCCAACTACAATATGCCAGGCCCTCCCACATCAACACTAACAAGAAAATGATCTACAGGTTTGCCGGTAGCCCAGTCTTATGGAGGCATTTCTCAGTTGGGGCCCAGTCCTCTCAGATGACTCTAGCCTGTGTCAAGATGACATAATGTTAGCCATCACATTTTGTTTGCTCTATGGAGCAGGAATTTTGGAAGTCACCTAAGACGCTCTCCATTACCACAAACATCTTTACAAAGAAGATGTAGGACTACACTGGAGGCGGGGATACATTAATCTTAAGGAAAATCACATAGAAGAGTCTTATGAAGATAAGTTTTGAATTGTAATTATGAGACACTAAAGCACCCACCCCATTCCTATCTCAGAGAGGGCCTACACACCTCAAATCAGTGGTTTTCAACCTGTGGGTCAGGAACCCTTTGGGGGTCAAAGGACCCTTTCACAGGGATCACATATTAGATATCCCGCATAACAAATATTTAAATTATGTGTCATAATAACAGAGGCAAAACTATAGTTATGAGGTAGCAAGGAAAATAATTTTATGGTTGAGGTCACCACAACATAAAGAACTGTATTTAAGGATCACAGCATGAGGAAGGTTGGGAACCACTCATTTAATGACCTGGGCAAAGGCAGCTGACACATGTCCATGAGTGGTGCAATGTTATCTTAGTTCTACACAAGGGGCCTTCCTGATTGGCTGCAGGGACAGAAGGCTGTGGAGCACCATGGAGCCTAGAGAAGGCATGCCTGACAACCCATCTGGCAAGAACTGAGATTTTTGTCTGTTAATTTTTATCTGGAATAATCAAAAAAGTTGTATAGCCTTCTTTCATTTTTAATCTCTAAATTAAAAAGAACTTGATCTTGAACAGATTCAAAGGGTGTGAAGGTAAAAATAAAATAAAATGTGTCAGTGTCCCAGGAATCCAGCACAACCAGTGCAGCAAATCCAGTTTAAAAACAAAATCTTCACTAAAAGGTAAAGAAGTGAGTGTTTCACATTTTAAATGCTTAACTTTTACCCAATCTGTAAAACATCAACTGAAAACCCAACTTTCTTTTAAAGTGTATTTCCATGTTTAAAATTCTAGGCAAGGATTTAAACTTTAATGCTAAATATTAGACTAAAAATTCACTTACAACATCCTACAATTTGCAATATTTACATGTAGAATGCATAATTCATGGGCTGAATTGGTAACATTTTGCAGAGTTCAATCTTTTCTTAGTGTTTCCCCGGAAACTAAAGACCCCTCATGAATTCTGAATGACTCAGCAATTAAATAAGAAAGAAATAAAGTTCACAGCCCTGTTTCCTCTGAGGAGTTGAGATCCAAAGCTAAAGTTTTCCTTCCTGTCTCTAAAGGCTAAGGACTCATTTCCTAAGATTTTAAAGCAAAAAAAAAAAAAAATGTGTATCATCTCAGATCAAGAGGTATGATTCATCCGAAGGGAATCCTGAGATCCCTAAGGACCATCCCCACCACCTGCCCAGGGCCAGATGCAAATGACCTGAAGTCTTCAGCAAACCTAGCACAGTGGAAACTCAGAATGGGCACCGGCCCAAGCAACCCAACTGAGATTTCAAAATAGAGCACCATCTGATGTTAGTGGAGGTGCTTCTGTTGGGGGGGGGTCAGCTTCCCTGAAGAACACTTCCCCCAGAATGCAGTAGGTGAAGCAAACAGGAACTTGTGTTTGTGGCACTTTGGGAAACCTACATTATCCTTTTGTTTAATAGCAGTCACCACCAAAGGATGCTCCTCTGCTTCCATTATTCACACATGACCTTACAAGTGTTGTCTATCACACACACAACAGATTACACACCTCTAAGTCTATTGGGTTCTAAAGTTCTAGCAGAGTTAAGTAAGTTTCAACATACTAAACTTCTAATCTACATTTTCTGAAGGAAACTGAGGAAATATTATAATTTTTGATACTGAGATTTTAAAAAAAACAGATGACTTTTTTCCCATATTTTAGTTACATTTAATTTGATGAAATTATTTATAGACTTAATACATAATCTTTTAAAAAATATGTTTGTATTAATTGTAATTAAATTAAATTCTGGCCATAAACTCTATGGTAAATGGTAATTAACATCTGGCTAATTTTATGAATGCAGATGGTTCTCTTGTACATTGGTTATCTTCATTAATCAATGTATGGGATCACTGCCAAATATCTACTTTATGCCAGTTCACACTGCATTTTATTGTTGGTAGATGAAAACAGTTACCACAAAATTACTGTCCTAATTTTCTTGTTGAAGCATCGAACACTTAATATATGGACATGGCATTATATTTTAATGGTATGACAGTTATTTTTAGTGCCTTCCCACTGACTTCACCTCTAACCACCAGCCCATTCCAGGGCAAACAGAACAGCCAGGAACACATAGGCGGTGAAGAGCAGGTCTACAGATGCAGCAGAACCAGGAGACGTTGAGGCCTGTACTGAGAGACAAGGCAGACACACAGGGTGCTCAGTGGACAACCACTCCTCTTTGTCACCTGTCAGAGTACGAGCATCCTCACAACACAGCACATACATCCCAGGTGATGTCACTTTACTGTAACCCTCTCCTGAGGTCATATGTGGCTATGGGTTAAAGCATTCTGTTCCTCTTAGAAATGCCCATTCAGTGTGGCTGCAACAGTCTGGTAAGATGGATGCAGAGGAGTCCCTAAGAGCAATGGGGGAAATCCTAGTCACCACAGCACCACAGACCAGCAACACAATTTATAGACATATTTTGCTTCGCCAATATTGCATGACTCACTGAGTTTTTTTAATAACTTTGAATTATTTATAAGTTAATAAAACAGGTCTAGATTACCAAATTAATCTTGAAGAACTAGTAGCAGTGGGCCTCCATCTGGAATGGCAGGCCACAATAGCTGAGCCTTAGGAACAGCAAGCCCCATGACTTCCTGTCTCTCCACAGTAGAGCACTTCAGTCATACTGCTGCCTAATTCCTATGGGCGTTTGCACTTGGGCAGCATTTCTTAAGGCTTCCACAAGGTGTGTGGTCATCATTAAGTGTAAAGTAACCAGGCAGAAAAGCAGAGCCAAGCTTTGCAGAGCTGTGACGAGCAAGTTAACTACTGCATACTGAAATTCCCTTCAGAGAAAACAGTAAATCCTTACATATTGGTCACCAGAGTTTAGACCAAACTCTCACCCACTCACAGTCTGGCTAACTGGAATTGTACTGCCAGGAATCAGAACTTGACAAAGAGAGAGTCATCTCCAGGCTAGACAGCTATTATGAGATGGGTCTTATCTAAAGGTACACCCAATGCAGGCTAGGGGTGTGGGTCAGTGATAGAGCGCTTGCCTGGCATATTCAAGGTCTAACTCAACCTCCAACAGCAGAGAGAAAAAGAGACATAGCAAGTATAATTGTGTCTGGCAAACCTGCCGTCGCCTTCCCTGTTGACAGGAGCCTGGGGAAAGCAGCAGATGTGAGAAGAGCTAGATCACTATGAAGGTAGCAGGGGCTGCTAAAGAAGGAAAGGGCAACCCCTCAAGAATGAATGGGCCTTCGTGCTACATGCGCACTGCTCTCTTCATTCGTAAAGAGGGCTTCAGGGCACAAGAAGCAAAAACTGATAGAAATGAAGCATAAAAGGGAAATAAACACTGTTAGAGATTGCCGGGCTCCTCTAACATCAACTCAAAGAATAGAAAAATATCAATACAAATGCACAAGACCTGAATATAGAGAAATTGGGGGGGGGGAGAAAAATACAGTCAGTGACATGACCAGAGAAACGATTAAAGACTAATCTTCCAGGAAAGCAGCCAAAGCCCTCACAGAGAAACTAGCTTGATAAAGAAACACTGCAGTGACCCCTATAACCAAAGGTTATGCACCAGGTCACCCTGCACCCCTACAACTACTAAGGATGTCAGTTCTCTAACCAGTGGCGGGAGCATGCTGCAAAGCCACACTGCTCCGTGGCTGTCTCTGCGGGCTGCAGAGGCCACGCAGCACATTCCTTCCTGTGGGGCGTGTCTCTGTGATGTGTCACCTACGGTTCTGAACCGGAGACCCATTTCTCTGAATGTGAGCTGAGAAGCTTGAGAAAGCATCTCTATCATCTACTCCTAATGTGGACTTAGAGAAATAGTATTAAAACTATGATGGGCAACCATCTATATTAAAGCCAGCCATGAATGCAAACTTCAAAAACCTGCTCTGTCTTTCCTCCCTCACTCTTCCACGCCTGCTCCTGCCCAGCCCTTGTCCGCGTCACTCACTGCATGGCTTTGCAGGGTGGAAAGCTAAACCTGTCTTCTTATCCTGTGTGAGCTCTATTCCCACTGAGGTGGTGGAGTGGATGTCACCAAGCCAGAGAAAGTGTTCAGAGGCAGGGAAATGGAAGTTGTCCAAGTTCCCTGACAAGAGACTTGAGTTTTGTTTTGTCAATAAGAAACGAAGAAGTGACAGGCCCAGGAAGAGATGGCCATCCTTGGAAATGGGTTTCATCATCACAGGGTCCCCCATGCACAGCAGTTACAGAGCAGATTTCTCAGACCCTGGAGGGAACCATCAGTAGTTGTTCCATGGGGGGTTTAGCCACGTGCATGTCTTTAATCTCAGCCCTCAGGAGGCAGGGGCAGGCGGATCTGTGAGCTCCGGGTCAGCCTGGTGTACAGAGCGAGTTCCAGGTCAGCCAGGACAGCTATCCAGAAAAAAAACCTGTTTCAAAGAAACAAAAAACAAACAAACAAAATAAAAGAGGCTTACTTCAGAGTCAGGCATTCTGAAAGAACTTACAGCATACAAAAGGAGCCTCAGTAACTGGTATCAAATTCCATACCACAATGACAAAAAAGAGAGCTTCAGATTAAATTAAAACAACTTAAGAAAAGAGAGAAATGTTTCTCCCTAACCATTGCCAGCCTAGGAATGATGAATTATAACTATTTTAAAGAAAATATTAGTGCACCAATGAGTAGATGAAAGGTTTATATCTCTGTGTCTTCAAATCTCAGAAATTATGGTTTATATCCAGGGCAGGGGTGGTTAAGAAGCTGACAGAACCTAAGGGCTATGTTTCCAGTGTCTGGGGATGTCCTTTCATTCCAACAGGAAACTCGCCAGTCAAATGTGAACCTGCAAAAGACCTGGCTTAGAGGAGGGGGCAGGGAACCAAAATTCGTGCTGCTTATTTTTCTAGGAACTGTTGACAAACACAACCTTTTAAACAAGGCTACGAAGAAAGTACTTTTTCTCCCTTGTGTTAGGTTTCCTTAATGACAGAATAACTTATATGGTGGATGCTGGCAGACATGACGGTCCCTCTTCATCAGGTTACCGGGCTGAAGATTAATTTCTATTGGGAAATGCTATCTAGCGTTTCCAGGTGGCAGAGCGCCAGAACGGTGGCCTTTGCTGTTAGACACAGCGTTCTCCCAACCTCACCACTCAGTGGAGCATCCCCACTTGGTGGCAGTGAGCAAGCTCCATTTGTTTAATGAGGCATTCGTATGACAGAAGTGGCTAAACCAACAAGTGGAGTTATTATGAACAAATGAAGCCATCTGAGACCATCAGAAGCAGGCTGTGTTCTGAGACCCACCGTCTTTTTCTAAGCCTCGCTCAACTGTGCCTCTTCCAAATGGAACTCTAGTTTTCATTCATTTTCTTGACCTTCTTGATGTGTTTGTGTCAGCTCCAGCTTAACTTGTAAGCAGTTAACACATTCTTTGGGGATAAATGATGTGAGAGAATAGCACTTGGGATGGGGGAAGAGGGAACCTGTTATCAATCCTTTCAGACACTCACAGAAATCTAGGAATGCCGGCAGAGAAAGAGATACAATGGAGAGAGAACCAAGCCCCGATAATGAGTTGAAACCCTTTCCACAGCCGCCCCGGCCCTGCCTTACCTTACCCTTTGCTATCTTCTCAGTAGATTAACACAGGTTCAGCAGCACACCCATCTCTCCCACCTTCCTCTCTAGATGGTCTATATTCTTGGCTTGAATCACCTCACAGAACTTCTAATTCTGCCCATCCTTTGGATTTCAAAACCCCAGTGACCTCAACAACAGGCTACACTTCCCTTTTGAATGTCCCCCGTGGCACCCTACATTTTCTTGAGATTGTCATGACAATTCAAATTCTCTTAGCATTGAACTTTTCCACTTATCTTCTATACTGAAACTATATCAGTTCCCAGCGCGCAAAGACAAGAGTACAGTGAGCACCCAGTGTGCAGGTCATCAGGGATGTCTGTGCTGCAAGGATGTCATACAAACCTCAGTAACAAGGCTGGCAGGTCGTGTGGCCATTGGTCACATTTCACGCATGAGGACATGGAGGCCCAGAGATGGAGTCTGGCCTAGTTAGATGTCTAATGTAACTGCAGAATCTTTCCAAACTCTAAGCCACATGGTCCCCAGTAATGGCAGAGAGACTTGGCATGACAGTGTGGCAGTGGGCTGTGTGTTCCTTTCATGATACCTAACTTCTGTAAGTCTTAGGTGTGCGGCATTTTTAACAGATGAAAGTAACTACCTCCCATGATCATCTTGGAGGATACACCTCAATTTTTCCTGGCACAAAGAGGGTTTTAATTACCAGTAACTGATTCTGACCTCATAAAAGTGACATCAAGTTGCAAGCATTGACGGTAACAAAACTGACTGACTGAGAGGATGCACCCCCTAGCTGCCCTAATGGCAGAAGATCCCTCTAAAAAAATATGGCCATAGTCTCATTTTGATGTAAATCTTTAGCTATGTTTTACTGTAATTACTAAAAGGAATACAAAATTGCTCTTAATTATGTTAAGGAAAAGCTCACTTTGGTACATGAGTGAATAGATTCCAATGCCCTCCACCCACCTGACAAAGAGGTCAAAGGCTAAACGCCTTCAGCAATCGTAAAATTCAAAATGAAACGCACACACAAAAAGAGAAAAGTATTAGAAAGCAAATATTGAGTCAGAAAGAAATCGGCAACTCTCCATGAAATCAAAAGACAAGAAGTAAGTGCGGGAGAAGCAGGTGGGGCACTGTTGTCCACAGCGTCTGGTACCCCGATTAGTGCTATTGCTAAGCAGATTAATCAAATCCCAACTGTTGTACATCAGGTCCTGTCTCTAAGCTTTTCCTCCCTCATATCCATGCAAAAAAAAAATCAAAACTTTAAGCACACAAATAAAACAGAAGGAACCAAACACCCCACGTGAAACAAAAATGGCCCAGATGGAAAGTTCATTCTTGTATCCTCCCATCCTGTGGTAACGCCACTGAAATGACAGCGATCAGGCTTGAGAGAAGTAAAATGAAGAGGACGGGTTCCTCTCTGTGGGTTTTCAAATGCAGCATCGAGCATCCTCCCCTCCGCTGTCAGCCCAGCAGGGCCAATCCAAAGCCAATCCACCTGTGTCTGCGAGAGCAGAGAGCATGGAGGTGGTGCATCCTGCAGCAAGGGGCCATTATTTCTGTCTCAGTGGCAGAGAACTTGCAACCCCATTCTGACCTCCCTTTCCCATCCAACAAAAGTATAGATGTGCAATCAGAGAATGCAGAAAGCAGCCAGCTACTCAGGTTAGATACCAACAGAACAGGAACACGAACACAGGTCCATGTAGTTCTTGGCGCCACAGAAATTGCCCCGTGGTGAAGAGTGCTTGATGCACATTTATGAGGATCAGAGTTCAGATCCCAGTGTCTGAATAACAACAACTAGCAGAGCACCAAACACCCATAACACCAGCTCCGAGAGTCCTGGTGCCCTTGTCTGGCCTCTCTCTGCGCATGCACAGGCCCCAAAGCCCAAGTAAACCTGTGTAATCCACTTAGAAGGTCACATATATGCATACACAGAAATGAAAACTAAATAAAATTTAAAGTAGGTCTCAAAGAGAAGGTTATGATAATAAGACTGACAAAGGAAACCTAACACATGGGAGATCACAGGCCAGGTTTTTCCATCCCCATTTCATGATCACCTCCACCTGTCCTTGGAAGGCAGTCTCCAAGGAGGACCAGAGTTGATCAATAAGCAAGGAAATGGCAGGCCAATGATCATATAGTATTTATGGACATTCTATACCACGAGTTATATGTGTGTAATAAAATGTGTGCACATATATATATATATAAAATGTATGTTCTATATATTTTGTTATAAATGTATGCAATAATATATATAATACTAACAGGGAAAACACTTTAAGGACATTAGCTGAGTCGAGAGAGTCACTCATTTTAAAATTCAGCAGTTGTTTCTTTAAAAATAGTCACTTCCAATGTTTTAATTAGGATTTGATAAAAATAGCCTTCTCTGGCTGGTCACACGTCAATATCTAGTGGCAAATACCGTTAAGTGAACTGTGTATCTGGGCTGGATCTGTAATGGAAAGGGGAGTGTGCTTGAGGGGGGAAATAAACAGAATGAGCAACCAACTGGGGTGTCATCACCAGTGCTAGCAGAAATAAAAAGTGGTATTTAATCACCAATGTAGGGCAGTGGGGGTATTCAGTGAGTTAGTTTTCAAATAAAATAAAATCAGTCAAAAGAGAAAAGAGGATCCTATAACTACCCTTCTTCTCAACCTTACAGACTGAAATGTTTATAAAGAACACACCATCTATTTGTTGTACAAATCTTACTTTAATCAGAGTTTTCATTGCCAAGATAAACCCACTTCAGGGTGCCCTGGGAACAGTGTTTCCGCCTCCGCTGAGAGGCTACTCACAAAGGGATCAGTTACCCAACTCTTCAGAAACCAAGACGGCGGCCAGATGGCACTTCAGCTGCTGCTCTCCTGCCCCACTTCCATCAACTTCAGAGTTTGAAAAGTTTCTTTGAAAGTATTTGTTTTCAATGGTTTTATGTATCACCCTTGAGGTTCTTTACAGAACCAATTATATATTCTTTCAATTTTCATGTAAAAATAAGCATTTAAGGTAAACCCTACACTCGGTATCATTTTAATATGCATATATTACATTTTCAAATCTCATAATATAAAGTTAGAAAACATCCTAGTAACTACTCTGATCATTTTAAAATTAGAACCTTGAACCCACAAGGGAAAAGTCATGTGTGTGAAATGCCAGTACTGCACCTTCATTTTCCATTGAGTGTGACTTCCATGGTATCGGACTGACTGCACCGAGGACAAACACTCAGACACACAGAAGGAAAGAGCACAGGAATGTCTCAATAGGAAAGGTAAGATCTCTGCTCTCTCTGTGTCCCACTGTGATTTAATGCCACTACTCATCTGGTCGTTCCTCTGAGGGCAGATACGAGTAAAGACACTGACCCAGAAATCAATCCATCTAATGATTTCTAGAAAGAACAGCTGTTCTGAAGCCTGGGCATGAAGCGGGGCTGCAATTTTATGGAGGAAAAAAATCGCAACGGGGGAATTTTACAGCTACTTATTTTATTTTTTTATTTCATGCTCTCTCCACTTCCTACCATACTAGGCCACAGTCTCTGTAAAAATTCAACAAATATTGCCTCATCAGAAAGTCAAATGTTAGTGTTAAACAAAATATAAGAGCTTCAAAAGGCACACCTCTCCCTGACCCCCCACGCCTATATAAAGTGTCTAAGAGTATCTGGCTTCAACTATTGCCAGAGTGGCTGATATCCAATCATCTAGTTATATGATACAAAAATCTCATATATGGCTTTTAATTAATGAAATGTTACATAGTTGAATTAAGTAAGTAAAATGCAAGAATATGCAAATATACTATACCCACAGATAATTAAAAGCTGGTAGCAGGAAGTATAAACGGTGTAGAAAACACAGAATAAATTCCTATTTAAGAAATTAAAATAAAATATTATCATGATAAACTATTAATTATTCTAGAGGATATAAATGAAGCTAAGTCTAAGATGCTATTAAAGTCCATAACTGAGCAAGATTGACATTAGAAATTGCCACTAAATATTAGCAAAAAGTATACCATAATGCCTGCCACCAGCAGATAATTTCAGTCTATCCCTGCCATTGCAAATGGCTATGAAACTGAGCAAAACACAAAAAGCAACTGAAGGCAGAAAAGGCTAGGAGTACCACAAAGTGACCGGAAGCTCTGCCCCAGTGTCAGCCCTGAGGCATGCTTCATTCCTGGAGGACAAGGGGGCAATCCCAGCAAAACAACAGGCTATGGAAACAAAGACAGCAGGGGTTCAATTTTAGGGCGACTGAGGTCCACAGACTCTGAAATTGGAATGAGTTATAAAGGACTCAGGTAGGAAGTGTGGAAGGATTGTCAGAACTGGACATGAAGCTCCCCGTGGGTCTGACTGGGGACTCTGGGCATGGGCAAAGGGCAAGGCTTCCAACGCAGCTCTGCACTGAGCTAGTGGAGAACTGTGAGCTGGGTAGGACTGGGGGTTCCTACTGCTGGGAGAAACAGTGGTGGCAGAGCGCAGGGGCCTCACCGAAAATTCTAAAAGTTTAATTAAGCCCCACTCTGAGTAATAGTGTCTATAGCCCTAGAGAAAAGGCAACTCTGGGACCTGCCATACTATGACCTAAAACCACCAGATTTCAAATCCTAACATAACCCAAAGCTACCGAGTTTCAAATCAATCAGGTTTATGTTCCAGCTAATTATCTTTCTGCTGGGATAAAACGCAGACTCTGACATTTAAATCTGGTCTCCCAGGAACAGTATCAACAGTGTCTGCATTTAATAAAAACTATCAGACATAAAAGGACAAGCAAATGTGACCTAAAGTGAGGGCGGGAGGAAATCCATAGATGCCCGCGCGTAGATGGCAAATGTGTTAGCGCTAACAGACAGGCACTCCGCAACGGCTATTTTAAATATGCATAAGGAGTCAACGGGAACAAATGGACTTAATGAGCAAAGTGATTTTTAGCAGACAATTGTTCCCATACAAAAGGAATAAGCTAGAAAATCAAGAAATAAAAAGTAAGAAACCAGTAATAAAAATTCCCTGCATAGGCTTATGGGAAGGTTTGACATTGCAGAAGAAAAAAATAAAGCCAATGGACTTCGAGATAGAACAACAGAAGCCATCCAAATTAGTGGTCAGAGGGGGGAGGAGGAGGAGGGAAGGAAGGGACCGGAGGGAGGGAGGAGGAAGAAAAGGAGCAGGAGGAAGAGAGGAAGGGAGGGGAGAGGAGAGGGAGAATAAAACAAGCAGAGGACAAACAGTAACAACTGGAGGACAAAATAGTGCCACTGACCTGTGGAACGATATCAAACCGTTTAAATTATGGACCTAGAGTCAGAGAATAAAAAATAAAAAGACAACAGGACAGAAAATATGTGAGGAAATAAGGACCAATCTCATCCCCAAAATATATTTAAAACAATCCATAGATCAAAGGAGATCAGCAGAACCCAAGCAGCATAAACAAAATGGCAATGTCCAAACACATCAAGGCCATCCTGCTAACTCCCAAAATAGAGAGAAAGCCTTAAGAGGAGTCAAGCAGTCTTCAAGGGCTGAAATCAAGGGACCGAAAACTAACCAGAGGTTAGGAAGACCGGAAGAGGAAGGGACTAACTACAAAGGACTCGAGGGCGGCACTGGGTGGTGGAGCTTGTCTGCAACTTGACTGTGGCGATTACACAACTATGCATGTTGTCAAAGCTAGAACCGTACACCCAGTCGAGTGAGCTGTAACATGGAATGTTTAAATCATGAATCCTCATGAAAAGTTAAAATATGTTCCATTCAACAGAGGCAGGATTGAAATAGGTCTAAGTAAAAATCCAGTACTTGCTTACTTTCTCTCTCTCTCTCTCTCTCTCTCTCTCTCTCTCTCTCTCTCTCATATATATATATAATATTATATTTAATATTATATATATCTGAATTCCAATTGGGCATTTGGTATAATTCTCAAATCCTTTAAATATCTGAAATGCATCTAAAGTAATACATAAAGGGAATTTTATAGCTCTAAATATTTGTATTAGAAAATTTCACAATAAGGCAATTACAATTTTAATAGTCACTATAATCAGGGGACAAAGGATAAATGTTTTTTAAAGTGATCTATTATCAAGAAAGACTATCAACACATAAAATCTATTATAAACTAAATACAATTTCATTTTTAATGTAAAGTGTTGAAAGTGTGGCCAACGTAACAAGTATTCACATTTCATACAGACATCTCAATCATATTTTATGAAGATCACACATGGGCAACCAACACAGCATAATCCCACAAGCCTCCTGAAACCCCTTTTAGTTGCTACCTTCTCCCAATACAGGTAGCTTCTATTCTGACTTTTACAGTCAGACTTTTTGAACTTTAAATAGGATCAAACATAGTTTTCAGTGTATTAGCCTCATCCCATCCAAGTTTTGGTTGGCAAGACTTCCCCAGCTACTGGATAAAGTCTATTGCTGTGGACTGTTCTGTTACTTATTCTGCTCGTTGTTGACAAGCATTTGGGTTACAGAGAGCAACAACTACTTCAAGAGAAAAAAAAGGTTTGACTGGGTGGTGGTAGTGGCACATGTCTTTTAATCCCAGCACTTGGGAGGCAGAGGCAGGAGGATCTCTGTGAGTTCAAGGCCAGCCTGGTCTACAAGAGCTAGTTCCAGGACAGGCTCCAAAGCTACAGAGAAACCCTGCCTTGAAAAACCACAAAAAAGTTTTAACCATTTTTGTGTCCGTACGCTTGTGTGTTGGACTTTTTGTGGGCAGTGTGAACTGTAACACTACCGAATGGGCTTTTATACTTCTAAGAAAACTCTAGGGCAAAGTGTGTTCTTTCTCTAAAATACATATGTAATTTGAAACCATATCCAAATACTATCAATCAGCAAGTCCTCTGAAGACCCTTGCAAGTATGTGCATACATGTGTATGTATGCACATGTGTGTATGTAAAAAAAGGAATAATTACTTTACTAGTGGTAAAATGTAAAGTATGTTGTTAATATCTTCTTTTGTACATTTTCCTTGAGAATTTCATACAATGTATTTTGATCATATTCACCCACACTCTTCACCCTAACCCCTCCCAGATCTGCCCACCTCCCCAACACCCAAATCCACATCCTCTTTGATGTTGTTTTAAATAACATACTATGTCTACGTTGTACTGCCCATATACTCCTGTGTACAGGGCACTCGCTGGTGTGTTGTCAACCCACCCAGGCCCTACCCTTAATCATTTTCTCATTCTCTCCATCAGTTGTTCACAGCTCCTCAGTGAGGGTCAGGGCTCATGAGCTCCCTTTCCATCAGTGCTCGTATGCTGACTGGCTTGCTCTTGTATAGGTCTTGTGCAGGGCACCACAGCTGCTGTGAGTTGATGAGCACAGAGGTCCTGTCATGTCCAAAAGTCCTCTTCAAGAACTGGCTCTCATAATCCTCTGTCCCTGAGCGCTGGAGGGCTGGGTGAGCAGATACCTCATTTGTGGTAAGTACTCCACTGACCCTTTTTCTATGCACTTTAGAAATAATCTCTTGCTTGCAACACAAAGTTCTGGGCCAAGGCAGATATCTTTTGAACTAAAAATAAGATATTGTCATCACTGCCCACCCAAGTTACAATTAAGAAGTCAATGATCAAGATTAATATGTTAAATAAAATAATCAAAGCAAGGAAAGACCAGTACTATATGAGGCTACTCCTGTGGGACTTTAGAAGGGCAAGGCCGTAGTTGTAGAGTGGAACAGGAAGGCCCTTGCTCGTCCTGGCCACCCAGCTAGCTTAGCTCCAAAATAACCACACAGAAATTAAAACACTGCTTGGCCCATTAGCTCTAACTTCTTATTGACTAATTCATATTAATTTAACCCATTTCTATTAATCTGTATATCACCATGTGGCAGTGGCCTACCAGGTAAAATTCAACACATCTACCTCAGGCTGCAGATCCACGGCATCTTCTTCTTCCCAGCATTTAGTTCTGTCTTCCCTGCCTACTTAAGTTCTGCCCTATCAACAGGCCAAGGCAGTTTCTTTATTCATTTATGGTAATCACCACACACACAGGGGACTCCCACATCAGTAGAGAGTTACTACATAGCTGAGAAGAAGAAGATTGAGAATATGCTGGTCAAAGGAAACACTGACCCAGTTAAGAAGAAGAAAGAATGTGCTGTAGAACAGAGTAACTACAGTCAGGGATGACATGTTGTTTTCTTGAAAAATATGTAATGAGGCTATCAAGTGTTTTTACCACAAGATGATAATTATGCAATACATTTATTAATTGTTAGGTATAAAGAACATTTTAAAAAAAGCAAAGATACCCTGGGAAACCTTATAAAATTACTCGTAGGAAAGATGCAAACCTTTCATCCCCATTCAACTAAGGTAGATCACACAGGGCACCAGAGTCAATGGAAAATATCAACCAGAACTATCTGTTAAATTACCCCAAGGAAAAGAACAAAGTTTTTTTTTAACATCCTATTGCAAGAAAACACACACAGAGAGACAGACACACACAAACATACAACAACCAAAGAAACAAAAATTCACTGGAACAGCTTTGGTCAGACAGGGAAAAGTATTGCACCCTGAGTTGGCCAGAAGCTTAAAAAGCTAAGAAGGCTATTGGACAATTTATACAGATGCAGATACCACTGAAGAGTAAGAAAGTCTCCTGAGATCTAAACAGATGGTAGCTGTGTAAAAATCTCCAAGGCTTGTCCAATGCCATAACTGCAGTTGAGATGTTGACAATGAATCCTTTATCTGTGATTTTTGTTCTTTTCTTGAAGACTCTAAGAATTATTCATACACTATCTTCAATACTTTTATGAGTTAGATGGACATTGGTACTAGTTTTTTTTCATTTTGTACACTCAGAAAGTAAGACATAGGGCTTAAAGAGCTTACATAAAATAATTTAAGAAATTCATCAAAACCAAGCCTACAATCCAAGCCACATGCTATCCACTCCCTATCCACCGCAGCAGACAATCCTAAGAGGAAGGATGAAGCAGAGAGCAGCAGTCCATGGTGGGTTAAAAGCCTTTCCAGGAGAAGGGCTGCCTTCACTCTAATGTGAAACAATTCACCAGTGAAACAGTCTGCCCTTCAGCCCAAAGTCTACAATTACATCCAGTTAGAGGGAGGAAAGATCATTGTTAATGCAAAAGCTAGCTCAACAAAGAAAGAAAATACAAAGATTTCTATATATTTGTTGAGCCAGGCATAGAAAAATAGATCTAGTCAGGTAGAATAGGTCATTCCCCACGACCTGTGCAACACCAGTTTGGCTGCTGGTGCTTTCACATGCCATGCCATCCCTGGGCTCTGTGCTGTCTGCACCAGGTGATGAATGGCATGGGAGGTCTTACCCAGCTATTAACCTAAGGAGCCCTACCTACCGGATCACCTCAGCTCCAGCTCATGCTTCATCTAGCTAAATTTTAACACGGTAGAAACTCAACTCACCACTAAATGCCTTAAAGTGTGTGAGTTTTGTTTTGCTTGCTTGTTTTTTTGTTTGTTGGTTTATTTATTTTCTGTTTTGTTTTGTTTTCTGAGACAGGGTTTCTCTATATAGCCTTGGCAGTCTTGGAACTTGTTCTGTAGACCAGGCTGCCCTCGAACTCTCAGAGATCTGCCTGCCTCTGCCTCCTGAGTGCTGGGATTAAAGGCGTGCACCCAGAATTTAAAAGTGTGTGACTTCTGATTGTGATATGTTTAGATTTTACTTTAAGGGTACTAATACTGATCTAGTGTAGTCTTCATGTAATATTCCATTTCTTTCTTGCTGGTGCATAATGAACAACTGACTTTTGTGTTTTCTGAAACTTTCCTATACTCGCTTATTAGTGTCTCGAGGGATATTTTTTATGGATTCGTTTAAATTTTTCTAGACAAATGCTAAATGTATTAAGCTTGGATGAATAAGAGGTTTTTTTTTATCTGCTTACAACTTCTTTCCACACTAAATTGGCAGTAAAAGAAAACACCACAAAATAAGATGACTTTAGGTTATTATTGATTGGAAAGGCAGAAATAAAACTGCTCACAGATGACAGAATCGAGAAGTCAAATGCTTCTCCAGCACCTGTGATGCTTGTGTTTGGTTTGTTTGGCTTTGAGATAAAGTCTCGTCAGACAGCCCAAGCTGATCTGCACTCACAATGGAGCTCAAGCTGGCCTCAAACATGCAACTCTCTCGCTTCAGCTTCCAAAGTCCTAGGATAACAGCTGAGTTCAACCACATGCAGGTTTCATATACCATCATTTTTCACATTTGGTCTATTCCTGTGATTCTATGAACTGATTTTTAAATGCCGAGTCAGCTATGCCCAGCAGGGATGAACCTCACTTGGCCATGGCATGCAATTCTTTTTGTTGGCTGTTGGAGTTTTCAATAGTACTATATTTCACACGGATGTTCATGAGAGATACTAGCTGTTAGCTTTATTTCTTCTGACTCTTGTCTTGCTTTAGTATTACAGTGACAAAGCCTTCACAAAGTTAGCTGCGGCATTCTTCTGCTTGTATCTTCTGGAAGAAATGGTGTGTGATCGCTATAAATGCTTTCAATGTTTGGTGAACTGTACTAGTGAATCCACGTGGGCCTGGAACTTTCTGTTTTGTAAACATTTTTAGCACATGCCACTATCTATGCACACAGAGGGGCAGTGGGGTGAGGAACTGGTTCAGCTAATGACAGAGAAGGAACATGATTCTCCAGCTGCCATTTGGAGCTGGTGATGCCTTTCACTTTGCATCTGCTGGCCTGAGAAGCCAGAACGACTATGTAGATCCAAGTTCGAGGGCAGAACATAAACTGTTCCAATGCTAGCTATAAGAAAAGGAAATGGGAGGGCAAATCCTTCCCTCCTCCTCCTCCTCTTGTTCATCTGGGCCCTCGATGAATGTTCAGAGGATGCCCCCTTGCACTGGAAAGAGTGATGTACTAGAGTTATCAATTCAAATGCCAATCTCATCTAGAAATAGTCTCATAGATACATGCAGAAATACAATGCAGAGGCTGGAGAGGTGGCTTAAGAGAGCTGCTGCTCTTGCAGAAGACCCACATGTTGGCTGGCAACCATCTTTAAGTCCTGTTTCAGGGGACCCAATGAACCTCCATGGCCATCAGGCATACACATGGCACACATGCACACATGCAGGCAAAACACTAATACATACTAAATAAATCTAAATAAGAATAAGAGTACTCAAAGCTCATTCAACTTTCAACTTTACACATAACATCAACCATCATAGTTACTGATATTGTTTTGATTTAATTATCATGAATAAGCTTATTCATAATATCTATTTCTTATGTAAGTTTGGCAGGTTAAGAAATTCATGCTTCAAATTAACTTACTAAACTTTTCTAAAGTCTTTTCTAGTGATGCCTTAGCAGAGCCAAATTTCAAGTATCAGAAGTCTGGTTCCAGTGGTCACTCTGTTTTTAGTCATGGTGCTTTCTCCTCCATCTGGCTGCCCTATTTCCCTGGTCATCACTCTCAAAAACAATACACATCAAACATGGTTTTCCGATGCCATTATCCATCACTGCTTCTCCCTTGTTCTAGGGAGGGCAAGTTTCTCTTGGAAACAGCATCTACCTGTCAGTCCAAGCTTCGGGGGGAGGTGCTTCATCTACAGGCTAAACCAAGGAAATACCTACCTGGTTTTCCTCTCAACTTGAACAACAGTTGAGTAAGCAGAATTCCCTTCTTTTGGCCATTGGTCACTAAACTTTTATCTCTGCTACTCTCTCCAGGCTCCTCGGCCTGTTACATGTTTTCACTTTGACTGGATGTACAACAGTTACCTTGCTAGCCACTGTGATAAAAATCCATCAAAGAAGCAATTTAAAGGAGAAAGGATTGATTCTGGCTAAGGGGATGAGAGGGTGCAGTCCCCCGTGGGAGGAAAGCTATGGTGGCAGGAACAGATACATTGTTACATTGCAACAGCAGTTAGGGAGCTGAAAGCTAGACCAGAAGGGGGACCCACCTATAATTCTCAAAGCCTGCTCCCCCAGACGCCATCTAAAGGTTTGAGCAGGCACAACCAGCTGGGGAACCAGTGTTCAAACACATTGGTTTATGGGGCCTTTTCACAGTCAAACTATAGCAAGAAGCATTAGCATCCTACTAGGGCACAAAACCTACAGGGGTCTTCCTCCTAATCTCAGAAGACAAACCATTGGTAAGGCTTATCTGCAGCCGCTCACAGACCCTCTCTTTCCTTATTGCTCAGAGTCATCATTACTGCTTCAGTTTTCTCCATGGCATTCCACAGGAGATGGGGAACGTTATGGAAAGGTCAAAGGTCACAATGAACCTTGCTACTAATGAGCATCATTACCGTCCCTTTGTGAAGAACAGGAGTGAGAGAGAGCTCACAAATGAGAGAAAGACACAGAGAGTGTGGTTACCACCATCACTGCTTCATGCCTGATGCCCGCTGCCTCTCAGGCTTGGGGGGGGGCAGGGAGGGGAATGGCAGGCATTTTTATAGTGATCCTTGACAGCTGAATTCCCTCCTTCCCTGACTATCTCACATTGTGCTCAAAGATGGCTCACATGCGACAGTGGGATTCTTCTCATGCACTGTGTTCATCTGCGGCTCGCTCCAGTCAGTGGCATAAACAAGGGGGACAAAATGATGCAGGTATGCTCACTGTAGTGACATCTGGTAGTTGACCACGCTTGTTCCTGCTGCTGCCGGAGCGGATTCAGACCTGAAGCACACTGGACCTAACTGCAGAGTAAAAGGCAAGGCCGGCCTGTAACGTGAAGGATTAATCTGTGCATGTTCTAATGGATGTTCTCCGACATCTAATTATCGCCCAATAATAACGAAACAGGAGTGCAGATGAACACAGGAAGTTACTATGGGCACATTTTGTCCACAGCCCATAGTTAAGCATCACAGGGAACACAAAAGCAGCAAAGGAGATTCTGGACCTTATACTCAGAACTGACAGAAATCCCCTTATTTATTAATTTGTGTGTGTGTGGGTGGGTGCATTGCCACAGCACAAGGTGGCACTCAGAGGACAATTTAAAGGAGTGGGCCTCTTCCTTCCACTAGATCCAACTCAGCTTAGCAGGTTCAGAGACGAGGGCCTTATCCACTGAGCCATCCTGCCAGCTGAAATGTCATCTTATTTAATTAATTCCAAGTGATAGCTCTCCCTTTTTTTTTTTCACAGAAAATTTACCTGTAGTTAATTTAATGTACTCAAGGCATCTAGCACATATTTGTAGTTTTGGTAAAACTCAAGCCAGACAGAGCATGTTGTGTTAGACATTAAGAATTTATTGGAGGTATTCTTTAGACTGGGCAAGGAGCGCGAACAGGATCCCTACCTTCCTGAAAGTAGGAGTCAACTGTGGCGTTCCTTTAAAGGAACTGTAAGTTATAACTCTTTGATTAGAAAAGATGGATGCCCATAAGTAAGATGCCCAATCTGATTACATATGTTCCTGGGTGTCAGAGAGGAAAGAACTTGACATGCTTGGTTCAAAGGCCAAAGATGGTCCAAGGCTGGGTAAGACCTGGAGAGCCAGGAAGAATGATAATCAAACCATAAGGACATAGAAGCACACCCCTGACAGAGGAGCCAGCAATCAAACCAGGGAGAAAATATCAATGGTGCAGGCTACAAGTCAGTGCCAGGTGTCTTTAGCATATCTGCTTTAATTTTTGAGGCAGCGTCTCTTCCTGAACCTGACACCTGCTGTTTCTACTAGGCTGGCTGGCCGGTTAAACCCCAGGATCTGCCTGTCTCTGTCTGCCAGCACTGGGGTGAATGCACTCTGCCACACCTGGCATCTTACATGGGTGCTTGGGATCAAACCTCAGGGCCTCACCATAGAATAACAAACTCTTTACCCACTGAGTCATTTTATGAAAAATTGAAGAATAGAAAGATTAATTCCAGATAATATACCTTAGTCCTTAGTCAAGACTCCTAAAGAATTACTAAAATTAAAACGAACATTGGAAATATTCCAGTAATATTTTGTCCTAGTAATTCTACTCCATGCAATTTATCCCAAGAAAAATTTCAAATACATCAGGATTACAAATAAACATATATATAATAACAGCATTTTCCAAAATGAAAAATTTTAGATAACCTAACAGCAACAGAAAACATATTCAACAAATAAACACATGACTGTTATTTATTCTGCATTTAAAGAGCATTTAGGGAAAAGGGCGACTGATCATGTTGTAAAACAGTTGATAAAATTAGATTATAAAACCCTACAGCAGCCAGGCGGTGGTGGCGCACACCTTTAATCCCAGCACTCAGGAGGCAGAGGTAGGCGGATCTTTGTGAGTTTGAGACCAGCCTGTCTACAAGAGCTAGTTCCAGGACAGGCTCCAAAGCTACAGAGAAACCCTGTCTCGAAAAACAAAATCAAAACAAACAAAAAACCTACAGCAATCTCGTATCAAATATGCATATATCAAATGTGTGTGATAAAGGAATGTAATAATGTGACTATGTACAATTAAAGTTGTGTTTTGTCTGTTTCTTTACCTGCAAAATATATAATTAATTTCAGAAAATTTAGGGGTAGGGCAGATTAATAGAAAAACACAAAATTTCAGCTCTTTGGTAGTTGAATGGATGTGGTCGGGATCCATATTTCTAGTTTCCCATGTGTGTGCTATATTGTTTTTATAATCATACAGTAAGGTGCTGTCTTAGTTACTGTTCTGCTGCTGTGACAAAACTCTGACCGAGGCAACTTTTAAAAAGACATTCAATCAGCGTTTTTTTAGTTTCAAAGGTCAGAGTCCATGATGGCCAAGCAAAGGCATAGTGGCAGGAACAGCTGAGAGCTCACATCTTGATCCCAAATCAGGATGCAGAGAGAGATAACTGGGAGTGGTATATTTTGAAACCTCAGAGCCCACCCCCAGTGGTACATTTCCTTCAGCAAGACCAGACCTCTAATCCTTCCCAAACAGTTGCACCAAGTATTCAAGCATATGAGCTTACGGGAACGGCTGTCATTTAAATCACCATAGCTGTGAATACATTTGGGGCAGGGATTACTTCTTTGAGAAATATAACAAATACACTTTTGAAACCATCTGTATAAAGAAAGCACAGCTTTCTACACTCACTTAATCATCCTGATTAGGAGCCTTATCCTAGCAAATAATCAGAAAATCAGACATGCTAATTAGCAAAATTTCAATCTTTTTTATTTTAAACAATTCTTTGGTTTAAATACTTATGCAAACCCAGATGTGCCAAAGCAGCCAGTTTATAGGGTCTCTTAGGAGTGGATATCTCAGGGTACTCTCCTAGAGCTCGCTCCGATCCTGCCCTTTTCTAGGAAGACTGAGAGACGTACTGAAGGTGGCTCTGGCCTGCTGCCGCTGGGGTCTGTGATAATGTCCATGGCCTGTATTGCCACAGAGGATCATAGGAAGCAGGCATATTGAAATCAGAGGGCTGTGCTGAGCCGGCCCCACCCCTCACTGTCCCTGGAATGCAGGGCCCTGCCCCTCAGTGGACTGCAGCAGGAGAAATGGCCCCACACCACACCACACCACAGGTCTGGGAGAGCTGGCCCCTATAGGCTGGGTCTAGGAGAGCAGCTCCACACCTTGCCTGAGGAGGACAGTCCCAATGGCCCCAACTGACCAACTCACCTACCACCTCGAACCACATCCTGACCTTCGATTGGTCCACCCTAACACCTACTCCATCTATGATCTGCTGGAGAACAGGAAGGGATTGGTCCTGCAGAAGGGTAACTGCAGGATCTCCATGACTTAGGGCAACAGAGGAAATCCGAGGGGAGTTTCAGGGAGGGTCCAGTGGTGATGGCGTGCCAGAGGCCAGAGGCCTGGAACCAGACCAATGACTCACTGCAATGAACATGTTGTGGGTGGGGCTGATCGGACAAAAGGATACTGTGTGACAGACTGCAGTACCCAGTGCCACTAGGATGAACGAAGAGGTCAGAAAGACTGAGGAGCAAGGGGTGTGTGGTGTATGTGTGTGGTGTATGTGTGTGGGTGTTGTTTTTCACTGATTTTAGGGGCTTCTCTTTGGGGGGGATGCTGCAGGGGTGAGGGGAGGATATGGAGGGCCTGGGAGGTGAAAGGATTGGGTGCATTCTATGCAATTCCCCAAGAATCACTACAGAATTATACTTTTAAAAAAAAAGCCTGAATGAGGGTAAAAGGGAACCTTGATTTCACTGCTTCACTAGTGACACCTGAGATGTCACTGCTTCTGTCAGCTACAAAGCAGCCCTTCTTGGCTGGTTTCTGCGGAGATGTGGCCACAGAAGACCTTTGGAGATTCTAGGCCATGTGGTCCCAGAGAGTGGGCTCTGCCGTGAAGCCCTTGTGTCCAGTGCTAGCTTTGGCTACCAGATGCTCATGTTTCCATATCACACTCATTTGAGATCATATTGAAACAAGTTATGTGTTTCAAAAGTAGTGAAGGGCATTTAATAAAAATATCCACATTATCAAAGAGACTTGAATTTAAGGAAATAAACAATGAAAAAGTTAAAACTTGAACATGAAAATACACTCCAAAAATATAGAACAAAATAAGTTTTCAAAATGACTCAAAGGCTCCTGGCCCGAGGAAAATGTAGGATCCAGGGAAAGGTGAGGGAACAGGATTCCCATCCAAGTACTGATCAGTCTCAACCATGCTTAGCTTCCAAGGTCAAACTAGATCCGGGGGAATCCAGACAACTACAGATTACTGTTGGTGATCCAGTTGAAATATTATTTAACATCAAATAATACTTTTTTTCTTACTGTCACCATAAATTAGTAGTTCTAAATGATATCAGAAAAAGGCAAACTCACCCCTGAGAAAATGCCATAGTTGGTCACCGTTAAGTTCTAATAACTTATTACATATGTAAATGTTGTATTAGCACATTCTCATTATGGTCCCCGATAAACATTGAACCCCACATGAAATTTAATTTTGAAAGACTTCATTTGCTGTGTGTAGTTATGTGGCCTGGCCCCTGGCACATGCTGGAAAGGACCAAGTCCACGTCAAGTCTAAGTCCTCCTGTTTCCAACCCATGTGTACATGCCTGGCCTGAAGAGTAACTTCAGAATGAGCACCAACAGGAAGAAAGACAACTCGACTGGTCTCCCCTCTGTCCTCGTACGACAAATCACTGTACAAGTCACTCTGTGAGAAGTGTGTTCCTAGGAACACACTTAAATACAGTGTATAGTCTTGACATCAAGGACTACACACTGTATTTAAGTTTTCATTTTGTATTACAATATGTATATTTTCTTCCTGACATTATATTTCAGCATGAAAAACATTCTTTCTTTGCCATTACTGCTCTATAACATGACTATAAATGAAAATAGTTGCTGTATAGAAAGGGAAGAGAGGCATTGAAATCGATTATTCGGGCCAGCGATGCTAGCTCACGCCCTTAGTTCTAGCACTCAGTGGGTGGAGACACCAGGCCCTCTGTGAGGATGAGGATGGCTTGGTCTACATAATGAGTTCCACACCAGCCTGGACTACATAGTAAAACCCCATCTCAATAAATAACCAAACTCTGATTGTCAAGTACTCTCTGTACATTATTGGTGAGTCCTCTTATTAAAGTAAGATACACAACTAAAGGGGAACGTGAAGAAAATGACTTGGGTTTGATGTTGGATGGTAGAGGTTCTACAGACAGACACATAAAACCTTCCAGTAAGTAACCAGAAATTCAAGTAAACAAGGTCTGGAAATCACAAGCACATTGGCCACTGAGGTCATGGAGCTATAAGAGGCAATTACAAAGGTTAACAACCAGGACTGTGTTGGCACACCCACGCTAGGTGGAGAAAGGACAGCTGGCTGGACAGATAGGTATCTGGAGAGGGGAGAAACATAGAAAAGGGAGGAGAGCAAACATAAAAAGTTACAAAAACAACTGTGTGCTTAAGCTAATTTTTCATGAATTCTGAAAGCTAGCCCTTAAAGGGTCTCACAAGCAGTTCTTTGACGCTTAGGGCTGCAGCACCATGGTTCAGGGCCCCTGCTGGGAATCGCTGGGCTTGGCGACCATGAGAAGGCGGTCCCTGAACCACAGTCACTGGCATCAAGAGGGGCACCTGTTTCCAAGGACTTTACGACACACAGAAATGAGAATCTAAGGAGGTAAAATGCAAAGATGACTATGCATTTTGCACAATCTCCCAGGCTTTGCTTGGACACACACTCATGCTAGGAGGACCGGTGGACTACATGTTCCTCATCCTCTGACTTTCCGTTCTGCAGTGAATTGTCTCTCTGAAAACAGAAACAGCATGATTTCCTCGACCCCCAGAATGCAGAGCTCACTGGACCCACTCCAAAGGTCAGGCGGGCAGGGATGGTCTGAATTCCTGTTCATTTGGATCATACAGTCCAATCGTTCTGCTGAAGACTGAGCTGTGGTACTAGAGGGCACTACATTCACAGGTAAATGGGAGACTCATGGGCACAAGGCTGAGGGCCAGGTACACTGTTTAAAATAAGGATGAAAAGAAAAGCACTGTCATGGGTGTGTACAGTTACAGTGCACTGTAAAAGAGAGGCTGTGCGATCCCAAAGCACTAGGTCGCAATCAGCAGACACATTCCGAAAACATTCAGTTTTGTCTTCCTTTTGGCTAGAGTAAAAATTATATTTGCATTTGCAGATATATACTTGTATTTACATATATATATGCACATATATGCACATGTAAAAGTGTCAATGTTTTATAGGGAGACAGAATCAATAGTTTTTCCTTGGGGGAAACTAGTTTTAATTGATATTGACTGTAATTGACTAATGACAGTCGTATGATGGGCTCCGCCAAGCTCAATGGATAACCACCCTGTGAACTCAACCATGCAGAGAAGCCTTTTGTTTGTTCTGGCCTTTGTCAAAGTAATGCTCTTTAACTCTTAAAATATTGAAGCCAGAAAGATCTTTGGGATGTCAATTATTTCAGCCTTCTATAGAATTTTCTAAAAGCATGACAACAGCCCCACCTTCCACCCTACCTTCTGCAGGACCTGCTCATCAGACAAGCCCTTCCCTTCACATCCTCCTTGCTCGTCTGCAGCATCCTATACATGAATTTACCTTGGATGGGATGGTCGTGGAGTACCACTCCACTCCAGGTTTGCATATGTGCTGGTAGAGCTTTAGACAGAAGAACAAACTTAACTAAATTGAATGGGTCATTATTGGCATGGACGGACTAGTCATAATGTGTTATGGTTAACACACAGCTCCACAACTACACTGACCACAAGGCTGAGAGGGAGCTGGAGAATAGAAAAAGCTAATGAGGGAAGGAAGGAGGGCCAGGAAAGCCTTGCCACCAATTCGTCACAAGCTGAGAAGAGAATGAGAACACTTGCTTAAGATCAGACACACACTGAGAGAGATAGAAATAGATAATAGATAGATAGATAGACAGACAGACAGACAGACAGACAGACAGATGACAGACACACAGACACAAGTTGAGAACATTGGCTTAAGATAAAACAGAGAGAGGGAAAGGGAGAGGGAGGGAAGAGGAAAGGGAGAGGGAGGAAAGGAGAAGAGAAGAGAGGAGAGAAGGGGATGGGAAGAGGGGGAGGGGAGAGGAGAGGAGAGGAGAGACCTCTTGCAGAAAAACAGGCAGAGGAAAGAGAAGACATACAGGAAAAAGCTGAGGCATTTCACATTTATAACTGTGTTTGATTATTGGGCAGACCCTGATCATATGGGTATAAGTGGTCTATATAGATTACTCTTCAGACTATTTCACTTCAACATCTTGTACAGTTTTTGAGACTTTGTACAGGAGAACAAAACATCATCATTTTGGTGTTTTTAAATTCTTGTGACCAAATCTATTAATACAGTTCCAATCAATAGCTCATATGCCTGACATTTCCCTTGACTTTTTTCCTAACCAATAAACCAAATTTCTCATAATTTTCAATTTTTACGAGTTCCTGGTATACTGTACCCAGATATGTGCCCTTTCAGAGTTGACAACAACTGCAGAGAGACATAGCAACATCTTAACACACAATCCCCTAAATCCTTTCCCTAGTGACACAGCCATTTGAGAATCTGATTAAATTCCCAGAACAAACACCTATCAGAAAAGTGTGCACATACATAGATCCTAACATAAACTGTAGGGGATACAGCTGTCCCTCTGATGTGGGATTCCCCTCTGTATGCTGTGACTATGTTATATTACCATTGGTTTATAAAGAACCTGCTTTGGCCTATGGCAGGGAAGAATACATCCAGGCAGGAAAACTAAACTGAACAAAGGGAGAAAGGAGGTAGAGTCAGGCAGAAGCCATGTATCCACCCAAGAAGCAAGAGGTAACAAACCACAAGCCTTGTGGTAAAAATATTAAATAACAGAAATAGATTAATTTAAGATGTAAGAGCTAGCTAGAAATATGCCTGAGCCATTGGCCAAGCAGTGTTATAATTAATATAGTTTCTGTGTGATTATTGGATCCGGGCGGCTGGGACCAAAGCTGAGTCTCTGTTTACAATCCCTCCTCATGCCAGACCTAGAACCGGGTCATACTCAAGTCCTAAGATGAGTTACACTAAAGGATGCTACAGAGATGTGACGGGACTCCACTTATTAGCTAAGTTGAAGAGCTGAAAAGGAGTGTACACACAAGCGTGTGCGCACGCACACACATACACACACACACACACACACACACACAAGTAAAGAAGAAACAGTAAAGGAAGAAAAAAACCTTTCTGACCACATAATAAAGGACTCTCATTTCTCCTATCTCTATTTCACTAGTTTTTAGGCAAATAAATGATTCAAGGTCAGTAATCCTGGTAATCTTATAAAGGAAAGGGTTTCTCAAAATGCTGTCTTGCAGAAGTGATTATAAGTTTTGAAGACAAATGGCTCTAAATTACCAGAGATCACAAATAACTGTGGAGCTATTGTCTTCTACATGTAACTAGTAAGTCTGCTGAAAAATCCAACCATTTTCTAACTATTATCTTTCAGAGGACAGATATGTCCGAAGTGGCATGCACATGCTCTCCAAGAGCTAATTAGCGAGGGCAGACCCTGTTCTTCTTTGGAATTTTCTATCTTCTAAAACTCCTACAGAAAATGGTAGAAATTAAGACTATATCTACTAAAGCTTGGGAGGTAGCTCAGTAGTTAAAGCGGACTGGAGTTTCAATCCTAAGTGACCTGTGTTGTGTTGGCCTTCTGTAATTTCAGCTTCAGAAGGCATCAGATAGGGGATTTCCAAAGCAAGCTAAATCCCTTTGGCACACCTGCACACATGTGTGCACAAACACACATGCAAAAACATGCAAGTACACACATCTACAGCGCAAAAGTGGGGGATGCATCTGTCAAATCATATTTATGCAATAGCAGCACAAATGTTATTTCAGAAATCTAGAAGGACGGGGTGGTTGAGGTCTGAGGGGTGGAGACACTTGTGGTGTTCATAAAAGAGCAGACAGAAAGATTAAGGGAAGGAACACAGTGACCCAAGGGTGATCCGACCTAACCGATGGCACAGGAAGACTGTCTCCCTTCTTACACAAATGCAAAGTGAATAAAACAAAATCCAGATGAGTTAGTTGTGTTCCTACTTGGTGAATTTGCCCTTACCACACACCCACCAGTTCATCACAGTTTGCTGAAGCCATCTGTGCCTGTTAACTATGCTCTGATCCCCATGTTCTTTTCATAACCTTGGAGGCTTTCTTTCCCAATCCTGTTTCCGAGACTGACCCTGGCTGTACTCACTCCATCAGCCAAGGCAACAGTCAAAGCAGATGACTCTTCCGTCGCCTGACTATGCGTTGGCCAGCCATGGGCTGATACACTTTGCTTTTCTGTCATATGGGAGCCTTGCCACAGAATCCTGTAACTGGCTCGCTGTCTCTAAATTAAAGCCTGAGGCACAAATGGCACTAATAATGTTTCTCAGACAGGAGAGCAAGCAACTGTAAATGAGTCAAGTCTCAAATGCTAAACTGTAAACCGCTTAAAGACAAGGCTAGCGATGCCTTATTCCAAATCTTATGCATCATATGTACCCAACAACTAGTGAGCTAAACTAAGGGCTATACATGCCTATGCTGAGCACTGTCACATACAGTGACCGTCCCCAATGACCTATGTAAATATTGCTAATATCTGTTTCACATGTGAGAAAGAGCACAGAAAGGCTGCTGTTGTTTTTTTATCTGAAGTCACATGACCATTTTGTGACAGAGGAGAGGTGTTAGAAGGCCTGATGCTCCCTACAGCACATCTCTCTCGCAAGCCTGGGTTATTTGGCTAATTATAACTGTACACAGACTAAAAATCAGAATGACGTAGTTTTCCAAAAGGCACTTAACCTTTCTGGTTTCTGTTACCAAGCATTTAGCAAGGGGCTTCCCAGGCAGCAGCATTAAAGCAACAACTCTCAGCTCACATCACGTCTTTCCACATCGGTGGATACAAGGACTGACAAGTTCAGGTTAGCGCAAAGATGGCATGAAGAGAGTCGATTGGCTGATGATGGATGAGATGGTAGGTATCCCCTGCAGTCATCTGGGAGACGGAACTGCCTGTGAGGAGGTGGCAGACAGGTCTGTCTGTTCTCTGCAGTTGGAGAGATGGCTCAATGGTTAAGATCATGCACTGCTCTTGCAGAGGACCCGAGTTCAGGTCCCAGCACCTATGCCAGGCAGCTTATAACTATATATGAGCCACCCTAGTTCAGAGGGATCTGACTCCTTTTTCTGCCTCTAGGGGCACCCATATACATGGGCCCATACACATACACAAATACACACACACACACAGCCCTTTTAAAAAATAAAGCACATTAAAGAGTTATATATTTAAACCAAAGATAATAGATAAACAGAGAAAAAAATCAGGCAGAGGATCTGTTAAGGGGTCAGAATTACATTAAAGAGTCAAGGTCACCAGGTATGATGGCACAGGCCATTAACCTCTGCACTGGAGAGGCAGAGACCAGTGGATTTCTATGAGTTTGAGGCCATACCATTCTAGATACAGTGTTCTAAGACCATTCAAGGCTACAAAGTGAGACTCCATCTCAAAATAAATAAATAATACTCGAGCGAAAATCTAGGCATCATTTCCTAGCCTCACACCCACTCCATCCCTTCATAAACTAGACGCTTGTGCAGCTAACCACATCAATCAAGTTCCCTTTCCTTTTGTCTATTTTCTGTTCCCAGGATGTCTCTGGAACACACAGAACTCTGCCTGCACAGGAACGGGTAACACAGTGCCACATTTAGAAGAGACAGCTACGCCCACTGGCTTCTGTAATCCTACCTCAGAGATAAACTAATAAAGGTTAGCAACACAACGCGAAAACCGCTTTGCGCTCCTGACTTCAGACACTGGGGGCCAGGCTCAAGCTTAGCCACACTATTAGAGCCACAATGATAAATACTCTAAAAGGTTCCTTAACATACAGAAATGATTAATAAGCAATCACCAAGAATACAAAAAATAATAAACTAAAATACAAATGAATGCATATAAGTCTTTCACGTAAATGCCCAAATATTTCCCTTGTCACCTGAAAGAAAGAAAAAAAAAGAGAAAGAAAAACTTCATCAAAGCCATGGTCAACAGCATCATCTATATGAAACCTTTTTTCTCTTGTCTTCCTACATATTCTCTGGGAACCTTTAAATACAACTTCATAAGAATCTCCTGCACCGGCAAATTCATTCTCCCAAACAAGCCACTTCGCTTTCTGGGCTTATTTGCCCATTGTTAATCCTAAATCACATTTCACAATAAATATAAGCACTCCTCAGCAAAGCTGCCTCCAGCTTCCACCACCAACCACTCTCCGACACAGGTGCCGTCTCTGTGCCGGTGTCCAGTGACAAGTAACCACTCACTCAACACCTTGCTCTTTAATCTTTACTTGCTTTTTAGGTCTCAGTGGATGATGGCTTTAAAGACTCTCTCCCAGAATCCCCTCCTGCCCGGCATTCTTTCCCAAACCTCCTAGAAACAGTTCCAGTAGACAGGTGAGCGAGACGCAGTGAAGAATCAAAGCTGGCTCTTTTCTCTGTGTAGGAAAGCTTCTGTTTTCTTTCTTCTGTGCACTGGCAAGCAGGGCCACAGGCCAGGCAGAGAAGCTCACTGAATATTCTCTTCTAGTCTCGCAAGGACACACTACAACACCCTTACCCTCACATGGAGAGAATTCCAGGCTATTGTCAGGGTCATGGGGAAGTGTGGGATTGATTTTATTCTAGAAGAGATTCTCTCTTTTTTTTTGTTTTTGTTTTTGTTTTTCAAGACAGGGTTTCTCTGTGGCTTTGGAGCCTGTCCTGGAACTAGTTCTTGTAGACCAGGCTGGCCTCGAACTCACAGAGATCCGCCTGCCTCTGCCTCCCAAGTGCTGGGATTAAAGGCTCTAGGAAAGATTCTTAACCAGAAAGTGTGAAGGGACCGCAAACCAGGTTGATTCTCACACTGAATGATGGAAAATGCAAATGATTTATAAAGGGCTATTTAAGATTTATTTTTTAAAAAATGATGTATTATATAGTTTTATATGCAAAAAAATATACATTTCACAGGTTATCCTTTAAGAGGGGCCTCACAGCCTACTTCTACAAAATAGGTTCAGTGTTCTCCAGGGCTGGGGAAAACCAATGAATGAGCAGGAAAGCCATTAAAGAAAAAGAGAATAAGATTCCTGTGTGCCTGAAACCTCTCCAGTTTCTGCCCCTTCCTTCCTTCCTCCCTCCCCTCCTCTGCTGCCTGCTTTAGGTCCTCAGGGAATCAGACCTGCCAGAGAAGTACCACAGGAACAGAAGCCCCAGCCTCCTCCAGGTCTACAGAGAAGGACGTCTGTGGCAACAACCCTAGCACTGAATAAACATGAAATGCACGGCCAGGCAGGAAAGCTAGCTCCCTTTCAAGCACATACATGAAGCACAGAACTAACATCTGTAATCAAGGGAATTCATCTGTGGGTAAGTCAACAGGCTGCCCAAAAACATGTGACATGACACACAGAAATGACTTCTCCACCCCTCCAGTCGTGGAGCACTGGTTACGGATGTCAAGCCTGTGGTGCTCCGTCTTCACCGGCTCAGGCCATTGCATTAAAAAGAATACCTATTTTTAAGTGACACTTGAAAAATTAACACCATCAAGTTTTCTAAAAATAGGGCAAATGCGCTTGGCTTTTGCTTGTTTGGAGATGTGAACAGCGCATCCACCCACTGCCTGCTTCTCTTGGTGCAGGAGTCATGGAGACACAGTTACATAAAGAATGAAACAAAGAAAAAAATCATCCCATGCACATAATGCAAACAGAAATGGCTCCTACCCTATTAATTTTCAGTGCTTACTTTGAAGCTTCAAGCCAGCACTCAAGAGAAAAAACAAGTATGGGCTGTGGCCCTTCTACCCAAGAAGCTCAGCCCTCTAGGTGGAGGAGAATTAAGACCACGAAACAACAAACCAAGGCACAAATGGCACTACATTAAATATCAAAACTGAGAGAAGTGGCAGGATTTAGAGTGCCAGTAAGAAGGATGGAGATGGCACCTGACTGAAGAAAAGGTGAGAAGCCAAACTTGTAGCAGCAGAGAGTCTGGGTGGGCACTGTGGTGCTCAGTTTCCCATCACTATTAGCAAATACCCAAGGTACCCAACTTTGAAAGAGAAAAACATTTGACTTCAGCTTTTGGAGATCCGAGTTTGTGATGCATTGGTGGGCAGGTTTCACTGGGCCTATAGGGCAAGTGTATGCAAAACTGCTTCTCTCAACACCAAGAAGGAAAGAGGGGAAGGGACGGGATGAGAGAAGGGAGGGGACAGGAGGGAAGGGAGGAGGGGGCCAGTGTCCCACTTTTTCCTTCACAACAAATGGCAGGAAACATGATACTAAAGTCTGTCTCTTAATGGTTCCCCTACCTCCCAAAAGTGCCACAATGGAGATCAAGCCTTAAGCACACAGGCCTTGGGAGGACATTCCAGATCTGAGCTACAGCAACAGCCATCCGGTCACACAAGACTACTGAGGATATTACCCACCCCCGAAGGAGAGCACCTAGGAGAAGATGGGTACAGGTGGGCGGGGCCAGACTGGAGACTACATCCAGGTGTGTCCTCAGAAGCCTATGGGGAAAGACGTGGATGAAGAAAGCAGTGCCCAGGAGTAGTACATCCTTGGGCCTGCAGCAAAGCACTCGCTGTGAGAGACAACTGGTTTTGTAAAACTGGACTTCATATCTGTTTTGAGTCTCCCATTCTGTTGACTGATTAAAAACTAACCAAGGTTTATTTCAGTGCTTTTCCCTTGCTCAAAGTTTGCTTCAAACTCCACATCTGGAAACAGAGGAGAATGAGGGCATCCTTGGCCTTCATCCTGGATAAAAAAAAAAAAAATGCAGTTCTTCCACCTTCAGAGCCACATAAATCCTGCTGTCACCCTGGCTGGCTCCCCCCCCCCCGGGCTACACACATGTACATGCCCATCTAACCATGTGGACATCTCGAGTATCCTCCAGAGGAATCTGCCAAGCTGACTGGGTCTCTCTAGCCATACAGCCGCCTCCACTGCTCTCCAACAATGCTGTGGGGACCATAGACCCAAGATCTACTTTTCTGAGGGAAAGAAAATCTAGTCTAGACCCTCTTAGATCCATTCCTTTCATACCTGGGATGACATATAAAATTTTAGAGCCAAGAAATTAACTCTTATGGTATAGGTCAAACTGTGTTTACCCTTTCCTGAAAAAAATTACAATTATGAACAAGAATAAATCTAATAGTCCATGGCAGGCAAGGGCAATGGTTACATCGTTCAGTTGCTACTACCTTCAACCAAACAGGCTAGAAACAATACCTGAGCTAGGGGTGTGGAGGGGTGACGAGTCAACAGGTATATTTATAGTTGTTAAAAGGAAAACCTGGTAATGAGAGAGGATACTAAATAAGTCCAAGGCTTCCTACCCTTAAGATTAGCAAGTTTGTCATTGCCAAAGAATGGTTATTTCTAAGCTAACATATTTCTAGTATCATATTAACATCTATTCAAGATGTCTAATCAGAGTCACCTAAATTTATAATGTACACAAAATGAACACTAGGAAGCTGCCAAGGCCACCGAAGAGAAGAGAAGAACTCTGGTGTTTTGCTATGGAGCATGCTCTCAACAAAGCTGGAGTCAGGCTTGCTCCTTGGGGTTTATTTCTGTGCATCCCATATGGCCAGAAATAACCAAAGATTTTGGTGGCATCTGAATACTAGGATCCGAACTTGAGTTCCTCATGCTCACACGGAAAGGCAGCCTCTTTAAAATGTTTGTTAGAAGCCAGGCAGTGGTGGCGCACGCCTTTAATCCCAGCACTCGGGGGGGGGGGGCAGAGGCAGGTGGATCTTTGTGAGTTCGAGACCAGCCTGGTCTACAAGAGCTAGTTCCAGGACAGGCTCCAAAGCCACAGAGAAACCCTGTCTTGAAAAACCAAAAAAAAAAAAAAAGTTTGTTAGAATGAAAAGTTTAAATTCATCCAAACTGAAAATATTCAGCTATTTTCTCTCCTTTCAGGCTTTTGGACACCCTCTCTCATAATTTTTTCTGTTTTCTAATGTGCTTCTCGCCTGCTTATTTAGGACACTGTGCATACTTAGGTTTATGTATTCCTGTCTTGCTAGAATATGTGTTTTTTGAGAGAAAGAACTGAATCACTATGTTGTACATTAGCAAATACTGTTCAATAGCTAGTTGTTGAGCAATATACTTAGTTATCAGACAAGCCTAAGTGAAAACTCTTAGATATGTGGCCCAAAGCCTCACAGAGAGTACGGGCACTTTTAATAAAGAATTGGCATCTGTTAAAACAGTCCCATATAGTGCAGCCCATACCATGAATGGCCAAGAATTAGAGGCCATGGGAAACCCATGAATTTGAGGATGAACTGCACTGAGAAATCTACCTGGAGGCTGGAGACATGGCTCAGCAGGTTGAGGACACCTGTTGCTCTTCCAGAGTATCAGGGATTGGTTCCCAGCACATACTTGGCATCTAACATCTGTTACTCTGATTCCAAAGAATCTGATGCCCTCTTCTGACATCCCCATGGATATAAAACACACGGGGTGCACAGGCATACGTGCAGTTAATTACACATAAAATAAAAATAAATAGATTATTAGAAGAAAGGAAATACATCCAAAGTCAGCAAGATGGCTCTTTATGCATTAACTAGTTTCATGTCATCTTGATACAAGAGTTATTCAGCTGAGAAAATGCCCCCGTTGGACTGGCCTATGGATGAGCCGGTGGAACATTTTCTTGATTAATGACTGATGTGGGAGGACCTAGCTCACTGCGGGCAGTGCTAGCCCTGGGCTGCTGGTCCTGGGTGCTATAAGAAAGTAGGCTGAGCAAGCCATGGGGAGCAGCCAGTAATTAGGATTGCTCTATGACTGGCCTCTGCTTCAGTTCCTGCCCTGACTTTCCTAGATGAATTTATAAGCTGTAAGATGAAATAGCTTGCTTTGGGCCATGGTGTTTTATTGCGGCAACAGAAACCCTGACTAAGACAGACACTGTAAAGCCTGGTGACTTCTGTTTGATCCCCAGAACGCATGCAAAGGTGAAGGAAAGAGCCGACTCCACAAAGTTGTTCCCTCACCTACACAATCGCACCACGCACCTTGCGCGCACGCACGCTTGCAGACACACACACAAAATACATGCATACATGCATGCACACACACTGATTTCTTTTAAAAGTGATATGTTTAAAGAAACAATTGAGTATATAAACAGCGTAGTTTATAAATAAAAGACGGAAGTACAAAAGGAAGGGAAAGGGCATCTGGAAGGAGCCATGTAGAGCTTCCACTGGCAACACGGATTTCGGTTCCCTCTATTTTTAGCACATCTGTTGTCGTGGTTGCTCACTCCCAGTCTCTCATCCCAGGGCAATGTTCTCTCTGCTCCTCTCACACTGAGCCATCTCTCACCCAGGCACTTGCCCCTCCCAGCAGGGAGCAGAGCTTGTCATAGGCAGAGGGAGAGAGAGGCCAGGCCTCTCTTGCTCACCAACATATGCCAAGCCCAGCAGTGGCCTGGCACACATAAATGGGCCCTGATCTGAATAGAGTGGGGCATGGCCAGCCCAGAATTAACCATTCTGTGTACAAGGCCTGGGCACCCACCCAGTAGTGAAAGGCATTCAACACATTCAGGATAATTTCCCGCAAAACGACAAAAAATGGCTTTCTCTCTCAAGAGCCTGAGTCAGGAATTTGGTGCCTTGGAATTGGTGACACCAGGCCTTTGACAGAAGATGAAACAGAGGGGGTAAAAGAAAGGACCCCACTCATTTCATTAGACTGAGTTGTCTCAGTTCCCAAAAACCTGGTGCCACAGGGACTTGACGTTCAAAGTAGGCAAGTCATCTTGGCCTCCAAGACTCCTGTTTCTACAGACCTGTGCCTCAACCAATACCACCAATTCAACTGCCAGCAACTCTGCTGCACCCTGAAGGACTGTTAATAAAACAGTGCAAGATAGTAAGTGGTTGGCACAATCCCAACAGGGATGCTAAGCTGGACCACGAAAGACACAGAACATAGTGAACCAAGGGCAAAGGGGGTAGAAGATCAACGGCAAATGCAGAGAAGCAAGACTGGACGTCATGCATTTAAAAGACAGGGGCCAGCAGGCTAGCTGGGAATGGATCTCATTTTCCATGGCAGATAAAGTGGGTTGGTCTCTTCCTGGGTCATCTTAATGTCAGAGTAAAAGTCTGGCACCTGGGACAGTGGGAGTCTTCAATAAAAGCATGTGAGTGAAAGACACAAGGATAGTAGAGTTACTCAAAAGCAAATTTGGTGGCCAGGAGTGGTTTGACTTAAAGGCAAGAAAGGTCAGCTGGAAAAACAGCACAATGAAGTTTACAACTCATGTGCTGGCAACCACAAGGAAGGAAAGTGAGCAGAGAGGCAGGCAGAACTGTCAGTCCTCATGGGAAGCTTGGGGTCGTTTTGTAATCTAACCTGGGGACCCCACAGAGCTTGTATACACAGGTGTTTACAGGACCTGATCTTGTCCTTCTTCGCCGTGAAAACCACACACTACCTGCCTTCCCCAGAAAACTCTGCACACCTCTAATTTTGCCATTTCCTTTGATTTCTCCTTCTGCCACTTTTTTCCCCAATATGGGTGGTGTCCAGCCTGCAGCCAGGTTCCCACCATGCACACTGTACCACCATTGCCATCTTTCATCTCTTCCCCTCTCCAGCCTTGTCTCTGGGACCTTTGAAGTTAGCCCACTGAAATGTATTTCCCAAGACACATAGTTACCATCATCATGATTAATAGATAATACATTTACATTATATGTAATATTTACATATAAATATTAATATATGTATCAATATATTATATATAGTTGTGTAAATATTAACATATTTATATAATATATAATATAAATGTATTATATATTAATATTAATTATATATAATTAAGATATGTTTTATATATAAATAGCATTGCATAACAAAGACAATTACCCTTCTTTTTGCAGCTTGAGTGTTTTTCTCAGTTTCCATCAGTTTACCTAAAAGATTAGAGCATTAATCTCCCGTGTCTCATAGCAAGCCTTGAAATAGCTCAACCCCCCCTTTCCAAGACCAATATATGGCACAAGCCTCATCCTAATTACTCTAATTACATGAAGAACATAATGAGATCCAGCAGCAGATGGCTACAGATTAAGTTCCACAGAAAAGAAATTCTCCACTCTCTGCTGCCTCTTAGTGAAGAAACGCTGCCTTGAAAAGCAAAATCAAAATTAAATCATTTGTTCACAAAGCCAAATATAACTCTAAATGATACTCTGCTTTTCTACTTCCTTCAATAGTACCTCTCCTTAAAATGAATTTCCCCATTTATGTAGGTTGTGTTACAAATGAAAATAGCCTTGTTTAACAATATTAAAAAAACACTTAACACTTGTAGAAAGTTTTGCATTTATCCTACAGAGCATGTATTTCTACAAACCTGTCCTTTATCTCAACAATGTGTTGGATAAAGTAAGGAATTAGGGGAGGAATTTGAGTCTAACAACTAACAGTATCTAAAGCACTGCTGCTAATCCCAGCTCTGCACACACACAAAACTGGGGTGTCAAACCTTAATTTGCCATTTTATTAATCATCAATCTCCAAAAATGCTTCAATATTTTTTTCTTAGAGATGATCTTGTCAGGGGCTGGAGACATGGCTCAGTAGCTAAGAGTACTTCCAGGGGGCCCAGGCTCAGTTCCCAGCACCCATGGGGGCTCACAACTATCACTAACTCCAGTTCTGGCCTCTTCTCGTACTTGTCAAACATGCAGGCAAATCACCCATACACATAAAATAAAAATCAAATATGTTTTTAAAAAGAGTTTGCTTGTTGGGCTTGCTGAAATGCCGACACTCGGGAGGCTGAAGCAGAAGGGTAAGGAATTTGAGATCACCCTTGGCTACATAGAGAAATCCTGACTCACAAAAGAAAAAATTTCTTTCCTAACTTTTCCTTTTTGTGCTGATGGCAATGGGCTTAAATCTTGAAACTATCTTTTCCCACTATTTTAATACTGTTGTGCCTATTCTTCCAGACAAAATAACAAAGTCACGACCCCTGAACTATTATCTTCACATGCCCAGGACCCTCCTCCACAAAGGAGGCAGGCACTGGGAGAGATGGTGCCTGAGAGACAGAAGAGCCTGACTCCTGCCGTGGGGGAGAAGAGAAATAGGAAGTAACTTTTCATACTAGTGTGACACTGGCGGACACTGTGAGACCCGACTCTAGGCAACCCCTCTTCTACTTTTCTAGTGGAACCTCCAACTATGTTATCAATATATCACTGTACTCCTCAGTCCCCGGGGCTCTGTCCTTCCTCCCCATCCATGCTCAAGGCAGCACTCCAAGTTCATCATCAGAAATTACCCATCCTAATCGCTTCAAACAGTAAAGCGTTCTCTAATCAGCAAGCCTCCTGTGTCCCACACCTCTGTAGGAAGAAACAAACACTGAGTTTATTTGTTCTCCTTTGCAGAATTGTGCTATTAATCATTCCACGAGAACTTGGGAAATCTTTCCATGCTGACATTTTCTTTAAAGCAGGCATTCTAGGAGCAAGGAGAAGTGACATGCAAGAAATGCGATCAATGATGCAATCACTCTGTGGATTCAGTTTTGCTCTTTTTTTTCATATTAACCTGAATATATACCTGAAACTGGCCTGGCTTAGACTTCTACGTCATTTGCCTTAATACTTGGCTTGCAGTTTTCTTAAGACTTTATTGTGGTACTTCTTTTTGTTTTCATTTTTTAAAATGATTTACTCATTTTTATTTTATGTGCATTGGTGTTTTTGCCTGTATGTGTGTCTGTGGGAGGGTGTCAGAACCCCCAGAACTGGAGTTACAGACTCCGAGTTCTGTGAGCTTCCAAGGTCCTCTGGAAGAGCAGCCAGTGCTCTTAACCACGGAGTCATCTCTCCAGCTCAGTATTTTCCTATTCAGGGTCATACTGTGTCAATCTGAAAAGTGTGTGAATAATTAAAAATTAAAAAAGAGAAAAATAATACTTAGAACATTTGCAGAAGGCAAATTTTCCTGTCACATGCTTAGCAATATTTGAGAATTTATTCCCAAGAATGGAAAGCATTTATTGATTCATGTCATGTCAGGGGAGAGGGTATAGACAGACTTTTCTCTGTGTCCCAGCAGCCATTTCCAAATAACGACACAGACACTTAATATTAATTACAAATGCTCAGCCGATAGCTTAGGCTTCTTTTTAGCTAGCTCTTACAATTTAAATTAACCCATTTCTATTAGTGTATGTGCTGCCCCAAGGCTCATTTAACTCATCTATGAACTTCCCAGGTTTCTTCTTCCTCCTCTGACTCCACCCTCCTTCCCAGCTTTCTCTCTGGCCCCCAAATCCTGCCTATTGGCCAATCAGCTTTTTATTAACAATGAGAGTGATACATTTTCACAGTGTGTGGCAGGATTATTTCACAGCCAACTGTTTCTGTCGTTTCTAATTTTGGAAGTCACTTGCCATGTGCTTCCTGGTTACTCAGGTAACAGTATGTCCTTCTCGGTCTTTGATGGAGGTGACGACTAAATAGTTACAGTTATCTCAAATCACGGTACAAAGTAAATTGGGTACAAAACTTTGGACTATTCAGGTGAGGACAGCTAACAGAGAAATCTCCCTAAATCTGTCAATTACATATGGCCTGGACATTGAGAACGTATTTCTTACTTGATAATTGTTCTTCTTGTATGTAGTTTCACTTCTCTTGAGGCTATTACCTTTCCTTTCTATTTGGACAATACCTGAAATTATTTTTATTGTATATAGTTTACTCTGTTTGGAATTAGAACCTTAGGGGAATTTTGTTTATGTTGTGGTTCATTGTCCAATTGAATAAAGTGTTTGGTTTAAGAGGCAGGGTTCACATTCAGCTGGCTGGAATAGATCAGAGTCCTTGGCAGACTCAAGACAAGAGAAAGAGTGGCCCCTGGAGAAGAAGAAGTGGTCCTTTTGGGGTCCAGGAGACAGACGTTAGCAGGCATGTCATGGTCGTGGTGACTCTCTCAGGTTCTTATATTTGTCCGAGTTTTATATTATAATAAATGGCAAAAAAAAAAATCACAACCGGGGATGGGGGGTCCTTTGGGACAGTGACAGCATTTTGTGACTCACAAGGGATGATCCTCAAGGACCATGTGACTGTGTCCATGGGCATAGAGGGAGCAGAACCTGCCTACCTCCTCCTCTGTTGGAGTGAACTCTAAGGGTTTTTATTACACCTCAGCAGCTCTCTTAAACATATCATAATTCTCATAGCAAACGCAATGGATGGTCTCCTCACATGCTTTCTCTGTCTCCCCCAGACACCCCCATCATTAACCTAGATGTCTGCCTTATACACTTTCCTCCCCGCACTACCAGATACAACCTCTTGACATGACTCCTTAGGAACCCAGCTAACCATCACCTGTGAATCTGCATCTCAGCACGTATCCTCTATAGTAGGCACAGCAGCGTTCTGCCCATAAATGACCCCCTCACTCCCTTACCTCCATTTACAGTCCCAGATAGAACAGGCAGGCTCACAGCACCAGTATAACTGCAAGGACCCAGGAAGATATGGCTGCCATGTGGTTCTAAGAGGAAAACAAAACTAAAAGAACATATGGCATTGTCTCTGACCCACCCAGGTACTTTGTGCCTTGGGTGCACAGCAAGCTTTATAAGCATTAACGTCTTTACTGCAACTGCTCCGTAAGATAAGTGTTATTGCCATCTTCATTTCACAAATAAGGAAATTAAGGCCCAAGGAGTTAAGTAACTCTCCTAAGTGATTAAGTGGCCTCGCTGAGAGTCAACTCAAGCGGCATGCATTAGAACAGACGATGCCATGCTGCTTCCCAAGTGCGGAAGGTACACGCCTCATGCTGTTAAGGAAACTGGCATTCAAATACCTAGAGAACTTTCCTATCAGAGAAAGAAGTCTTGCAAACACACAATCAGAGATGTGTAGTTTTCTTTTTTAATTATTGTTGCCTTTTAAGCTATGGCTGTCCTAGTCAGCAACTGTAACTCCTTGGCTGCCAGCAGCGGTTTGGTCTGCTGTCAGCAAGAGCCGCAGCCTGAGGAAATTCTGCTCCCTTGGGCACCGACTATTTCAAAGCTACCAAAGGAATTTATCTAAATCTCTGTCCCTCTAAAGAACTCAAGATTGAAAGGTTGAGGTAGAATTCTGCTCCCCAGGAGGCTGAATATCAAGCAGCTCACTAGCTCACCTCCTGGCGACTGGCAAGAAGCCCTCCTGTTTCTCCTCGCCCATCCTTAAAAACCCTTCTCCACCCAGCTCCCCCCTACAATTTCCAGTCAGTTGGTTGCTGAGGCAGCCTCCTGACCACAGGTGAACTGTACTTAATCAAACAAACACATGTTTGCGTCACTAAACAAATGCTCCAGAGCATAAACAAAAGTAGCACACCTTAAGGTGATATTCTACAACAGATGAGACAAAAATTGAAGCGAAGGGGTGTTTTCAGTGAGCCTGGCTCTCATTACTGCTTTAGATAAATCAGAAAGCAGACTCACAGGAAAGAAACTACCTCACACAGCTGGGATTTAAACCCAAGGCTACCTAGCCTCAGCCTCCCAGCAAGTACGAACTGTTGCTCCATCTAAATAGAGCAGACACAAACCCGAGTCCCTAAGTCACCTACTCGGAGCTAACTTCATTTTACTCATTCATTTCTTTGGTGACTAAGCCTAATTGGGGTTGCTAGCTTCCAGATTTAGCAGAGACGTAGAAATTATCTGTTCTCTTAACAATCAAAGCTGTTGAAAATTAGGAGGTAGCTATGAAAAGAATGGCTTATTGCATGGCGAGAATAATATACAAACCTATCAGACATAACTGGGTTGGAAGGGGAATGATGATTAGACCTAAAATACTTTTTAACCTAGCAGACATAATAAATAAAAAAAGAGGGGCTGGAGAGACTGCTCAGCAGGTCAGGGCACTTGCCACCAAGCTTGATGACCTGAAACGGAGCCTGGATGTCAATATGGTTAAAGGAGAGAACCAGTTCTCATACATTGTCCTCTGGCTTCAACATGCACACTGTGGCACCCCACACACACACACTAATAAATATTTTTAAAAGAACTAAAAAAGAAAAAGTGCTGTGGGACAATGGTCTTTTATCCTATCACTGGTATTATTTTTAATAAAACACTAATTGTCCAGTAGCCAGGCAGAAAGTATAGGCATGGCGACCAGGCAGGAAGTAGAGACGGGCAATGAGAACAGAAGCATTCTGGGAAGAGGAAAGGTTAGTCCGCAGTCATCACCCAGCCGCAGAGGAAGCAAGATAAGAATCCCTCGCTGACAAAAGTACCAAGCCACATGGCTAACACAGACAAGAATAATGGGTTAATGTAAGATGTAAGAATTAATAAGAAGCTTGAGCTACGAGGACAACCAGTTTATGATTAACGTAGACCTCTGTGTGTTTATTTGGGACCTGGTGGGACAGAAACCTCTGTCAACAGGAGAGCAAGGGGAGGAAGGAAGCAAAGAAAAAGAAAGGGAAGGCAAGAAACAGATGGAAAGAATGAATGATAGGTGAAGCCACGATTTAAATGGAGCCCAGTCAGATGGGCTGAATTTTCCATCTAAAACAGAAAATGCTAGTAAGGGAACAGCTGCTAAAAACCTTGATGCTAATAAGAACATGTTTTTAAATTCACATGCAGACTATAAAGCATTAGAACAGTGGGCTGGGGAGATGACTCAGTGGTTAAGAGCACTGGCTGCTCTTCCAGATGGACCTGGGTTTAATTCCCAGCATCCATATAGCAGCTCACAACTGTCTGTAACACCCTCACACAGAGTATATATAGGCAAAACACCAGTATACATCAAATAAATAAATCTTTTTTAAAAAATATATGAACATCAAGACTGTGATTGGCTAAACCCCTCTGAAATACGGGGGCAAGGGAACGATACAGGAAATGATGAAGGGCCAACTGAGCACTGAGTGACAGAAGACTGTCACTCCTTCCCGACAGCATCGGTGACAGCTGAGGGCACAAGACCTAGGGAGCTCACAGTGACTCCCACATGGAGAAGGCCTCCTCGCTTGGCTAATAACTCTCCCTAAACTTTTGTATAGGGACTAATGGTAAAATTATTATTATTAATAATAATAGCTGCTTGGAAGTACTCCCGGAATCATTACAAGATGCTGAGCCACATTAAAATGCAGCTTCGAGTTATGTAAAATCACATTAAAATGCAACACCCTTCAAAACTCCATCTTACCTCATCTCAAAACTCTATGTCGACCAGAAAAGCATAATGGGAATTGACAGAGAAAAAGGAGGCAGTGGAGTTCTGTCTCCACTAAAGAAAGAACTCGGGTGGGAGGGAAGAGAGAGCTCCTGGACAATTCCCAGCAAGGCTTCACTTGTGACAGATAATATATTTATCACTCTGTCACAGAGTCGGAACAAAAGTTCCTTTCACTTGATTCTAACACTGCTATCAATTAAGACGAAAGCCAAAGCTGAGTTTCTAGCCCTGACCTCCACTAAGCCTCTGGCCCATGTATCAAACTTGGCTGCTGGTATTCATCTCTATCTTGTTTTTGCTTTGTTTTGCTTTTGTTTTTTCCTTTCTCTCCCCTTATTGCAATGATAAGATACCCTGGTAAAAGAAACTTCAGGAATGAAGGGTTTATTCTAGCCTAGAGTTCAAGGTACAGTACCTCATGTCAGGAAAGTGAAGGCAGCCAGAGCTTGAAGGAGCAACCAAAGCCTTCTGTGGCTCCTTTTCTCTATTCAGCCCAGGATGTGTGCAGAGAAGCTGTCACCCGCAGTGGGGTGGTCTTTCCACTCAAGGGATGTAATGAATGTAATTCCCCATAGGCATAGCTGGATGCTCATCTCTCAGGTAATTCTAGATCTTGTCAAACTGACAAATGAGATTAACTCTCACACTCCCCTTGAATCCATCCCACTGAGTTCATCATCTTCCCCAAATCCCAACTTTTACTATTCCAATTAGCAGCACCCAAAACAAGAACCTAAGAGGTTTATCCTTGCCTGGCTGCTCTGACCCCTTACAATGTCACTGTCATGAACCTAAATGACTCCCAGTTAGTCTCCTCTTTATCCCTCCATCATTGCGCCAGGCCCTCATGTCCTCACCTCTGCCCAGGCTTCACAGGCCTTTCCCCCAAAGTGCCTCCCTCAGTCCAATACACTCCCTGCCCCACACCAGAGTAATTCTTATCAAATGCAAATCCAGTCCTGTTACAACCCAATATAGGGGCTTGGAATGAATAGCCTCCATTCTCCAGGAGGACCTTAACCAAGTTTCTTAGCATGACAATGAGGCCTTCCATGCCCAAGTCTGTCAGTAACAGCTTCATCTTCCACCTCTTGCCAGCTCACTCCCTAGAGCTGTGCTGATGAACTCGGGCAGCACTTGCTGAGGACATTAAGCTCACTCTTATCTTCCCTAGGCGACTCCCTGGGCTAGAATGTGCTCCCTCTTCCACAAGCCAGGGCTCAGAAGAGCCCCCATCCAGGACTCTTCCCTGACCCTTGCCTCTGCTCTCTTAGCTCCTGTACCACTTTGCAACAGCAAGTTTTCCCCCATGATGATTGCCGCACCTACTCAGCACCCAGTCCCCCCATGCACACATCTCCTGGCCAATCTGCATTATTCATCACATCACTAACCTGGCAGGGAAGTTACCTTCTCTGGCCATAGTGCCTGGTGTGCAGTAAATACCACTGGACTAAACTGAACTGTAGTCATTAACTACCTCAGCTTCCACTTGACATAATTTGTAACATTTTCTATATTATTTTGTACATTGTAACGATACAGCTGAGAGATTTAGAGCCAATAATATTTTGTACAGCCAACAGGAAAATGAAAGGGGCCCAAACTAGCCATGCGCTGTGCCTCGTGCACCTCCCTTTGCTCTAGCCAATGCTTGCAGTAACTGGTAAGTCACTGGTATAGTAACTACTAAGTAACTGGTAAGTCTAGCTGCATCCCAGAGAGGAAACTGCAGCACCAGGGGGCAGTAAACTCTCTGGAGCTGACATAGCTGGAAAGTGAAGGGGTCAGTGTTGAAACCTAAGTCTTATATAAGCTCATGTACTTCCCACTTAGAGAGGAATATATACAATGCACAGAAAAAAAAAAGGCAACACAAAGACTAAGAGAAATGTTTTGAGGTTTTCCCTATCCTCAGATTTTTCTCCACATTCATCAGTGAAATAGGTAATTCTGGATCACCTAAGACCACAGTTGTTGCCAGAACATAGTATAAAGGTGAGCTGAGGTTAGGAGGTTTAAAAAAGTTAAGCATTAATGAGTTCCATTCCATCAGACAACCAGCTGCTAAACTCTTACAAATCGCTTCACAAACATATGAGCCAGTAAGCCTGAGGAGGCAACTCCTATTGAATCCCTTGCCATCATCCTTCTAGGCAGCTGAGGTTCCTACTGACGCCTGAACATTTGCGCATATGAGATATTACAAAGAGGGACAAAGCAAGACAGCACAAATGAAATACAAGATGGAATGTGACCTGGAAGGGCAAGGTCAGCTAAATGTGAGAACTTCTCATGAGCTCCTTCCTGAGGAAGAAGACCCCATCCTGCAGGGCTAGCGGTTAGGGCTGCAGGCCTCAGGCTCTACTCATCTCCCCTTCCCTCCCCCCTCCCTGCCTCCTCCCTCTCTGGAGGTTTGAACACCAGGGAGCAAACTGTGAGCATTGAGGACCATAATGTGGTATGAGCTACAGCCACAAGTTCAGTATCAAGGCTACAAAACAAGTGTAATACTCGCCACCCCTAGCCTATTAGCCTGGTACCACAGAGCCATCAGGAGCATGCCTGGCTTCCTTGGTGAAGGTAATTCAAGCCCCATAAAGATTGCTTCAGTTGCTCAACAGTGCTCAGAGTTCATCACTCAAAGAAGTAAAAGGCTATAACTCAGGGACACCCGGCAAAAAAAGGCCAACAACAGTAGCCTTGAGAAATACAAAGGGGGAAAAGGAATGCAGCATCAACTCAGCAAGCATGTGACTTGGCAGTCAGCCTTGCAGGGCGGACAGTCTGTGGGTAGAACTCACATCCTTTCCTCTGCTGCCAAAGGCCAAGAAGGCACAGACAGAGAAATACCATCTCTTATCCTCCATCGGGCTAATGACTAATGAGACCTTTTTAAGAACAATGAATGAACAAAAACAATGCCCTTCTGTTTTGCATGGGCATATGACTATTTACATCACTCCAACTGGGCCTTGGAACTTTTATAAGCTTAAACAGCTCAGTAACGTATTAATCAGGAATCAAACACCCAACCCAGGGATATCAGTTTCTCACCTGCTAGAAGCGGACTGCTAAGCCAAACTTTGAAGGAGAAGTACAGGGCAGTTCAGATTAACAAATCAGCCAACATTAATAGACTATAATAGACTACTAAGGGTTGAAAAACAAAAGCGATGAAGATGAGGAAGCTACAAGCTACAACACACTGGGAGGAGGAGAAAGAATCAAAGATAAGGTTAATATGGTGTAGTCAAGGCTAGCACACTATATAAATGGTTATATGAAGATCACTAGCCAGAGTTAAGTGACTAGAGAAAGGCAAGGCCAGGGGCCCAGAGTCCTGGAGCAAGGGAGAAGTTTAAAGCAACTATAGTATCAGTTTAGTCTGGATTTCAAATGAAGTTGTGAGTAAGCAAATCATTTAGAAGCAAATCTTGGGCTAAATTAAATTCCCTCAGGCTTCCCACCACAGCTGAACACTGTCCCTAAATCAGAGGAAAGGGCAAAAATTATGGGCACCTGAATCTGGGAGTTCAGCTTTCCAAACATGAAGATCCTAGACCTGGGGAGATGGTTCAATGATTATGAGCATTTGCTGCTCTTGCAAAGGACCCAGGTTCAGTTCCCAGCATGCATGTCACATGGCCCACAGCTGCTGTAACTCCAGTTCCAGGAGATCAGATGCCCTTTTCTGGCCTCAGCATATGCATCCATACATGTGGTGCACTTACAAACAAGATGGATTTAACCAATACTGAGCCACAAACCCAGCCCTACACGAAGTACTAGAAGAAAACTCCAACCCAAGGAAGTTGGGGACATCCACAAAAATACAGACAATAGATGATCTCACAGCAGCAAATCCCAAAGAAGAGAAAACACACACACAATAACATCACCAACAACGAAAACTAAAATAACAAGAACTAGCCATCACTGGTCATTAATATCCCTTAATATAAATGGAGTCAACTCACCTATAAAAAGACATAGACTAGCAGATTGGATACAAAAACAGAATCCATTCTTCTGCTGCATACAAGACACACCTCAACCTCAAAGACAGATACCACCTCACAGTAAAGAGTTGGGAAAAATTTTTCCAATCAAATGGACCTAATAAGCTGGCATAGCTATCCTAATATCCAACCAAATTGATTTCAAACTAAAATCAGTCAAAAGAGACAAAGAAGGACATTTCATATTAGTCACAGGAATAACCCATCAAGAGGAAATCTCAATACTAAACATCTATGCCCCAAATACAAGGGAACCCTCATATGTAAAAGAAACACTTCTAAAGCTTAAATCATACATTAAACCCCACCAATAGTGGGAGACTTCAATGCCCCACTCTCACCACTGGACAGGTCAGTCAGACAGAAAATTAACAGAGAAATAAGGGAACTAACAGATGTTATGATTATGGACTTAACAGACATCTATAGAACATTTTATCCAAACATAAAAGAATATACCTTCAACTCAGCACCTCATGGAACCTTTTCATACAGACAAGACGGCACACACACATACACATAAATAAAAATAAATAAATAAATTAGTGCAACATTTGAACCACTGGGGTCTGGCCATCCCTGAGGTGAAAAAACGGAAGGACGCATAGCAACTGCCTATCTATTGTTTGTCAGTGAGACCAGAAAAATAAAAAAGCATTTTATTTGTAACTCTCAGGAACCATTTGTCTTAAGCAACGATCTACTAAAGACGCTGCTTCTAATTGCCTCTCCTTCAGCAAATAAGGGTTTCCTCACAATGCTAAGAAGCTAATGGTGTCACTTGCTTATCCACTCCAATTGCTAGAGGCCACTAAAACCAAAGCATTTTCGAAGAAAATTGCCTTGTCTGCAGATTGAGTTAGAAAGCCTTTTCCTTAACCACATAGTTTCAGGAAGTCATGTAAATGAAAAGTCTGATCTAAGACACTTGACAGCTCCCATGCAGGCAGGCTGGGACATTCATGTTACACTCAGTTCAGTCAACTGACGTTTACTGATTGGCTGTGCAGGTACTGTTCTAAGACCCAGCTGTTCTGAGGGCACTAGAATAAGGGTGGGAAGCCACATAAGACACAGCCCCTGCCTGGTGAATAATGGTAAGTAATAGGAAAACTGCTTGCTCAAAACTGTTACTGGCCCACAAGCAGATTGCTCAAGTAGAAAGACTAACACTAGGCATGTCACTCTGTTATAGTACTGTGTAAGTTGGGGTCTGATGAAGCTAATTAATGTCTGAATGGGGCTTCTGTTGTGTCAATTTTACGTTTCACTTTCTTGTTATCTAATTTCTATCTCACTTTACAAAATCCCCAGCCCACGAGGACTGAAAAAGTGATACAACCACAAGTGTCTTTGCTGAGCTGTCTCTGCAACACCAGCACACAGGAGAGAAACTGAGGCTCCAAGGAAGACATGAGCTTCTAGGGGCACAGGTTTTCCAGGACAGTCGGATGAGAGAAGGTGAAAATCTGACAAGTCTTGGGGTCAGACATTTACAGATCATCCATGGGGGCACAGTGGTAAACAGAGAGACAGCACGAAGCTGAGTAAAAGACATGGCTAAGACCTCGCAGTGTAGGCTCTGGGCACTCTCAAAACACAATAGGAAACCGCTCACGGTTTCTACGAGCAGCAGGAGAATATGTTTGTGACTTTATTGGAGTGGCTGTGGCAGCAGTGTGGCAGATCTGAAGGGAGAAGGGGAACCAGAGGCACTGATCAATCACAGCCATACCAGAATAATCAAGTTAGGAAGAACCCTGCGTTGTGTTCAGGAAAATCGAGAAAATGACTGGAGGAAGTATTTCATATATTAAGCATCCTCACCTTCTTATCAATATGGATCCAGATTTGCAAATGAACAGGTGCTCACAAAAGTCAGTGTGTGGCCTGATCACGTGCACTCTGGGGGAGCAGGAATAAATGAATGGAGGAGAACAACCATGTTCTGAGACAACCAGAGACTCGACCGTCGGCGAATTGCAAATACTAAATGACGATGTCAAAGTTCAGGAAATACAAGAATTGCCATGAGAACTGTGACATATAAGTGGTAAAATACAAATTCTAAAATAATCTTGGGCTTTAATTGCCTTAAAGCAATAGAACAGGGTTTACCGCTAAAGTGCACATTCTATAAACACACAAAAGGGTTTGGGGAACTAAGAATAGCCTTCCCTGGCGGTCTCATCCATATCCCTAGAAGTCAGCTGTGGACAGAACCAGACTTGAGGTGGCTGCTGGAGTTCGGAACAACTCGACTCATTTTCAGCCCAGAAAAAAACCTGTGAGCTCAGATAATCTCTACAGATAGGGGAGGGAGTGGGAAGGAAGGGTGCCTCTGAAGGACTTGAGCGTTTGCTGACTGCCCCACAGACAACCTAATTCCCACAAACAAAAGGAACAACTCCGGAATTCCTACCCACCCCAAGCCCACTGGTTTGGAAAGTCCCTGAAACAAAGGTGCGTGAGAGGAACTGGGAATAAGGAAGGAGGGCAAGCAGATTCCCGTGTTCATGGAATTATGGTTAAAATGGAACAGATGATGGTTAGAAGAACAAATCATTTTCTTGTTCAGTCATTAGTACCATCACTGATACAACTGTACCCTCACCCACAACCAATATACAGGGAATGCCACTGTCATGACACAGTTTTGTGGCCAGACACGGTTTCTGTGTTATGGCAGGACAGCTGTCAAAAAGCACTCAGAGAACGTGGCTGCAATATTTCAGGGCACATGATTTTGACAAAGGCTTCGTTTGGTAACTTCTATGGCATTCTAGTCAGGAAAGAGAATAAGGCCTTTTGTATTTCTACAGCTCTATCTGTCTAATTAAAATTCTACAATTAACCTGTGAGTTAACTCAGTGTTCAAGATATGTGTAAAACTAAATATTGAAAGTAATTTGCTTAGAAACTCATAAGCTCTTAATCTAAGATCATCAATGGCCACTTCATTTTATAAAAACATGATATTGTGTACATCTAAAATGGCACTGTGATATAAATGTTCACATATAAAAGAACAGAACAAAATTATCTCTCAACAGCATTAATTGCCCTTTTTTTAAATTTAGAAAATGAACAAATTCTCAATCAGTGCCCAGCATCTGCAAAACACTATTGAGAATCAAGAGAAAACAAAAGATCTAATTATACACAGGGTCTAGAAAAGATATAGAACAAAATCACTTAATACCAAGAGTGTATGGGGGGGCTGCATTCTAAGTCTCCCAGACCCTCGGCAAGGCCCGTACAATGCACTAGCGCAGAAGGCGATGAATAGGCTTCATTGATAATAGTGGCTACGTCACGGCTGGCTGAACATCCAGTCCACAAACAGAAGGCTTCTGTCTTTGCTCGAATCAACCATAGGAAAGTTTTAGTAAAAAGACTGTTATATTCAAATGGAAATCAGCACTTTCCAGCAAGAATGGACAATTAGTAATTCCTTAAACTGGCACTAAGAGGAACAGCAGAAAAATGTGCCCCAAACATCCCAAACATCTAATATTCTAAAATGTGAACGAAGAAAGATCACTGATTGCCATTTGAAACTTTTATTCAGCACAGGCTGGATGGTAGAGATCCCCAAATGACCGAGCTATAAACCCTGAGTTTCATCCCTTTCTTCCGTAGACCTCTGCTACGTGTAATAGTAAACCACAGTCTAAGTGCAAGCTAATTTACATGGTGTTCCTTAAATATGAGCAGAAAAGTACAAAGTCTACGAGAATCTGCAATGGGCAGAAAAAGGCTAAGTCTGTATTAAAAGAGTTTCACAAATACTTCACCGGGACTGGCAGGGCATGCAGGCATCATAACCCTCGCCCTACTTCCAAGGACACATACAGCAATGGCCATACGACCTGTGCACCCGGTTTTGTAAGTCTGACCCTGGCACTACACAAGTGTGGTTACAATGATATCATGGCTACTTACAATTAAGAAGAAAAAGGCCAAGGAAAAGAGACAGACATAATTTTTTTTTCCTGAAGTTATGCAATGGTTTCTTAGATGTGACACCAAGGACACAAGGAATAGGGGAAAAATGATGCACTTCACCGAATTATTTTAAAAAGTACGCTTAAATACCACTACCAAAGAAAGGAAAAGGCAACCAAAAGAACGCAAGGAAAGACCTGTGAGGCACATATCTGTTGGGGGCTTGTATTAAGCCTATTATTTTTTTATTTTGGCTCAGCTCAGGTGGTCCTAGTTTAAGATTGGACAGACCTGCTGCTTCGGGCATGGTGAACATGTCAGATGGCAATGTTAGGAAACACAAAGAAAAAACTGCTTACTACATGAACAGAAAAGAGGGGGATGAAGAGCTCAGGTCCCACAATTCCCTTTAAGGGCACAACTCTAGGGGTCCCAGGGATCTACCATTAGATCCCATCCCTTCAAGGTTCTATCCCTTCCCAACCTTCAACACATGAACATTTAAGGGACACTCACCCACAACAACGGGCTGGGGAAATTAACCTCAGACTGCTGATGAGGTGCAAAGTTCAAACCTTATCCTGAAGTAAAGAGTGAGACAGTGAAGGCTATTCAAAGGGTGAATGAACAGAGTGTATTTCTTTTAGGAAAATCATAGTAGCCGTTTGCAAGGTGAAGATTCGCCAGGGTGAAGGATTCTCCAGCCTTTATGTCAACTAGGTCAATCTGTCTTTAACCATCCCTCCAATGAGGAAAGTGAAGCTATTCTGGCTGAAGCAGCCGTGTAAGCATGATAGCCCCGTCTAGGGAAAGCCACCGAGGAATCCCTCATGATCTGCAGAAGATGTGGTGGGAAACTCTGGAGCAAAGAGAGTTAATATTAATAATAACAATGGACTAGGAAATAATAATAATAAAGACTAGAGATTAAGAAGCTGATGCAATGGACCAGCAGGAAAATGACCAGTGCATAAAGCAAGCATAAAGCATGGAAAAATTAGAGAAAAGAATCCAGAAAGTTCTAAAACAGTACAAATTCTGATGATTTTTATCACTCACAATGAAAGACAATCAAGGGTGATTTCTGAGTTAGACGGAGGAGGACGACTGTGGACAGAAACAAAATCTGGTAGTTTTCCTAAAGGCATCTTAAAACCAAGCAACTCGCAAGACTAAACCCGCCCCTCCTCCAAACATGCTTCTGATGTGAAGGGTTTCATCACCTCAGTTCACTGTGCTGGACTCATGCTGGTGCTTGAGCAAGATACCAATGCATCATCTTTGATACCTGCAGCCCCTACACTGTGTCCATCACCAACTACCCCACCACCATTATGACGTCAAAACATTTCATGTATCCATCACCTCTATCTACTGCTACAGCTACCAGGCTAGTTCTTGTCACTACCATTTCTGAAACAGTCCCTCAAATCACTCTCTCCACTACTATCCTTGACCCATTCTAACTTACTCTGCACATGAGGATAATCTTTCTATGGGCTCCCTGATTAAAAGTCTAAACACCAAGAAAGTATCTTGTACTATGCACTTTGGCACCCAGTGCCAATACTATGTAGACAATAATGCTTTTAAAAGAATGAGCAAGAAGGAATCAAGCCTGGGCGAGAGGACAAACTGGTTCTGGACCTGTTAGGAGTGAGGTGCCTATGGATGTTAAAGTCCCCACTGGTAACTAGCAGTATTGGCTTTTCAGTGTCGTGACCGCCATGACTAGTGTTATACCAGGGCAATAGGATTAAGTTTATTTCAGGTAATCATAAACCAAGTGAACTTGCTGAAAGCAAGCTCAACTTCTTGGAAAAAATTAAAGTGTCACTCTAACCTGCAAGCCTGCAGTTCTGGGGTTAGACCTAGGTCAGCATTTGAAGGGCAGGCGAAGCTGCCAACTGAGTGCCACATCTACCGTGATATCATCACTAGGATAAGCTGGTGGCAACGCCTGTCACATGGCTGTTTTCTTCCAACTATTTTTTATATGTCTGCTTTGCTGACCTGTGATTTCCTTATTAGTCACAAGCCTTAGCTGATTCTCATAGTGAACCTGCAAGTCCGTATTCTGACAAATATACACCAGGTAATTTCTCAGTGCTGGTAAAATTACTGCAAAAAACACCTTTGTCCTTCTCTGCTATTGATTCTTCTCCCTAAATTGTCTTAAGATATGACTACTCTAAGGGCTTTTAAGCAATAATAAAATTATAATTTGCTGGGGCCTCCTCACAGTAAATACTGTGCAAAACATTTCCTATAAATTGTTGTGGCAATCACCCAGTGCTCTCAGGATATGTCTAATAAGCAAAAGTCACTTTTGCAAAGACAGATAGAAGAGACAAAGATTCTAATATTCAATACCACATTCTTTTGCTTCCTCACGTTCCCCAATATTAGGGTTTCTTAACTACTATATGTAAACTCTTCAATTCCCATAAACTGGTGATGATATCTGCATCTGTTCTGATAGTAAAGCACTATATAAAACAATTATATAAATATTTTCTTTTAAAGCAGAGCCAAGAACCTCCACCCACAGTGAGGAGAATGCATGATAGTTATAAAATATAAGGTGAGTCAGCTTACAACTTAAGCATTTAGATTATCATTCTAGTAATCGGAAACAAGAGCCTGAACGGTAACTTTGGAGACCCTAACATTTTAACATGACTTATCTTTTACAACATAACTAGAAGGGACCATTGATTAAACCCAGCACACATCAGAATTATTGACCTGTAAGTCAATAAATACTATAAACAATTATGCTTCCAGAAGACATGGGTTGTTAAAGACCATCCTAGTGCCAGGCACAGGATACCTCTTATAAGATACTGGTCAGGGCAGCTCTAGAATCCTCCAAAACAGCACAGACTTTTCCCATTGCTCTTGTCCACCCACCACAATTAATGGTAATATCCTATTGCTGAAGACACAACATATTTTGTTCACAGGACATAAAGAAATTGATCTTGAGCTCAATAGGAAATTGACTGCTGGCTGTATAGCTTTCATGGTACTGGAAGATGCTATGCAGACTTCTAGGGACCAAACAAATCAATAGTTTTACCCTGCATGGGCCCTGAATGCTTCAATACCGCCATGAAAGCATTCATACTCACTCGCACAACAGTGGCAGGACAGTTTACTGGGGTAACCAATTACTCTCTTGATTGGATCCAGAGCATGCTCTACCTGAAGGAGCTCATACCTAGTACTGTGCCTTAGTTAGGGTTCCTACTGGTGTGATGAAGCAGCATACCCAAATGCAAGTTGAGAGGAAAGGGTTTATTTGGCTTACATATCCTGAGTCACAGTCTAATAAGGGAAACCAAGGTAGGAACTCAAACCAGGTGGGAATCTAGAGGCAGGAGCTGACACAAAGGCCATAGAGGAGTGTCACTTACTGGTTTGCTCCCCAATGGCCTGTTCTTCCCACTTCCCTATAGAATCCATGACCACCAACCCAAGGATGCACTACCCACAATAGGCTGAGCCTTCCAACATCAATCACTTAAGAAAATGACCCACAGGCTTGCCTACAGCCTGATCTTACAGAGGCATTTTCTCAACTGAGCCTCCCTCCCCTCAAGTGACTACAGCTTGTGTTGATATAAAATTAGGCAAAACAACTGAAAACACCCAAGGCTGGTGAAGTCACGGGCCCAAGCAAAGAATTTACTGGTGTTATTCTACTGAATGGTCACACTGTCAAACCGCCTTCTAAGTATTTATTTATAGTCAAAGATTTGTGCTGCTCCCAACCTTGGCCAGAAAAACTTCCTATTACAGTGAGAAGTGATGACTGCAGAGACTGCACGACTGCTCAGATGGCCGTGCATAACCAACTGTGAGTGCTGACCCACCCTCCCTGCTGAGGCCCAAAGACCATGCTGAAGAATGTAGGCGCCGGAGGAAGAGGGGGTGTACGGTGAAATGTCCTTTGGACGTGCCACAACTATCACACACGTGAGCTCAGAGCAGCTGTGGTTATCTGCACAAGATCAAGCCAGTTAAAAATTACAGGATGGGGGGTGGGGATCCTGAGATCACACTTCTGAGGGTGAACTGGCAACTGGCTCCTGGGAGAAGGAGAGCAATTTGTCTCTGGTGGATGGCTACTGGCAGACCCTTGTGGATGCTTCCTAACCCAGGTACACATGAGCAGCGTGAACTAGACTCTGTGAGCTGTGAAAAGAGTGTGAGAGAATTTGGAAAGGGGGTGCACTAGAAGGGTGTGGGAGAGACAGAAGGAGGGTGTAGAAGGTGAGTATAATCAAGACACTGTAGTGGACAGAATTTTCAAAGAATAAAAAAGGCAAAAAGAAAGATTGTAAACATTACGCTTTACAACTTCAGCTCAAGGCTTCGGTTTTTCGAGACAGGGTTTCTCTGTAGCTTTGGAGCCTGTCCTGGAACTAGCTCTTGTAGACCAGGCTGGTCTCGAACTCACATCTGCCATCCTCTGCCTCCCAAGTACTGAGGTTAAAGGCATGCTCCACCACCACCCAGCTCTGCTCAAGACTTTTATTGTATCACATCATCTTATTATACCTTGAAAAAAGAATGTCTAATATTTCAAAATCCAAGGGAGGAGAAGAAAAATATGTAACAGCAGACTAGCCTTTCACTAACAACGAATAATACCATCTACTCCATTATTATGCTAGTCTTTTATCGTATTTAAGGAAGTCTCAATTTCTTAAAGACTTAATTTACTTAAGTGTATTGCACAAATATATGTGCACATACATGTACACATGACCACAGAGACCAGAAGAAGGAATCAGCTCACCTGGAGCTGGAGTTCCAGGCAATCAGATGTGAGCTGGCTAACAGGAGTGCCAGGAACCAAAAGCCAGTCCTCTGCCAGAACACAGCAAGCACCCTCAACCCCTGAGCCATCATAGCTCCAGGCCCCCAAACCCGACTTTTAAAACAAGCACAAAATGTTAGACTTTGGTGCTGGGCATGTATATAGCTCAGTGTTAATGAGTTTGCCTAGAGAGTGAGATGGGAGATCTTGGGTTCCGCCCCTCACGAGCTTTCAACTGCTGAGCGATTACTTAGGTCTTTCACATCTTTTCCAGGGCTTCCAAACAACCTGCATTTCACCTGACCCACACTCCCTGCTGAGGCCCAAAGACCATGCTAAAGAATGTAGGCGCCAGAGGATGAGGGGGTGTGCATATGTCAGTTAGGCTTTTTGTTCCTGTGAACACACAACCTGACACAAACAACTCACTGCAGGAAGGACTGACTCTGACACAGGGTTTCAGAGTTTTTGGTCTGTACATAACAGTCCTTTTTCTACCCAGGATGCACAAATCCTACCATTCAAATCCCTTGGCAAATGAACGCTTGATTTTTACACCCTCTATTAAAATGGCAGCATTATCGAGTTTTTTTTCATCCTTCCAAATCATTGCATTGGGTCAAGCGGAGCCTTTCGGCTTACCTGCTTTACCTGCATTATGGACAAGACTCAGAATTGGAGAAACAAATGCGAGCACTGTAAACTATGAGCCAGGTTAGGCTGAAATCTCAAATAGGCACTTATTGGTTTAAAAAAATTAAAGCAAATAATACAACTGTACAATTATCATTATTGTTCAGGATCTCTGGGATCCCCACAAAGAGGAAGGAAAGCCTCATTGGCAATCTGCAATGGAGGTCAATCCAAATGTGCCAAGGACTCACCCAAACCCCTCCAGCTGGCTTTGGAATGTGGCTTTGAGCTCGAGAATGCTAAAACCTCTGATAAAAGTTCCAATGTGAAGGCTTTCCAGGAAAAATTTTCCTCTGTTTTCCTCCTCCTCACTCTGCCACAGACCACAGCCCAAGGACTAATCCAAGTGTTAAGAGCTCTTGCAGAGAAAGTGGGAGTTAAGGAGAGCCCCGGGGAAAATAGAAAGGAAGGCAATTCTAGAAAAGACATTCATCCTCTGCCCTGAAGACATCAGTGACACTTCTGACCACTCCACCCACATCCATCTTTAAGAATTCCAAAGTTAGGGAGTATATATAAATATAGATATAGATAAATATGGATATATATATATATATATTCTTTTTTTTTTTTTTACTTGAGAGGGTTTATCACGAATGTTGCCTCAATGGGACATAAGGAATGCCCCAACATATGAACATTTTTCTGAATGTTTCCATAAATGTATTTTTGGATACATTAAAGTTAGCTGGATAAGAAAAGGAAATTGCCTTCTACTTATGGGCAGGCCTCATATAGTCAGGTGACAGAAGAAGAGCAAATCCTGCCTGGTACTCCAAGGTACCATCGGCTCTTTCTGGCTCTACAGTGGCTTCTGCCTAGATCTAGCCTGGGATATCAGCTCTGCAGATTTTGCTGCCCCCTAGACAATGAGGCCAATTCCTTTTAAGAAACTTCTCTGAATACCCGAACACATACATGCGTGCACTTGATCCTCTAAAGAACCCTAACATACACCATCTGAAGCTACAAACTATGTATCATTTAATCCGCTAGCTCCAGCATGAAGACTTCTACAGCATTAATTCTAGAAGTCGATTAACACACCCAAAATGCTATTATCCAATCTTTCTCTTCTCCCACAAAGTCAAAGTCTTTTTGCAAACCCCACATTACAAAAAATGAAAAGAAGCAACTATTAATAGATTTAAGATTATTTTGCTTTTTCTCCAAGCCTTTCCAGAGTGAGGCTTTTTGCTTCACTCATCTCTGGTGATGCTCTTTACAATGACCACACAAATGGGGAAAGTTAAAAGCACCACAAGGGACTAGATTTCTAGCTTCAATTATGTGATACTCAGATTACAAATTAAGCATGAAAAGTCAAATCATGGCACGGAACATAATACTTGAATACTGACGGTGTACGTTTGGTCAAACTAAGCCAAACGAGAAGAGTGGTAACAGTGAGCAAATGAGAGAAGAGAAGCAAAGAGATGGCAAACACATGGAGAAAGGTTTGCAGAGAACCTTTCATATCGGCTCCCTCTCACCTGCCTCTTCTTCAAGGGCCTGTTCCAGAGCTAGGACAACCACCGCAGGAGGCAAAGGATACCCCATGGATAAGAAGGACCCTTCTAACAAACAGTAGTCATGAGGTCACAAACATCCAAATGTTCAGTATGTACAGCTGTCTTCCCATTGTAATGTTGCTCATAAATTAATTACTAAAAACCAAACACAAAAAGAAGCAGGAAGAGACAGGAGCCCTATGTAGTCAGCCCTATGTGACACCTTGATTATATGATGAGTACCCGATGAGTGGTGAGACACTGTTCCTGCTGTGTCTCTGAGGGTCTTTCTGGAACTGATTGACATTGAACTGGTAGACTAGTAATGGAGACTCACCCTCTCAGGTGTAGGTGGGAAGTCCAAGCTACCCACGTGCTTGGCCTACACAAGTTTCAAGTGTTTGCAGTTTTGTCCTAAGGATGACTTCATGATGGTGGTGGCTCTCAACAATAAGTTGCCATTGACAAAAATCCATCATAACAATTATCCCTAAGAAGCAGAGAAAGCAGCTCAAGGGACAGAGCCGGCAGAGAATAAGGAAAACCCTGGAAGATGACTGAGGAGAAAGTCAAATTCTACATAAAAATCCCACCAAGTTTTCTGGAAGATACTTGAATACATATACCTGAAGCATGGGACAGGCCAAAACTAGTGTGAACTGTGTCAAGGACCCACCACCTAGCATGAGCACTGCATGTAGAACCTCTGAGAACACCTGTCAACCAACAGATGGAGAATATGGGAGGGACCTGAGGGAGAAAAGGGTAAAAATGTGGAACTCGCAATGTCATAGAAATTTTGAACAAGTCTCTCGCTGAACAAGGAAGAGTAGATGTATAGGGAAGACTTAAGGTAGCCCGACATGAGGTCTGAGCCACCACCTGCCATGGGCATGACACAGTTTACAGGCTGTCTGAGTGAAATGGCTGCTGACTGGGCAATTAATAACAACCAGTATGCCATGGGGTGTGGTAGCAGAAACCAGACTCCATTAAACTACACTTGACTCAATATAATGGTGACAGAATTTAAAATTATACCTTATAAAGAAAGGCTAAGAAAAAAAACTAATTTAAAAAAAATGACAGTTGATAGCTGCTATATTAAACTATCTTTCTTTCTCTGGCTCTCTCTTGCACTCTGTTCACCTCTCTCCCCTCCTTTCCTCCCTTTTTCCCTGCCCTCCCCCTGAGTATATATAGAGAGAGACACTTCTACAGACAGATTTATAACAAGGTACCGTGGCATATATGACTCTTGTGGGCAGAGGAGCCCCATTATCACACAGTTCTAAGTGAAAGACACAGGAAAGCTGCTGTAGTTAGACTGATGGTCCGAGGGGAAAGGATGCTATTCCTATCCAACTGAAGACCTGAGAGTCAGAAGCACAAAGGTTAGAAGATTTATGCCCCAGCTCCTTCAGTCTGGAACTTCCACAACCCAGTCTTTCTCTCACACTGTTATCTTCAGACTCTCAACATTATGATGCCCACCCACACAGGTGAGGTCCTTCCACGGCCGACTAGCTTAACGCTAATCTCATCAAGACACATCTCACAGACACACTAAGAATGATGTTAACCAGCTTCTGGCATCCCAGGGCCCAGGCAGGCAGACACATTAAAATAACCTTCACGGATGCCAGTCTCAAGTTGAGTCAGATGCTGGTATTATCAGACATGGATTTTAATTTATCACAATTATGTTCAACAAAGAAAATGGACATCTACAATAAATAAATAGGAAGGAAGTATTAGTTTTAAAGAATAGAAGCTATAATAAGAAATAAGATGAAGGGCTTACTTTTAAATGTTTGCAGCTTAAAATTCATTGGACAAGCTAAAAGCAGAATAGAAAATAAAGGAAGAAAAAGAATTTCAGGATATAACAATAGAAATGGGGAACTTTTCAAAGTTAAGAAAAAAAACAAAGACACTTAAAAAAGAAAGGAGCAAACAAGCAAAATACATGAACACGCAGTTCAAAGAAAATGGCACAATCACTTGGTAAAACAATTTGAAAGTTTCCAAGAAATATAAACACTGACCATTTTGCTAACATTTAACAACACTCCCCCCCCCCAAAAAAAAAAAAACAGAATGAAATGTGTCCACAGCTATCTCTTATCGTAACCCGCAAGCCAGAAACAACTCAAGGTTCCCAGGAGAAGAATGGAAAAACTAGGTATAGCCACAAGAAGTTCTTCTTGCCAACAACAATCAGACTATCAAGGCATTCAGATGAGCTCTCAAGTCATTATGACAAGGCTGGAGAGATGCTCAGAGGTTAAAGCTCAGGCTGCCCTTGCAGAGGACCCAGGTTCGGTTCCCAGCATCCACACAGTGGTTCCCAACCATCCATCACAGTTCTAGTTCCAGGCGAGTCAGCGTCGTCTTCTGACCTCCCAGGCACACATGTAGTACATATAACCCATGGAGGCCAAACATGCCTACACATAAAATAAATTTTTATAAAAGTAAAATAACAGAGTTAATAGTAATTATTTTTTTTAAAAAAGCATACTAGGCTTAAAATGTATGCACTATAGGACTCCCTCAAAAGAAGCCTACTAAACACAAACTAATACACAGTCTCAACAAACAGACCAGAAGCTTCTTAAGTCTGTTACAGGTGATCTGTAAGCAGAAATAAAAAGGTCTTGTATCTTTACTGAAATGGTGACTCACTGGATATATCCAGCCATCTCAAAACTGTTCTCCTTACATAACTGAAACCGTTTCAACTCAGACTGAACCTCAATGAAGTTCACTGAAAAAAAATATATATATAAAATAAAACTTTGTCAGAGATCACTTAAGGGTCCTCTCTCTGAGGCATGATCAGTGACATTACAAGCAGACCCACCTGGGTTCTCAGGGTTCTCATCTGAGTTCCCACAGCCCTGACAACCAACGAACAGTTTAATCACACCACAGAACTCCTCTGTCTTTATTTCTAAAATTAGGATAATTGCCTGTCTTCCATTGTAGCTGACAAGAAAAAGTAGTTATGCCTGAGAGACTAACAACACTCTGTAGATAGCAGCACTGAGCGTCCACGTGCATGACAGATTGGGAATGTGTGCTTGTTGGTCTTTTTTGTTTTATTTTGTTGTTGGGGGAACAGGGTTTCTCTTTGTAGCCCTGGCTGTCCTGGAACTCACTCCATAGACCAGGCTGGCCTTGACCTCATAGAGATCCACAGGCCTCTGCCTCCCAGATTAAAGGCATGTGCCACCACCTCAGCTGCTTGTCAAACTTTTAAATCAAGCACATAGTTCCTAAGAAGTCTGAGCTGTAGCAGGGATGAATACTCAGATGTCTTCTTGCCAATCAGGGACACTGGTGGAGAACAAGAAAGACACAAAAGCACATGGTGTATTTTGCCTGGCTACTGACCATGCCCAGCATGTAAATTAGTTTGCTTAAACCTCTCACTAATGCACCAAGGTAGAACCGTTTATAATCACCATTTTCCATGAAACTGCCATGGTGACAACAAAGGCATCAGAATTTTAGAACAAGGCATAATTTATTTTTACACTAGGATTATACTAAAAAATTTTAGGTGGGTGAGAAGACGCAGTGGTTGGTAAGCACTGCTCACTTAGCTTCACATATGCTGTCAGGAAGGGCGGGAGGGGACTTGAGCAGAGCACCTCCCAGGCCAGTGTGACAGGGACAGGGTCTGTCCATCCCCAAAAGTGTAAGGTAGACAAGTGATGCACATGCAACTTAGGAGAAAGCCCTGGGGAGAAAGGACAGCCCAAGCATCTCAGAGACCTCTGAGAAACAGGAAAACTGGCAGGCTCCATGATTTGTCTCCCCAGGCAAATTCAGGAAGAGAAAAACTGCTGGGGTTTGCTAGCCTCAAAATTATGCATTGTATTTCCCAGCCTTTCATGAGAATCCAAAGCTTTAAACTATGATTTTCACAGACTTTCTTCAATCTACTTATAATTCATATCCTCCTGCCCCCGTAAGGAGCGCTTCACCCAGTTTCTGCTCAGGAGGGTCAAAGGGAGTGTGTCCATGAGTCTAGATTTCTGAGGTCCCGCCTGCTCACCAGAATGAGACAGTGTACACGAAAGGCTGGCTTTGATTCCCTAGGAACAAACCTATCTTGGTTTTACACGCCTCACCTACTAATTGAGCCATCAAATTCTCCACATTTCCCTTCTTCCCGTTCCCCCATGCTAAGATGAAAATAGTCTCTTTGCAATTTTTTATAAATGATATTTCATTTATTCAATGAAAGAGCAAATTAAGCTACTTTCATTCATTATTTCCCAAATCTCAGAACTCCCCTCATTTAAAAACTAAAGAAAACAGCAAACGATTTAAAAAAAAAAAAAAAGGAAAGAAAAGAAAAGCCTACATTGAGAAACACGCATCTATACAAACCCGCACAGCATCCGCCCCTCCCAGAACTGCGTGGGTGTTGTTTCAGGAGGGAAACCTACAACACACACAGGAAGAGCTGCACTGAACTGGGGTTCTGTCACTTACTGGTTTAAAAAAACACAGGCATCTTTCAAAATGCAAAGCCATCTCACTAAAGGTTACCGAGGACCACAGTAGGAACCAGAATCCCAGCATCCTCTAGGACTCCAGGGGAAAGGTGAGCATCTGGAGTGAGTTTCTTTAGGAAGAGAATGGAGGGAAGTGAGGGACACCAGGGCTGCTGTGAAAAGGCACTGGGGTCTGTAACCTGTGAGAAACAAGCTTATTTCCAGTTCCACTCCAAGAAATCTAGAACACACACAGGAAAGGAATGAGGTTTCCTTAGCTCGAGTGGCTGGGAACTCTGATGGTGACCAGACCACCTAGTTAGAGGCCAATGAGAATCTCAAGACAAACCTCTACTGTGGACTTTTGCTTTCTGACATCAAGGGGTGGGGCAGTTATAGACACCTCCCTAAACACTCTCATATGGAAAGACATAAAACACATAGTTTTTAAAAAGATGTGCATAAAATGTTCCACCTCGCATTATCAATAATAAATCTAACGCAAAGTAAAGTTCTGCCAAAAACACCCACTTGCAACTCATGGAAGGACAGAGGGAGGGAAGGACAGACAGGCAAAAACCAAGAACCATCAAATCATTCATCAACAGGTGTAGACACAGACTTTTAAATCAAGGCACTGAAAAAAATTGTGGTTCTTTCTCTGAAATAGTGGCTCACCCTCCCAGCATGAGCACCCCAATAGGAGCCAAGTGAGTCCTTGTACCCTCAGCAT
>JAQHUG010000033.1:1833609-1846221 GCA_028555095.1 Dicrostonyx torquatus | reverse complement strand
CTCAGGACTGCTTCGCAAAATCCCCTTGCCCGGCTACTGCAGGAGGTAGTTTAACCTTAACCAGGTTTCATGAGATAAAACATTTAGCATCATCTATTTTCCTACTTTAAAGATTTTTTTTCTTATAGGAGTAAGGTTTTAGAAAACACATATAAAGTTAGGCTAGATTTGGAGCAGGGAGGGTAGAGGGTGTGATGGAGAGGGTCAGATAGGACTACTAAGGATAGCCAGGCAGGGGCCTGGATTCCTTTAACTTTCCTGGCTAGTGTGGGAATCTAAGGAACACCTCCCCAGACTCCAACCTTTAAGCCTCACACTGCCCTTAGGAAAACAAGCTACCTAGTGAATCTTCTGCACAGAAACCTGGAATGGTGGAGGAGGAAGGAGCAGGCTTGTTCTGACGTTTGTGCTCTCCTCTGCCATCTGTTAAATACTAAACATGTCCTTCCAGGCAGAGTGGAGCCCTTCACTGTCCTGGCACAGGAACACAATCAACAGGGTGCCGCCTCAGTCCCCAGACATTCTCATTTGGAGGCATTTATGAGTGGCAAAAGTCTTAGGAACTTCACTGGTAGCTCCACTTTTAGCTCAGACAAGCAGAGATGAGTTCACAGGGGTCGCATATCAGATAGTTATGTCACAACAGTAGCAAAATTACAGTTATGAAGTAGAAATGAAGTAATTCAATGGTTGGGGGTCACCACGACATGAGGAACAGTGTTAAAGGGCTGTAGCGTTAGCAAAGCTGAGAACCACTGCCTTGAGGTGGTAGTCCCTCTGTGGCTAACTCCTTCTGGCCATCGCCTTTTTTCTTTCACTCTTTTTTTTCTTTTATTTCTATTAACTGAGGATGCTCTCCTCAAAAAAAATAGGAGAGAAAGGATGGTAATTATATAGGATCATCCACTGAAGCATGAAGCGTAAGACAAAGCAAAGAGGGAGTAAGCAGTGATGGAGTTTTTCTGTCCCAATGGCCCGGTCCCAAATAAACACACAAAAGCTTATATTAATTACAAAATGCTCATCTGATAGCTCAGGCTTATTACTAACTAGCTCTTATATTTAAATTAATCCATTTCTATTCATCTAAGTATAGCCATGTGGCTCATGGCTTTACCTGTCCTCTGGCATCTTGTTTACTGGGCTGCTCGCTGGTATCTGCCCCACTCTGCCCTTCTTTATCTTAGTCCTCAGTCTGATTATCCCACCTAACTTTATCCTGCCTTGTTAGAGGCCAATCAGCTTTATTATTAACCAATGAGAGTAATAGATATTCACAGCATACAGAAGAATTATCCCTCATCAGAAAGCAAACCAAGAAAGCTGAGACACAAGCCTTGCCATCGCCATTTGAACTTGAAGCAGATGTGGGGGCTCCTTGTATCTTTCAGGCTAAGTAGTGGCCGAGGTTGGTGGGCCTGGAGCAAGAGGTGGAAGGACATCCCCATCTCCAAGTAAAGGCAGCGGCTGCTACAGTGGAGGAGGAGGATACATGCTGGGCGCTGTGAGGGGGACCCAGGGTCCTAAGATGTTTCCAGGCATCGGAGGCATGCCAGGAAGGGCAGGGCAACCCCCAGCTGGGTAGGTTGCCACAATGGGCATCGTGAAGCCAGGCATCAGGCATGTGATCTGGCTGGGGGAGATAAGGTAACAGCATTCAAGGGTAGGGCGGGAGCTGCTGATGAGGCATCGTACCCAGACGCCCTGCTGCCAGACCATGTCCTCTTGAGTGCTGGTGTGGTTATACAGGATTCTGGCCATGCTGCTGCTGCTCCATTGTCAGCCTCATAACTCAGCATATTTCAATTGTTCCACGTGGAAATTCTGGCGTTCAAAAAGCAACTGCTTTCTTCATTGCTCTGGGGCCTCCCTCTTTGTCTCTGTTCATTAAGTTCTTCAAAATATCCAAGTTTGATCTTTAGTTTCTTCATCTGTGTTTCAACCAGGAGAGCTACCAGGGATTTTATCTTCCCCTCTTCCACAGTGAGCAGGTGTTTGGCTTTGGTAGCAGCTGAGGCAAGAGCAGCTGGTGCAGCTGTGGTAATGTTTCCCTTCCACTCCACTTTCTTCTTCCCGGTATCACAGTCTTTCTTTACAAGCATCAGAGAGTCCCCTGTCCTCCTCATTCTCCTTTTCTTTTGGTCTAATATTATCAATAACTCCATTATTATCTTAGTTCTCTTTCCTTTTTCCATCTTCTCCATCTTGTGTCTCTAGCCTCAACTCCCCTTCATCCCACCTCCTTCATGTGGAAAAGGCTCACGTTTCCCAGCCTAGTCTCTGCTCTGCTTGCTGACTCTGCTGAGATTGACTAGAGCATCCATGTTCCCTCCCTGCCTTCCCATCACCCTCTTGCTTCCTAAATGTCCACACTCCACTCTACCTCTAAGATAAACCTTCTAGACTCATCTCCTCTCAATTCATTTCCTTTGATGGACTTACAGATTGAGATGTATAGATATATAGAGATATAAAGTTTTATAGATAGATGATAAAACTTTAGAATAAGAGTGGTCCTATAAACGTTAATGTCACATACAATGTGATTCCCATCTAAGACATGATGGTACATGCCTATAATTCCAGCAATCAAAGCTGAAAAAGAAGAAATGAAATCTCAAATTCCACCTGGACTACAACCATATCAGGCCAACTTTGGCCACGTAACAAGACCCTGTCTCAAACAATAGTGCAAATGAATGAATGATGTGATTCTTCCAGATGATTTACACCCTAGTGGAGGGTGACATGTACTTCTAAGCCTCATTGTTTGTGCATGCCTTCCATGTCTTCCATGACCATTGTTTGGCCCCCTCAACAACTCTAGGATGCAGAAAAGACCTAGTCTAGTATATTCTAATAAAAACAAAGTGGTCATTAAATATTTAATTTCTAAGAAGTTTTCTCAATGAGTTTTCCTAAAGGGAAATATAAAATAAATAGTGTTGATTCTTTTGCCAATATTTAAACATCTACTCTATGATGGGTACTGTGCCATATTCTAGAGACATGATGATGTTTAAAATAACTTGCAAATAGACTTGAGAGAGAGAGAGAGATCCTTATAACTCATAGTTAAAAGTTCATTAGAGATACCCATACGTTAAAGGAAGTGTCCTGCCAAAATCCACCCAGCTAGTTTGCAGCAAAAGTAAGACAAAAGGATGTTTTTAATCTAATGTCTTCCTCTCCTAGCCTGGCCCACTAGTGTGGAGGAAAAGATGAATCATAGGCTAGGTTGAGATCCTATATACATGCCAGGACTCAGGAGGTAGAAGAGCAAGCAGTGCCATGCTTGCCCACCGCAAAAGTTTGTGACCAATCCCGTCTACAACCCTGTCTCAAACAGAAGGAAAGAAATCTGAACATCTTAAACTAATAATCAAGATGTGAACAGAGACTTGCCAGCACAGCTTCAGAAGAAAAAAACAGTAATAAAATAAAACAAACTTCAAGGAAACAAATTCGAGCTGGAGCAGTGGGACCGAGCAGCAAGTCGGTGGCAGATGACATCTATTTGCACTCATTAGCACAGCCTGGCACGTGCTACGCCACCCCCTTGGGTAATTTACATTTTTTTAAGCATGTATTTCTAAATTTAGGAAGTCGGGATAATCAGGGTGGAAAAGCCCATCTGCTTGGCGTTCTCTCCAGCTGCTGCAGCTCCTGAAGTGAAACTGCAGTACCTTCTCCTGGGTGTCGTCTTAGCCAGCCTGGACAGGGAGGACGCACGCTACAGGAGCAGAAAGGCCGAGGACAGGGTCTCCTGCGTGAACTGTATTTGGTACACGATGAGGCACCCCCACTGTGCTTATATCAACCTGCTGCAAATGCGCTTTTGTGCCATGCTTGGGGGGGGGAGGGGCAAAATCACTGTGGGGTAAGATTACAGACACAGAAGGACCCAGGTAAATAGGATGCTTGGCTCTTTAAGAGGTTAAAATAACAAGGGACAAGAAATGGTACTTAGCTGCATTAGTTTGCTTTTTTTTTTCTTGGAGAAAGCATTTACCCAAATTCTGGTCCAAACTTTTCCACATATATGCTGTGTTATTTTGGAAAAGACTACCTTTCTGCTCCAGGTTTTTTACAAGGCACATGCAAGAACAAAGGTAGGAGGGCAGGAGGGAGGGGTTGAGCATAAAGAGAAAAACAGTGCTAAAAGTGCCTTGGCATCTACGATTGTGGCTCTACAGAGAGCTAAGCCAATCCCCATGAAGAAGCTACCACACCCAACTGGACTCTTCCCCCTCTGGCTGGAAACCGTTAACGTTGAAATCAGAGGCGAATCAATACATATCTACCCATACATCTTTTTAAGTCTCTTTGAAAAGACGTGAGTCATATATCTCAGATATTTAACACTGAAAATTCAAACTAAAGAGACTACAGCCTGAGCGCCATCTTATTTACCAACACCCCTCCCCTGAGTGGAAAGCACCGGCTGAGAAATATGCATTCTCTGGGCCCCCAAACCTTTGTCGCATGGTCTCCCTGGGTCAGACACTGCCGCGCAAGCAGTGCTGAAGGACAGCTAAGTGATGTCGGTTCCTGATGGCACTCTGAGCAAAAGGGAGTCATTTAACCAGAAGCTGAAACCACAGCTTGGATGAAATCCAGAGTATTTAACATGCACACAAGGGTGTCTGTGACACAGACTGTGGAGCCAACATGACTATGTCACTCCACCAAGGAATCCGTGTTGTACCTGGCAAGCATTCCACAGAGGTAAAGGCATTTTAAAAATATTTAAAAGGCATTTTAAAGACATTAAAAGACACAAAAAGCATTCAAAGAAACATTAAAAGCACTTAAAAACCTTAAGGACACTCACATACATAACTTCTTCTGTCGCACTATTATTAATCTACTTATATGTCTAGTGAATGGGTATTTTAAGGAGTGACTGAAATGGACATTTTAGTGTTATCTTGTTCTTTTAGTGCCTTGGATGTGTTTTCCCTTCATTTGTTGTTGTCTATTTTGCCTCCAGTATATATCCTCAGGACCTAAAACAAAGTCCAACATAAATCAGGCGCTGAGTAAATTTTAGCAAGTAAATACAGAGTATTAAGAAAGAAGAGCAGGGGCTGGAGAGATGTTTTCGTGGTTCAGACTGCACAGCACGCAGGTCCTGGCACACATCTGGGGTGACTCACGACCACTAACTCCAGCTCCTGGGATTTAGCAACTTCTTCTGGCTTCCTCAAGCACTTGTATCCACACTTACATGCCCACACGGAGACACATGGTTATACATATGATTAAAATGTTTAAATAGTTCCTTTTTAAAAAAGAGTCGTTTTCCGATGCTAGTGCTGGAGGAAAAGTGGGAAACTCACTGTGCCTCAGGAGTTGCAGGTCTGTTTCTCCATCTAACCCAGTCACTTGGCAGGCAGGGGTTATCTGTCCTACTCCCCATAAAAGAAAGACTCAAGAGTTAAACAATAGCCTAAGCACAGAAGAAAAGACAATGAGACGATCTAGTCTACCTCAGAGAGCTAAAGTTCAGGCTCAAAGTCGTCCAAAGGAGAACGGGCAAAACCAATCAGAGACCAGATCAGGCAGTGGGCTGAGAAGTTGGTGGCAGGTTAGGAAACAGCAGCCCGGGCGGGGGGGGGGGGTCACACACACAGAGGTAGGACTAGCTATCCCAGGGCAAGATGAGAGGCACTGGTTCCAAAGAAAGAAGGAAAATGTGTGAGCCACAAAGTGAAAGCCTGGGGCCCCAGAGCTTGGAAACTGAGCAAACCAAGCTGCTAAGGGCCAACTGTTGAAAGCTCCTCAGAGTGAGAACTGCCTAAGAAGATGTCCATACAAGCAATCATAGCACAAACTATCACAATGATGGTGGGCATTTCCTGTAACAGTCTGTCATTCTGGATTACTTATAAACCTGTCCTTACAAGTCTACAAGGAAAAGCCAATTTCAACAGAAGGAAGAGATGCACTGTGATGCAGAATTGCCGACTAAGCACGAAAATGTTTAGAATTGCTGGAGCAAATAGTTCAATGGGTACAGATCGCATGCATAACAGGGCTTCAAGTGAGTTACCATAGCTACCAAAAGATAATTAATTTTCAGGAAACAAAAGAAAAGCGATACCATTAGGGGTAGTTTTGAAAGAGCTGAATAATAAACATGTTATCCAAATTTAACTCACATTTCTTCCCGCTAGGAACAAGCAATGCTGCTTCCCACATGAGCACTGCTGCCACTGGCTCCCACGATGTTCTGCCTCGTCTGCTGGACTCGGGTTCCTCTGAGCTGCTCTGAGTCTGACTCTATTAGCTCCTGCATGCTCCAGGAGAACATCTAAATTATCTCCACAGCTATCGGAAGTATGCATACAGTTATCACTGAGGGTCTGTCGAGGACTGGTTAAGAAGGGAAGGGGTGCACAGACAGTTAAGTATGGAAGCAACAGTAAACTGATGAGGATTATTAACACAGTAGACAGACAGAGAGAAAGAAAAAGCTAAGCCCAGGGAGACTGCTCTAGAAGTATAGTGACACCCCAGCGGGCACTAACGCATCAGCATTGCCTTCAAGTCTCAGGAATTAAGAAAAGGGGAGGAATTTCAAGGTGAGATAATATTTCATTACTGTTTTCTCAAGCAGGAAGATGAGTTTGAATTTTTAAAGTTTATTGCAGTTAATAAAAATTAAGGTCAGCTACTGACCTTTCTGACCATCACATTTCTTGTATATAAAATGAAAATATGACAGAATATGCTAGAGATGAATTAAATAATGTATATGGAAAGCCTCGACTCCATCACACATTCACAAATCACTCCTGTAAAGTCATACACCCAGGGGAGACAGGGAAGCAAGCTCTATGTGTCTTTCCTTTTATTGACCTCAAAACATATGTAGTAATTTTGAACAATTCCTCAAATTTGACAACATGAGTCTTCTAGATTCCTAGATGATACAATGTTTTTTAAAGGAATTCTCGTTGCTGGAGCTGAGTTACCCAGTGGGCAAATCCAAGCCACTTCATGAGGATCATTACTCTGGGGTCAGAGGTGAGGGCGAATGTGGTCTGGAGGGAACCGCCTAGGACTCACTCTTATGGATAGTTCAGTTTCCTTGGGCTTAAAGGTTGATGCTTTTCAAATGTGTAAGGTTCTTAAAGGCTTTATAGGGACAGTCAGCACGTTCACAGATATTCCCATATTCTTCAACAGTCAGAATGGGGACGAAACTGCCACAAGAGCCTGAGCTAAGAAGGCAACATCACATCTACGTCCTGGCATCTGAGCCTGCCATGATCCTGTCTCTTCCTGTGATATCCTGTGTCCTCTCCCAGGCACTGGACTCCAGGTACTGAAATCCATCCCACTCTGTAAGCGCCCTGCCACGTTCTCCACTGGGAGACAGGTAATCACACATCTCTCAGGCTCACCTTCAGAAGGAACGAGTAAATATAAAAGTGAACAGCGGGGCACAGCAGAGAGGAGGTACCAAGCATTTGGATGACTTCCACACTCAAAACTTCAAGCCCAAAAATAGAGGGCATGTGCGTGACTCTGGGAAGCAGTGGTGACAGCAGAGCTGAAGCCTCTCTGTGCTGGCACAGGATGAGGGATAACTTGGCTGGCCCCCATTCGGTGCATGTAGCCAGAGCCCATTCAGCTGCAGTGTTCCAAGCTGTTTACCCGCACTGAGTTCACTGTGGGCACCTTGGTATCGGAAAAGGTCTGCCAAACCCAAGTATTAAAAGAACACATCCCAAATAATCAGGAAAACAAAGCTGTTTTTCCTAAAAGGAAGGGTTACCTGCTGAGATGGTAAAGCAGTGGGGTCCATGCAATTGCAGGGAGCTTGCTACCTTGCTGATTTATCTGAGTAAGTTAAAGGCTAGCACAGGGCTCAAGACCTGGTGCATCTGGGGAAATGAGGGCTCTAGAGTCTGTAGAACTGCCTCTGCATCTAAATAATCTATATCAGGAGGGGACTGATGTATTGATCTTTCATTCCTCTGTTAGTAGATAAACACATGGAAAGAAGAATCTATTTTCTCTCAAACTTCCTGCCACTTCTCATGCTTGTCTCCTGTATTAATCAGGGTTCTCTGGAGTAGCTGAACCAATAGAATGGATCTCTCTCTCTCTTTCTCTCTCTCATGCATATATGATTGATGTATATATGTATTTATGGGATTTAGAATGACTTACAGGCTGCGGTCCAGCAAATCCAACATGGCTGCCTACGAACAGAAGGTCCAAGAAGCCAATAGTTTGTTCAACCCATCAGACTAGATGTCTCAGCTGGTCTTCAGGCTATGCTAAAATCGCAGAGAAGCAAGCTCTAATGCCAGTGAGGGAACGGACTTGCTAGAAAGGTGAGAGTAAGCAGACAAGGAGCAAAAGCTTTTTCTTCTTCCACGTCCTTATATAGGCTTCCAGCAGGTGTGGCCCAGTTTAGAGTCGGGTCTCCCCACCTCAAAAGATCTGGATTAAATCTGTGTCTTCCCACATTAAAGATCCAAATTAGAAGTGGATCTTCCCATCTTCAAACACAGCAAAAGTCCCTTATAGGTATGACCCATTTTGAGGTTTTAGTTAATCCCAGATACAGCCAAGTTGACAACCAGGAATGGTTATCATCCCCCATAACAGTCTACTCGCATCCTGGATGAGCAGCAGGAGTTAGGTAGTTAACTAAGGTCCATCCAACCTGAACATCTCAGGCTGATCCAACATGACCAGCTTCTGTAAGCAAACTTATCCATCTTGCTCTTGGATGGATCACATAGTCTTTAGGATTTCTTCTCTTTGCCCCGCTTTACTCTAGAAAAATATCTTATGTACATTGGTATTTTCCCTGCATATATATATATATATATATATATATATGTGGGAGGGTGTTGGGTCCTGTAGAACTGGAGTTACAGACAGATGTGAGCACCATGTGGGTGCTTGGAATTAAACCTGGGTCCTCTGGAAGTACTCCTAACCGCTGAGCCATCTCTTTAGCCCCCAAGAAAAATACTGAATGAAGGAAGGAGGAAGCTACTCAAGCTGTTCCAGGCCAGGAGAGCAAAGGGCTGGCTCTCATAACCATGGGAAGTTCTCCAGTTGCCTCTGCTAGAGGATCTTGACAAACCTCTTCTTCACCAAGAAATGGTAAGTAGAATTTGTCCTTTCTGGAGGCTTTTTCTGCCATTACTGCTGTTGCTATTACTTAATTGAAAGTGTGATAGGCATGTGTAAGTTCCCAGCACTGTCCTGCGGCCATAGACCTTCATGCATGTGTAGGTTCCCAGCATTGCTCTGTGGTTCTAAACATTCATGCATGGCTGTCATAGTCTAAATATTCAAAAACTAAATGTTGAAATATAATCCCCAATGTAGTTGTATGTAGAGGCGGGGGAGGGGCTCTTGAGATATGACTGGATCATGACAGGACCATGTCTCTCCCATTACCTAGGGACACAGGAAGATGATTTTCTCTGAATTAAGAAGCAGGAACCATCAAATCTTCCAACACTAAGATCTCAGACTCCTAACCTCTCAGTGAGAAACAGATTTCTGTTGTCTAGGAGCCCACCATGTTTATGTAGCACACTGTTCTCAAAATCTGAGGATTCCCAGCTCTCCCCCTTTAGACCCCTCTCAGCCCCTCTCTAAGTCTCTCGTATGCTTAGCGGGTCCTGTAGAATGCGTCCAAGCCTCTTGCCCACTACCTTCTTCCCATCAGACATGCTGTAAGTGGACACTTTAGCCTGTAAATCCCAAAACAAACCAACACCCCACCCTGTGGATGGAGCGCATTGTCAGAATAAGGATGGGCACTGAACAAGAGACGGCACTTCATTTGAACCACGGGTTGCATCGGAATGAGCTGAACCACTTCCACTTGAAGACTGGACCCTACACTTTTTGCATCTTTCTATCCCCCAGGGTCTAAAACATAAACTCTCTGGAGTGAGGAGGTTGTTGTTAGTTCTAAAGTTTGCTGAGAACATAAGAAGCAAAGGCTATGCTTCACTGACTATGATAAAGACCACACCTGGCTTTATCTTCTGATACCTGCCATTTTAGCTCTGGTGGAGCTGCACTTCTACTTCCTTACCTGATCCTAACAGCAAGTGGCTTATGTAGAGTGGGCTCTTGACTGTTTTGGAAAACTGAAGAAGAAACAAACTTTAAAAGCTGATGAGATGATTCTCTTAGAAAAAAAGAAAAATGTAAAAGCAATCTAACGCTAACTTGGCCCTAAAAGCTATCTTTGATTCACAAATTAAACTCCCCTATACAATACAACCACTGGTGGCATTAGGATGCAAAGGGCTTAATATGCAAAATTCTATTTACGATTAAATGGATCATTTGAGAAGAAGATGCTATTCAGTAGGAAAACTAAGATAGAAAACCTCAGCTCCAGACAAGGAAGATAATTGTGGAGAAATCCACCATGATAAGAATGGCGGTACAACAGGTTAGCCCACTAAGTTCCAGGGTATAGTTCCAAACCATGCTCACACCGACAGCCCTGGTTAAAGCTCAGTGGGCTGCAAAACGAAGCAGAAAGATATGACTGCAGGCGATTCCTAGGAAGAGTGGGAGCCGACAGGGGCTGTGTGGGGGCGTAAGAGAGGATGTGGGAGGACAATGATAGAGATTCATTTTACATGTGTCAAAAATACATTTATTTAAAGACAAGGTGATGGAGATGAACAAATAGAAGAAAAAGAAAAGAGCTGGACGGCAGTGGCACAGGCCTTTAATCCCAGCACTCAGGAGGCAGAGGCAGGCGGATCTCTGTGTCTCTGTGAGTTTGAGGCCAGCCTGGTCTACATGCGCTAGTTTAGGACAGTATCCAAAGCTACAGAGAAACTTTGTCTCAAAAAAAAAAGAAAGAAAGAAAGAAAGAAAAAGAAAAGAGAATAAATACTTGCTACTTAAACACAAAGTCTACCTACTATTCTATTTGAGCCTCTAGCTATCCTTTGGTGAATTTTTGAGACCATTCTTATTAATTAGAATTTATTAGTATCTCACTATGGGGCATCCAATACAAATGTGCATATATCCACACACATACATATATATAACTTTTTGACTTAAATGAATCTTTTTAAAAAATATTGGGATGGGGAAGTCATACCACTTTGAACCAGAAAAAATAAACAAAACTATATGCATGTACAGACACCATGCTACAACCCATGAGAACAGGTAAAGTGGGGTGCCCTAGAACGACAGAAACTAGCATTCACAGGATGAAGGGGGCCTAGAGCTCTTGCATACTCTCTGCACACTAGCAGAAGCAACACTGACATGCTTTGGAAGACAGTGGGGCCTGCTAAAGGAACACAAAGGTCTGTGTCTGCGGAACGTAGTCTGCCAAGTTGTGCGTGCACAAGTGTGTATAGCAGGGCAGGTGAAGACCAAGGAGTAAAAGGTGCATGGCCAGGTAAAGGGATGGCAGATTGGGGAAAGGTGGGTGGGTCCAGGATTCAGAAGGGACCACATAGCCAAGACAGCCCAGGAACACACCACCAGAGGCTCTTGGCCACGTGCTGGTCTCTGCAAACTTGAACTTCAGCCAGAACAGGCCACAGAGCTATTCTCTAGAGATCCAGTGCCCAGATCCCAGGGTGTATGGTGCACACTAATATCCAGTACTACTAATAATGGAGGATTATGACTGCCTTGCTGCCAAATGACAGGTTAATTTATCGCTAGGAAAGGATGTGAAGAAACTGCACCTCGATACTGCTGATGTCAGCATTATGGCAGAAAAGAAATAAACCTTAGCTTTCCCTTTAGTCTAGATTCTGAAAGGTGACAACAACTTGGTTCTTAGTAAGAAGCCACTAAAATGTGACTTTGGTTTGGCATCATGATATACAGAAGAATTCATTGTGTTAGTCACTTTTTATCACCATCTTAGAAAACACTTGCTGAAAATAAGGGTTTAAGTTCATGGTTCCAGAGGTCTCAGTCTGGTCACGGCCAGCTCCACTGCACTGTGCCTAGGCTGAGTGACCACTGTGGCAGCAAACACGGGGGACAACTGCTCACTTCATCTCGTAATGGCCAGGAAGAAACGCGGCTGTGCTGCCACAGTCGTGCTGGGTCGTCTTCCCTTAGCATGTTCTCCCTGGAAACGGCCTCGGAAACTTACACGAGCAAGCTTTGCTGATCTCCCAGGTATTTCCCAATCCACTCCAGTTTACAAGAAAGATTAACCATCAAGTCTTAGGGAAATGATGCACTCAGAAAATTGCTTGAGATGCAAGCACAAAGACTTGAGTTCAAGACCCCAGTACTGAAGCCAGGCCTGCCTGAGCAGTTAAGAGCACGGGCTGCTCTTCCAGAAGACCTAGTTTTGACTTCCAGTACCCATGTAGCAACTCACAACAGTCTACAACTCCAGTTCCAGGGAATCCAGTGCTTTCTTCTGGCCTTCATGGTGCACAGACATACAAGCAGATGAAGACACCCACGCACATTAAATAAACTTTGAATGAGAGAGAGAGAGAGAGAGAGAGAGAGAGAAAGAGAGAGAGAGAGAGAGAGAGAGAGAGAGAGAGAGAGAGAGAGAGAGGCCTAAGGATGAACACCTATAATCTTGGTGGAGAAAAAAAAATGGTC
>JAQHUG010000033.1:1813031-1832026 GCA_028555095.1 Dicrostonyx torquatus | reverse complement strand
GACAATCTCATGAGAACAGTTACTTACATATGACAATCTCATGAGAACAGTTACTTATATATTTAACTTCCACAAAAAAAGTGAATTAAGAAGTAACTGCCAAAATTCAGTGAAAAGCATAACTCTTGAGTATAAGAAACAAGCATATTGTAACATAACCAAATTGCTCACAAATAAAGAAATCTTCAAAGCACACAAATGAGGGGGAAAAAAGAAAACACACAGAGACTCAAAGGATGGACAATTCCTGTTGGAAAGATTTAACCTGCATGACAACGGAGAAGATGCTTTAGCATTTCAAAGGGGAAAAAAAACTTTCAACCTAGAATTCTTCGCTGGGTCAAAATGGTTTCCAAAAACAGTGACAGACATCATGACCCCACAATCTTGTCATCTCAGCACTTGGAAGATGGAAACAGGAGCAGTGTGCACGTATGCAAGGCCGGTCTGGGCTAGTGAGACCCTACTGCAAGGCACAGACCCAAACGGAGTGCCCTAACGTGGTTTTCAGATACAAAGAGAAGCTAGACATCACTGGAGAGAGACATGCAGGACAGGAGGTGTCTATGGGCAGCCTTTGAGCAGGAAATGATGCCAGACGGAAGGCCAGGTCTGCACCAGGAATGAAGCCTTCGCGTTGGTGCAATGTGGAGTAACATGGTGCCAAGAGACACAGTGAGCCCCACATCTGAACCTCGCGCCTCAGCTGCATCCCCTCGAACAGATGCAGTGAGCCCCACATCTGTATTGCACCCCTCAGCTCCATCCCCTCGATGGCCACTGCAATGTTTTCGCAGGTGTTCTTTTATTCTTAGTTGACTGAAAGTTTTCATAGGGTTCTTACATTTTGTCAGTTTTTGTGAATTTATTAAGATTATGATTTCATTTCTAAACTTTTAATCTGTTAAATGGTGAATTACCAAAAGATGTGTACTTCAGCGACAAAGCTAGAGGGAGAGAAAACCGGAGTGTTAGTAGGGAACTGTACAGAGCCATAAAGGACATCAAATGATACACGCCATGGGTGTGTGCGTGTATGTGTGTGCACACAAGTACACATGTGGAGGCTAGAAGACAAGACAACCTTGAGTGCCATTTCTTTTGCATCACCCAGCTTTTCTTTTAGAAACGGGGTCTCTCATTGGCCTAGAACTTACTAAGGAAACTAGAACGGCTATCAGGAGAACCCAGCCATCTGTCTGTTCCTGCCTCCCCAGTGCTGGGCTTACAAATGTCCAGATCCAGGCTTCTATCACCACTGACTGTTTTCACATAGGTTCCAGGGACTGGACTTAGGTTCTTGTAGAGGGCAAGTGTCGGGGACCGTCGCCCCAACATAGAAACTGGTGCTTTGCCCTAAGTGTGTTCTCGGAGGCGCGAGGAAGAAGTCAGACTCTTTACACCATCATCGTTCAAAGGCAGCTCAGGACTTTTTGTCCTTACAGCATGACCATGCATTTATTTCTTCTCCTCCCAAGCTCTGAATGCCCTCTGAAAATGCTCCTCCACCCTCAGGAATTCTCTATTCACATTCCTTTTCCGGGGACACCACACCTCTCATCCACACACCTGCATATCTCACCAGCTTTGGAGCCAGCAACTCCTTCCTGGGCAATCTACAAATCAAAAGAAGGCCGGAGCCAAGCCTTTCACCTTTTGTCTTTCTAAATTGCTAGCTTTCCAGCTACCAAGCTGTATTGAAGCCATGGCCGTGCCAGGCTGGCTCATATCAGAGCCCACAGGCAAGCACTCTGCCAACTGAGCTATACCTCCCTAGCTCCCCAAAACGTATCCTTTGGGTCTCTGTGACCCCCCCTCAGCCAGCAGAGTAATGATCCAAGGGAAACAAAATGGTAGCTGGATTCAACACAACTCAGTAGCCACTGTTGGTTCCAGCTTTGGGAGTCTGACCCCCAGTAGTTTATTTTAGGCATATTTAAGCACAGTACAATTTTATGAAATTTTCCTGGTGATAATTAAGTCAGTCCTCTGTGTATAATAAATCTTAAGGCATAACTACATCAAAACTCTTCATAAAGGCATTTTCCATAAAGGTGGGTTCTATAGACTACACGTGATGCCTTTCATAAAGATGGGTCCATAGATTGACAAGCTCACAAAAGGGTCTCGGGGAGGATCCGATGTGTTCTCGGCCACAGATAACATATAGGTCACCAGGCTACTAACCACATCTGCTGCCAGCCTTCTGTGGGGGTAACAGGTGATACATCCCTTTTCTGAAGGAACAAGTCTGCATGTCTGACATTCCAGGTTCCCCCAGTGCTTATATTTGAGCACAAGGACTTCTGTGCCCCCTACATTATCCTTTAAGACTTCTGGGGTTTGCCATTTTTATTGACAGGAGAGGAATGTAAAGAGAGCAAAACCTAACAGGAACCAATCCAGCAGAGAGTAAAGGAAGATTGACGTGAAGGGCAATTATCAGCCAGAAAACTAAAATGATATAAATTTAATGTAAACATAATTTGAGAAAGGGGTGATTGAAAATAACAAGAAGATCACAGGGAAGAAATATATTAGAGATTTGATGGTTTTCAGTTACTAGCCATGAGAAGAAATGACTGAGCTTAGCCTGTAAACATGCCATGAGACTCATAGAGGCCAACACATGGAGAATACAGTACAGCCACAGTCAACAGCCCTTACACTCTTGATAATATCAGAAACTGGGCCACACACAAAAGTCAGGGTAGTTGGGATTTAAATATTATATATACATACAACATAAATGGCAAATGTCCTATGTAATGTGATTTTTCCCTTAATGTATTTGAAACAACATGCTAAGTAAAAGGGTTTGCAAAGCTCAGAATGTGACATCTGAATTAGTCTATGCGCCACAGTTGAGAAATAAAGGGTTGGAGAATGGTGCGATTACCCCCAGTGCAGTCGGAGAAAGCCAGTCTGCCAGCTTCCCCTGCAGAAGAGGATCTGGGCGGAGAACTCGGGAGGAAGTGCTGAAGAGTGCAAATTATTTTTGTGTTCACGCACTTCATCATCATCAGTTTATAGAATATTTGTTAGACACTGGGGAGTAAGCAGATTTGATTTATTTTAATGCAGGCAGATGGCTTGGTCATGGAAATCGTGAAGAGATTTACCAAGTCGCTCCATCAGATCAAGGACATTACGGAATTAAAGGGCTCTAAGAGACCTTACTGGTCTACAGCGCACATTATACTTTCTCCTTAATGACAAAGACAATTTGCCCTTCTGATTCAAAACAAGCAAGGGACACAAAGGACTGCACATCTTAAGAATGCACCTTGCAACACAAAATGACAGTGTGCCATGTTCGGAGGCCACTGAAATTGCAAATTAGAAACAATTCAAAGTCACAATTCCAGCAAGTATTTTCAAGAAAAAGTCTCATGTTTCAGTTTATGCAGTGAGTGACCTTGGCATATAAAACTCAAGAAGCACTTCTTACCAGTATGGCTTTGAACTCGAATAATTTACCCATCTGCAAAAAAAGGTTGTCCTAACATGGCAGCTTATTAGGTGCTGGGTTTCTGAATTGCAGTTATTCTGGCCCTATCATCCTCACGGACTCTGCTCATCTTAGAGACCATCTGGCTTTGTGTGCAAACATCATCTTTCACGAAACTGCCACAGAACAGCCTGGAAACATGCCTGATGGCACAAGGCCCACCAAGAACACAACTGGCATTAAGCAGTGGACTAACCACACCCCTCAAAGCTCTCAGTCTAAAAATCAGTCATCCTGTAGGTGGCTACAGCTTGAAGCTGTCTTCTCATTTTTAATCAGTGATGCAACAGCAGAAAGCTTGCCCGTCGTGTGGTCTACATGGACATCTGCCTGTCTTAGACAAACACAAACACCAGTGGAGTCGAGCAGAAGGACCAGATGCAGCCACTGTGATGAGAAGAAGCTCATCACATTCATACCCGCTTTGACCCACCCTCTTCTGACACAGAATCTGACCGAGCTACAACGGAGCTAAGGTTGGGGGGGGGGGCTCAAACACATCTTGCAAAGTGAGCGGGCATCAACCTCCAAGTAAAAACTTAATATTCTTTACATCTTAACTACTTTTTATAACCTTCACAATGGATGGAGATGGTCTAACTTCCTAGAACTCACCAGAACACCTTACTATAGATGGAGGAGGGAGAAGAAAAAAAAAATCAAATAACTACTTTTGTGAGCATTTCATGTTGAAACAAGCCAGGACATATCTTCAGCTTGTTTCGCTACCAATGACCTTACCACTAACAGCTAAAAGAATAGATTCCATAATCTAATATCTTCATCTCCCAAGTAAACACAAGCCTGGAGGAAACATGCCCAGGTCACCCGTCCAGTGTGCCCCCTGCACAGAGCACTCATCTCCCTGACCTCAAAAGGCTGATTAATCCTTACAACTGTCCCTAAGCATTTGCTATATGCTGGGTGTTATGCTAGACCCCTACTAATGGTGGCTGTTGTTTAATGTAGTTTTCCTCAGTGTAAGAAAAGAGTCTCTCTCCTTCATAAGATAAACCCAAGTTCAGGCATGCCATAACATTCATAAGGTCATAGGGAAAATAAATATCAAGAAGCTGATTTTAAACTCAGTTTGACTGGCTAGAAAAATGCATGAGCTTTTGCACAGTGCTCTCCCCCAATAAGTTAGTATGGACACGCAAGTATTTCTACTGTGGGTAAGTTGCACTACAGAAATGCCTACAGAGATGTACAGGCTTCATCAACAAATATCTTCACTGTAATATCACTGATATCAAAAACGTATAAACAACATAAAGGAACAACAATGAGGAAATAAGCCATGGACTCCGTGTGCTATGAAGTACTAATAATACCGCTACGCAAAGAATGAAATGAACGTACGCTACTGGTTTAAACGTGAATTACAGACCATTACATCGTGAACTGATTTTAAGAAGAAACTGATCTGTGTGTGGGTTTATTTCCTGCTTACAATAAAGTCTAGACACATGCACAGAAAACCAGGGCATCCAGTGGGTGGAAGTCAGGACTGAATCATAGCTTATATACATCTACATTAAATGATAATGTTGTCCTTGAGATTAGAAATTATAACATAAAAATAAACATACAAGCACTCCTTGATTAATGCCACCCTATATAGCACATATTAATTGTATATTATCTCCAAAATAAAAGGCTCTAACATCCCATTGCCACAGCAGTAGCCCTTGGGGCACAGACATGAGCCTCCAACCCTTTCAGAAAATCTGTGGGAAGAGACCGACATTCTTAGCAACAGCAAAGCGCTGTTTCCCTCCCACCCTGCACTTCATCTGCAGGGATGGTGCAGTGGCCGTGGTGGGTGAAACTGCTGGTACCTTATCACTGGGGCCAAGGCCGTGACAATGAGCTGTACTGGCAGCCCTGGCATCCTCCCCATTACTCTCCCTCAACAGTGAGAAAAAAAATAGTTTCATCGACATCCTTGATGAAAATGTAACTGTAATTTTACTACTGGCCTTTATCTTTAACAGTGTTCTGTGTCATGCATTAGTCACATGTGCTACCTACCCAGGAAAGCAGCTGTCCCAAGAGAACACATACTCCATGTTTGCTCAGAACTTGGAGAACATGCCATTTTCTGAGTTCAACACACCGACTTGAAAGAACAACACATAGACGTGGTTGAGATTTGAGACCTGAACAAAGTTTCTGAAAACTGGACAGAGTGAAACTATCCTTTAGAGTTATCTGCTGCCAAGGACATAAAAGTGGAGCAAGAATTAAAATGTTGCAAAATTCGTATCTGCATTGTGTGCTTAAAACTCTTGAGAGCCAGGCGATGGTGGCCCACGCCTTTAATTCTCAAGCACTAGGGAGGCAGATAGGGAGGCACAGGCAGGCGAATCTCTGTGAGTTCAAGGCCATCCTGGTCTGCAAAGTGAGTTTCAGGACAACCAGGGCTGTTACACAGAGAAACCCTGTCTCGAAAAACAAAAACAAACAAAACAAAAAAGATTCTGGAAGACTGTTCTGATGCAATCAGTAGCAATAGTGACAACTGTCTTTTTTATGTTCTATAATGTAATATATATCAACAGTTAAGCTAATGAATCGATATTTTCCAGTAGGTGAGGTATAATATTATTTTTAAAAAGATACACGTATGAACAATCTACTCAAAGCACAGGACTAACCAATGGATTTTGATACATTAAGTATGAAATACTTCATGACATGTCTGATTCCACATTGCAACCAATCTTTAGCAAACACGTCACATTTTGGAAGAATGGTGAGAATATACAAAATTATATCACATTTTAGAATAATATGAAGAGTATCCAAAATTATATGAAAATGCGGGTCAGACAAGCTTCCTACACTTTGACAAAACCAAAACAATGGATTATAATGCAGAGGAGGCAGAAGCAGGCATATGTCAATAAGCTAGACCTTAAAGAGACTTCCAAAAATGTCAAGCAGAAACACTCATGTTATTTGGTTTGGATGGGAATAACTACTTGTCAGGAAAATATGTTGTTTCTGTAGATATCTCAGGTTTCTTCCTGAGTCTCTGAATGATTTCAGTTTCAGTTTCTAGAAGAGTAAATGCAGATGCACTCCACATAAAGCACCCTGAGGCACCCTTGGCAATCTCTAAGGCCAGAAGTATCTTTGCAATCGGATCAGACATCTCTCACATGCTCTCCTGTCTTAAGTCCTGGTCAGCAAGAGCTGGTACAGCAACCTATGTTTACACATGAGCAACACTGAAAGTCAGCTACACTGAAAACTGTTTAACCAATGAAAGCCTAAAACACGAGCCCTGCATGAAGATGCTGATCCCACGGGAGTGGTGTTTAGTGTGCTGTAGCCTGAGTTTGTTATGAATTTATGTTCTGGCACAAGACCTTGAGTCGGGGCTGACAAGTCTAATGAACAGTGATGTTCCAAGTCCAAAGAAAGAAGGAAGTTCTGTGACAGATGTTTGGTGTTGGCTGCTAGTTAAGCCATCTCAAGCACATAGTTAGGGATTGGGTGATAAGCGGCAGACGACTTCTGACATTGTGAAGGGTTCAAAGACGGGGCCGAGGAGGGGCTACAAAAAGTGATAGAAGTAAATGACTCCATTCTTGGAAATTCTAATACGTAGACCTAGGGTTTGACAATGTACCAGGTATGGGACGAGGAAGTGTCAGGCTACAATGAACTGCTGAAAGCCAGAGACTATTTTACTACCAAGAGCAAAACCTTCAGAATTACACAGGGGAAAAACATACTTCAAAAAAACAACAAAATCACAGATAAACCAAGAATCAATCAAAAGTTGTAAGTACTTATATTTTTACACTTCCAAACAACTCACAGAATTTCTCTGAAACTCTGATAAATCTCTGTCACCTTTGCTACAAAATATTTGCCAAACCTTAGTATAATTTATATATTATACATAATACGTATTGCATTATATAATCAACTGACATGAGGCACACCAATTCCTCAAAGAAATGACAAGAGTCTACATGTCTTTTAGAAAGGAAAACAGTGTACTTTTCAGGTATTCCAAGAACGCGCAGAGCGGCCTTCACAGAACAAGGCGGAACTACCCCTCCCTCATAGGCCCACCCATGCCCATGCTGAGACCATCAACGCATCTGTCCTGTGGGTGCCGGCTGTTTGTTGCTTTTTATCAGCACTTTACCCAGGTAAAATGAGCGACCAGACGCAGCCGAGAAACACTAACCTGACTACCTCGGAAGAGGAAAGAGAGATGAGACACTGACATTAGTGAGAAGAGGGTCGGGGAAACTTGCATAGTGCTAGGACCATGAGACTTTGGACACAGGTCAGGGAAGGTGTCTGCTACACGCAGGCCTTGCCTTGCTCCCAGCGGTGGGATTTCTAACTGACTTTCGTCTCTTCAGATTTTTAGAATACTAAATGATGAGTCTTTTAGGATTAGCTGAGCTGTGGCTCCGTTAGGACGAGGTTGTGTTCACTATGTCGTCCCGTGTAAACACCAGCATCTATGCTCCTATGCCACAAACCTACTTTACTTTAACCCTAAATCCTGACCTACCATCAGCCAAAGCCACCGTTAACCTAATTCTCTGAAAATTCTTCTGAAAACAATATGTGGTACACGTTTCCTAAGCTCAGAGCTTCCAGGACTTAAACTTCCTAACTTTTCTCATGAAGGTACACCATTAATAATATCCTTTAACTTTCCTCTAAAAATGCAGAAGTTTGGTGACTCGAAATGAGTCCACTTTTTCAAAAGACTACTCATTAAGCAGTGTTCATCCACACTGGCAGATCTGTATCGGTTTCATCCTGAGCTAATCATGAAAACTGAGTGATATTTATTACAATCTGCCTCTTCCTATAATACAGGAGTGGGGCAGAGCCACACAGCTTAGCAGCTACCCAGTCAATGATGACAGCCGTGGCACACTGGAACCAAACGCTAGGGAAAGGCTCATCTACAAATTAGAAAACGCGTTTCTCCCTTTGAGTTCACATCTCCAACGAATGCAAACCCCTGCCATAGTCGCTCTTCCACACGGAGACCCTCCACACGGGACGTTAACTACCCAAACTTACACAGAAAGAAAAACTTCATGGTTTTCAGATACGCTTGACCACTAAAGACACGAATTAACTTCCTACTCTGAAGACACAGCTCAAATCAGATGGCTTCGGAAGCCCACCCAGGAACTGACAACCTCTGTTAAGCCAGTTGCTCACGGAATCGTGATCAGGAGGGACTTGACACCGTCCAGATGGTCGGGAGGGGTGCTGTTCTCAGAGTGCAGACTGAGACCTGTTGGTGCCAGCTAGTCCTCAGCAACGGGGAAATTTCGGGTGACTGTGCTTACGGCAAGAGACAAGGCTAGAAATCCAGCACTCCGACTTCAAAACGCCAAACATTCGCAAAAGCTGAGGGAGTCCAAATAAATTGTTATTATTGGCCCAGATAATAGACTTAGAACCCTCATTTTAAATAAACTGGATCCAGAGGAGATCGGAGGATGAAGCTGGGACTTCATGGTACAGCCCAGATTGACCAGAGAACTCGTTATGGAGTCTAAGAGGGTCTCAAACTTGTAATCTTCCTGCCTTGGCCTCCCAAATGCTGGGATTACGCCATGTGCACCGCAACAGGTGTAGAGATAATTCGAATGCGAAAGCAACAATTCCCCAACTCTGTTCCAACTCAGGAAACGCTGCCCTTCCCTCATTTCCTGTCCCTGGGACGACGCAGGATCTTGTGGCCCAGCACAGCACCTTGTTTGCCACCAAGTCACATGGCGCAAGTATGAAGATTCAAATGAGAATTTTAGTTATAGGTGTTTCCACTACTGAGGTGTGAAAACACATCTGAAAATGTGCCACTTACTGTTACCGGGGGTAAGAACCCAAACAAGCACCTTCGCCACTGCATCACCACCGTGGGTCTGACAACCGTTCTAAGCATAGCATTATAAAAACTCTGACTTAATGTTTGAACCACTTCCCAAGCGCCGAATCCTGAGTAACCTAAACTTCTCCAAAATTTTCACACGGTATCTGTCATCTTTCAAGAGGGTCAAACTACAGATTCTGACTAAAAAAATGAAGTCTTCCAAAAACAGTTACATAATTAAGTTTAAAGCTGAGAGATGGAAATTTACCTTCTCAAAACACCATCACTAAAAGATTCGTGGCTCTTTGTTTCTGATATGACCCTTTCTTTTCTCACACACTTCCTCAAATTCTGTAAAATTATCCGCTGCTATATCGAAGAATCCCAAGTAGAAGAAACATTCCAGATATTTCTTGCTTCTTTGTAGACAGAATCTCATTACGTAGCCTTGGCTGGCTTGGAACTCACTTTGTAGACCAGGTTAGCCTTGAACTCACTGAGATTCACCTGCCTCTGCCTCCTGAGTGCTGAGAATAAAGGCAGGCACCCACTACTACACCTACCTCACTTAAACTATTTCTAGGCCATTGGTGGAATTACACAGAAGTAAACTTTTCTAACAAAATTCCCTGTGAACTATTTCACAGAAATTTCACAAAGTAACAGCAATGTCATGGGACCCGTTTTCCCTCTTTTACTGAAGAGATTCTCCTACTTCTGATGCTCACTATTCCTCCTCCACGGCTGGCTCACATATCCAGAATCCAGCCTCTCCTCCCCCAACTTCACAGCGTTCTAAAGATATGCCACACTTCACTCAAACCAACGGTGCCGCTGTCTGCAGAATTCAAGAACTCAGTCTGGACACAATATTCTCCTGGACACCGGATAACAGCACAGATCCACCCACACTCTCAACACATCCTCCTCCTTCCCTCAGCCTATAAGGAAGCAGCTTTCCCAAAATGAACCCTAACTCAGAACCCAGCACTAGGTACCATCTCCACCCGCTCCCTCTGCCCTGTCTCTGCTCTTCCAACTAGGAAGCTGCGCTCTTAAGAACATGCCTCTGCACTTTCTCTTCATATATGAACATGCCTCTGCACTTTCTCTTCATATATGAACATGCCTCTGCACTTTCTCTTCATATATGANTGAACATGCCTCTGCACTTTCTCTTCATATATGAACATGCCTCTGCACTTTCTCTTCATATATGAACATGCCTCTGCACTTTCTCTTCATATATGCTTTATCCCCACTGTTCCTTGAGCTACAAAAGCCCAGCCACTCTCAATTTAGATCATCTAAATTCTATACAATCAAAGTTAACTTTGCAGTGACATTTGCAGTCCTTGATGTGACTAGCAAACATTATTCCTCATTTATCGCCTATACCATAAAGCATTTGTGCATTTTAAAGACAGAAAACCTCACAGGAACTGCAGACAAACTCTATATCCCACCACTATCTCCCTGCCCCTCCCACCCACCAGATGTCCAAATGCACCCAAGCGGTAACAACGAAAATGTCTGTTGAACACAGGAACACATATTTTAAGGATGAAGGGTGGCTCTGCAGAACAGACTACCCGGAAGATTGAAACCACGCTGTAAATCTTCAGACGTAGTCCAAAGGCATCAATCAGGTGACTGTGTCTGGCTGATTCTAGAAATGAAATTGTCTCTTTAAAAGTACAGCCTAATGTATTCAAAATCCAACCCACAGCCAATCCATTGGCCAACGGACCAAGTTTAACCATAGATTTTTTTTTCTATCAAAAACATGCCAGCTGTTCTTACAGCAACATCTGTAACATTCCAGCTGTGTTCAATGATTGTAAGAAACATCTCTGTATCCACTTGTTTCTCCTCTGGCAGAAGGGCAGGGAAACAGGCCTGCTGAGGGTGGTGAGCGACAAAATCAGTTTGGAAGCCCAAGTGCATAAAAGGACATGTTGGTGCGTATGACTTATCTGCACAGCGTCACTAAAACTACGTCTACTTAACTTCAAGAAGTCAGAACTCTCATGTTTCCACCTCCCCTGGCATCTACAATCAAAAAGGTACACTTATGTTTTGCTATGTTTTCTCCCCTACTAGTTGAACAGTCTAAAACAGGGTTACTTCAAGATTAAACATAAAAAGTGACTGGACACCTACAGAGATCTCTAGAGAGAAATGCATACATCACTAAACTAGCTTGATAAAGAAAAGCCTTCACGACAAATTTCCATAAACCTCGGCAACCAATTTGTTGAGATAGAAAACTTGATTCCATAAAACAGTGCACACACAAAGGGAGCATTGTATAAAATGAAATTCAGAGCCTACATATAATGTCTATTGGGAGGGGGGACAAACTGCAAGAAAAAATAAAGGAATTAAATTTGAATAAGCAAATGCTTTCAAATTCTTCCTCGTATTGCTACATTCTATGTACTTTATGAGGCAACTTAGATTCTTCGGTTATGAAACTAAGTGCAAAAAAAACTTTGCTTTCCGATGTAATCTAGTAGACTAATGAATTTAAAAAAATAAATAAACAAACGACTTGTTAATCCTGCATGCGCCTTAAATGTTAAGTTACATTTTAAAAATTGCGAACGTGTTCTAATCAATTTAATTCTTTTTAAACCTCAGTCTTCTTAAAACATTGCGGTAAAACTACAAAGTTTTCCTGGACCCTTCTAGTAACGGCAAGCGATTCTAAACACGATTTCTAACTGGACCGGCAACGGGAGTTCATTCCGGGAAGTAGCGGCCAGGAGCCCAGCAGGGGATACTGCGCTCGGGGACACCTGGGTGGCCCGGGGCCTCCACCACCTCCCGGGGCAGCCGGTCCCCAGCACCTGCGGGAGTCAACAGGCTCGGTCCGGCCGCTTGAGGACGGGCTGGGCTACTCACCAAGCAGCGACAGGAGCAGCCAGGACGTTGGAGCCGAGCGCCGCCGAGTCATACCGGGGCCGCCGCGGGAGCCGCCGTCCACCGGGCTCCTAGGCGGCGGGGTGCAGCGGGGACCGCGCAGGACACGGGAGCGCCGAGGCCGCTCCGCTCCGCCGAGGCTCGGGGCAGGCTCGGGCGTCCCGGGCTCGCCGGCCGCCACAGCCACTCCCCCTCCTCCAGCTCCCGCCAGTTATTCCCTAGCCAGGGGCTCCGCACCGCCTGCCCACTCGCCGAGCGGTCTCCAGGGCAACCGCGGCTCTAGTGCGACGCCTGGCGGCCACCAGGGAAACACACACACAAAACCACAACTGGAGGGGCTCGGACCACCTGCTCTGGTTCCCGGAACTCGGCAAGGATAGGTGAGCAGGACCTAAAACCCAAAGCGGCCTCCCTCAGATCCAACATGCCTTTGGGCTGTAGTTGTTAAGACGGTACCTTCTCTATTTGGCCATTTCTCTTTCTAACCTGTCCTGAAGCCCAATTCATCTGAAAAAAATCTACTAGCCAATATTGTCACTATTGACTATTGAAGGAGAGTTAGACTCTCTGAGGGGTGAGTCCTCTTATTGGTTGTCCAATGCAAAGTCATCAGCCCTGGGTTGTCAGCCCTGAAACCATGTACAAACAACAAAATCGGACTGAGCAGGTTGTTTGAAGGATGAATGGATGATTATATATATATAATTAGTTTGATATATATATATCAAACTAATAATCAACAAAAAAGAGACTTTCAACTTGAGAGTGAGGAGGACATGGGCGGGTTCTTAGAGTACCTAGGAAGAGCGAAGAGAGAGACCAAATGGAAGGTGAAAGTGATGTAATACTATTTTAATTAAAAAAAACAGGATGACCTTAAATGCCTGATCTTTCTGCATCCACCTCCCAAGTCCTGGATTTCAGGCCTGCCGCCACGCGTGTCACCTCCCAAAGTTTTAAGTGGTCCCTTACAAAGCTAAAGTTTCCTTAGATGGCTCTGATACTGCATGTGGCAGAGCCTTGACACTGGCAGCTCTTGCTTTAGATGGATTTTTACCTTTCGTTCCTTGTTTGCTATAATTACATCTGAGATAGTTTCACATTTGAAATTGCTTTCCTTATTTGAACCACATTACCGCCATTCCTTTCCCATTTGGGTTTCTGTGTCGCTGTACAGCCCAGATCCATTATCGGCGTCCACATCCTCACTGACCCTTTTAGATCTGAGGCCATACCTGCCCAGGAACTGCCCCGCCATGTGACCAGCTTCTGAACAACCTCAACAATTCTGAACAATTCCTGGGGCCATTCGGAATTCTGTGTCCCCACACCTCAGTCAGTCTGGCTGCAGCAACTCAGACACAATAGTGTGCTCAGGAGCAAGGCAAATGGAGAGAACATTTTAAAAAAAGAAATGCATTGGCAGAAGCATGGAAAACTATGTAGAAAACAAAAATATTGAGAAAGTAGAATTATGGATATATTTTTTGAAAATTGGAATGCTATATTTTGAAGTTAAAAGGGAGACGCTTAAAAATTGCCAATGGCTGGGGGCTTGAGAGAGGGCTCAGTGGTTAAGAGCACTTGCTGGACTTGCAGTCTCAGGACCCACACAGTGGCTTACAACGTTCTGTAACTCCAGTTCTAGGGGACTGAATGCCCACTTCTGACCTCTGAAGGGACGAGGCTCACATGTGGTATATATACAAACATAAGACAGAACGGTCATAGACATAAAAAATAAATATTGTAAAACAATGTCAATCATTTTAACAAGAGTAGCGTGAAACTATAATTTGTTCTCAGGAGTTAGGGAGGCTTCAGCTTGGCTCACACTTCCTACTTCTCTTTCAATGCTGGTGTCCTCTCTAGCTTATTCCCATTCTTCTACCCTCCAGGGCAAGTACTAGATTTTATTTTCTCCACCCAGTCCTTTGCTCTCTCTTGCACATAGTCTGACCTTGTCCTCAACAGGGCGCAGAAGTTGTTAAGTGGTCAAAGCTACTCGCATTCCCTCTGACTTGTCACAATCCCAAATTTAATTGACAAATAGTGTTTATTTTTCAGCTAAATAGCCTGTGCTTAAAAGTCCTGCTAAAGCAAGTTGCTGGCTACACTTAGTACACAAAGGCAGCAAATATTAGCTAAGCGCAGAGGCTGCATTAAGGCACTGGGCAGAAAGTTAGAGCCAAGCCATGTGATGTAATCCCTGCCCCCAGGTAAATGCCACTTGTACCTGGACCACATCTATGCTGTCACAAATCATCAGAGAAAATGAATTACTGCTCACTGGACAGGAGTCAGTGAGTCACTAGGACGCAATGGTATCAGTTTGATGGAGGAACCCTTGGAATAGAAAAGGCCATGTGGCTTCAGGAGGAGGACATGGACAATTAGACTCTGGGAGACACAGAAGCACTGGGGTCATCTAGTCAACCGTGGACTCGAAGAAGCAGACAGAGAATTAGGAGCTCCCGCACTGGACCCAGAAAACACAGGTGTGATCTCTAATTCACAGAAACAGCACCACCATGTGCTCGGGATGCACCATCAGTGAGGATGGATTTCGCTCTGCTCTTTTATGCTAATCTGCCTTTAACCACTGTGGGATTTCTCTAAATCCCTTAAGCATTCTGCGTGAGAAAGCAACAGACACCAGCAGACTTTTGTGTCATGCTTTGTATTTCAAAGTGCTGTCGCATATGCTACCTGGCTTGATCTTCATTGCGATGCCAGAGGGCAGGGAAGCTGCTTATTATAACCCTCATTCACACAGGAGGATGCTGGGTCTCAAGAGAATCAAAGATACCTCAGGGATGCAAATACCAATGGGTAGAACCAGGACCAAGGCCTTTTTCACCTGTCCCCTATAGCTTTTCTGACTACATTAGGAAGTCATTTAAAGACATGGTGGTGTCCTAAAGCCAGTTTGAGGAATGCTGAAGTTGTCTCCCCAGTATTTATCTCCAAAGGACGGATACCAGTGAAGTCCAACTTTGTGAACCAAGAACTTTTATTGGGTTACTTATAGGAATATGGGTGAGGGTTACAAACAGGAGCAGAAATGACTCAAAGACAGTTGTAACACCAAAGGTGACCCCAGCATGAGTGGCAGCTCACAAAAGCTGGGAAACCTGGAGCACACAGCACAGCCTGCAGGCGGCTCAATAGGTTGGAGCGTGTCCTTTCCCCGTGTCTCAGTAGGCCTCAACCTCTTCCAGGCAGCTCTCACCTGACAGTCTTCTTTGCAGCTGGGCTCTGCTTACTCTAGAGGGAGAGGCCCATGGCATCTGGTCAGTTTCAGGGGAGCTCTTGAAGTTTTGTTGTTGGGATTTTTGTTTGTTTGTTTTATTTTATTTATTTATTTTGGTTGTTTACCTCCCCACTGAAGGAGCTCCCCAGCATGCTAGGATGTTTTGGTCACTTAGCAGAGTATTACACAACACCCCCACATTGGTAGCAGTTGGATGGAGTTTACTGGGGCAATTGTAGCTGCTCTAAGAAAGAAATGGGGAGTTGTCTGGGTGCACCCATCTAGTGTGGGTCAGGTGAAGAGAGAGGCACCCCAAGATAAAATGTTAAGGCCTGTGTGGCAGCAGGAAGGTCCAGCCTCTGTGATGGACTGAACCCCAAACAGCCAGCCATACAAAGGCATATTATTGAAAGTTACACAAAGTATTTCCTCATAAAGGCCCCCCAATCTAATTTGCAAGTCCTACTGAAGGAGAGCAGCACAGACCCCCATGACTCTAGTCCTTCTTATGTAACATTTGCAATACACAGCAATACAAGTGTGTGTTGTGATAGTCACAGGACAGCTACAGTGTCCCTCCAGCAAAACAATCACTGTTTTCCACAAGGATTCTTCAAAGTCAAAGTACTTCTAAAACACAGTTGTTCCTTCTCACATCTACCCCCGCCCCATACAGTTAACTCTGCTAAATTCCTACAACAGAGAGGAGTCAGGCTGAGGGAAGGAAACCAGACTAGATTCTACTGTGGTTATTTATAACTGAGACCTCTCGGCTCAAACATAGGTGGCATGAGAACGGATTCGACTTCTACCTATCCAAGTTCAAATTAACACTAGACAAACTTTTCAGTTCATCAAAATGCCAGTGATCTCTTTCCGTGATCAGATCATTTGTATCCAAAAGTAAGAAATGAATTTTATTATTGGCATGGGAGAAATATAATTAAGAAAAAGTGGTAGAACTATAAAGCTTTCTAAAGCTAAATATAAATTACTTTTGGATTAAATAATTTAACTTATTAATACCGCAGAACCCTTTCCATCGATGTGTATAAATTACATATTAATTGCATTTTTAAATTTGGAGGTTTAGTATTTATAGAGTGTTTTATGTGAACATTATTTTAAGGGCTAGTAAAGAGCTGTTTGGGCCAGTTACTTATTCTGTAATTATTTTTGACCAGCTGCTCAGAGCCAGATGTTGCTACAGTTGTGGTTGGTCCTTTTAAAGATAAGATATCAGGAATTCTCCCCACCTTATAAGGAGTCAGAAAAAAAATTCTCTAAAATAAAAAAGAAATTATAAAAAAAGAAGATGATAGTATTATCTAAACAAACAGCAAGAAAGCCAACAAGTGTCCCTTATATGCTGATGTAAATGAGTAGTTAGCGTTTCAAACATCCTTCTGACAGTTGAGTATAGCCTAGCTGTGCTTAGCTATACTGATAGCTTAACTCTCTTACACACTTTGTCCCACTCCCCTGGCCACTCTGGCTCGACAGGATTTACACCAAGGTGAACGACAATCTCTGTCTCCCTCCCAATGTCCCAATCGCTGTCTCTCTCATCACTGTGACTTTTGTTGATGGTAACAGTCCCTGCATCTACATCCATTGGAAAACTTCAGCCCTTTTCTTTAAAACCTTTCTATCACAAACACATCAGTATTTAAATAAAGTTGCTTTTGTACCGGATTCACTGTAACAAAATGCTTCTGAATTCTCCCCAGTGGCAAATTTAAAATGGCATCAGTGACTTATAGAGACTTGACAAGAGCAACACCTTAAATAGCATTTTACACATCACCTAAGAGTTTGGCACAGTCTCTTAGCTATGAGGAAGTTTTATTAACATTCTGCAAAGTTGTCACCAATTTTTCATTAAGCTGGTCTGCTTCCAACTCATCATTTACTTTTATATATTGGGCATTTTGAAAATCAGTTGTTTCCCTCTTTTCAAATCCTGGTGGATTTTTCACAATCATAATTCAGACTCTTGTTTCTAGTGACAAAGCCTAAAAACCTTGTCTGACAAGGAACTGTGAAGCTGTAAAAGCTTTAAATGAACTGATGAAAACACAACAAAACATAGAAAAGAGAAGGCAAAGGCCACAAGGAAAGGAGAATTGTCTACAGTCTATGCTGAACACATGCTGACTTCCCATAAACATCAGGTCATTCCCCTTCCCAACACGTCAGGGGTTTCCATGTCAGGGAGAAGGTGTATTACTAAAGAGGGCCTGTCTTCATGTCCCATTGCTGCTGTAACCAATCCCTTAAACCTGTGGCATAAAACAACACAGACTGGTCTTTTACCGGGTTTGGAGTAAAAGATTAAAGTAAGTCCCAGTGAGACAATAATCAAGCTATTGATAGAACTGTGCTCCTTTCTGGAAGCTGTAGGGCGGAATCCACGCCCTTCTTTCCCAGCCTCCACAAACCACTGTCTTCCCTAGCTCACAGTTGCTATTCTCGTCTTTAAAGCCAACAGTTTTGGAGCATGCCTTTTGGCACTGCCAAGAAAAAGGAAAAGGAACAGACAGCCAACTTGAACTCCTGTGATAACAGTGAAGCTACTTAGATAATCCGAGATAAACCATTTCCAGGTCAATGGAATATCATCTGCCTGCAGCCCTCAATGCCCTGTTGCCGTTTAAGGTACCATGCTCACTAATCGTTTAAGGTACCATGCTCACTAATCTTGAGGATTAGGAAGTGAACATCTTTGGGAAGGCATTGTTCTGTATCTTTTTTCCCAAGATTTTTAAGTTTATTTCATTGGATAAGGTTAAATGTTTTCAGGGGTTCTGTCCTGCCCAGTTCCCACAATTGTTAAGTCCCAAAGAAATCACACAGAGGTCTACATTAATCATAAACTGATTGGCCTAATAGCTCAGACTTCTTAGTAACGCTTATAACTTATATTAGCCCATTATTCTTGTCTATGTTAGCCATGTGGCTTGGTACCTTATTCGGCAAGGCAGTCCCATCTTGCTTCTTCTGTGGCTGGGTCACGATTGTAGAATAAGACTTCCTTCTTCCCAGAATTCTCCTGTTCTCATTGACCCACCTCTACTTCCTGTCTGGTTGTCCCCCTATACTTCCTGCCTGGCTGCTGACCAGTGTTTTATTAAAATGCAATTGACAGGGTACAAACCATTGTCCCACAGCACTTAAAAATCTACAAAAATCTATGAAAAAAGGTTGACTTAAAACTAGTAAAACTGGGAGTTGATAGTTAAAAACCTATGCATAGGTAATATTTTCCCTATCATTTCTTTTTTATTAATTTTATTGACCTGTACATTTTTCTCCACTCTCCTCCCATCGGCCTCTTTCAGCTTCTACCTTCCTCGTGACCCCCACACTTCCAATTTATTCAGGAGAGCTTGTCTTTTTCTACTTCCTATGTAGATCCATATATGTTTCTCTTA
>JAQHUG010000033.1:1802238-1812632 GCA_028555095.1 Dicrostonyx torquatus | reverse complement strand
ATGTCCTTGTGCTATGATTGTGCATCCTTTGGGTATATACCCAAGAGTGGTATTGCTGCGTTTTGAGGTAGACTGTTTTCTTCTTTTCTGAGAAATCACCATATTGATTTCCAAAGTGCAAGTTTGCACTCCTACCAGCAATGGAGGAGTGTTCCCTTTACCCTCACATCCTCTCCAGCATAAGCTGTCATTAGTGTTTTTGATATTGGCAATTCTGAGAGGTGTAAAATGGAATCTTACATACATACACACACATATACAGTGTTTTGCCTGCATGTATTCTTGCATGCCAGAAGAGGGCACCAGATCTCATTATAGATGGTTGTGAGCCACCACGTGGTTGCTGAGAATTGAACTCAGGGCCTCTGGAAGAGCTGCCAGTGCTTTTAACCTCTGAACCATCTCTCCAGCTCAGACTTGTTTTGATTTGCATTTCTCTGACGACTAAGGATGTTGAACATCTTAAGTGTCTTTCAGCCCTTTGAGATTCAGCTGTAGAGATTTCTCTGTTTAGGTCTGTACCCCATTTTTTATTGGATTAATTGCTCTTTAGATGTCAACTTCCTTGAGTTCTTTGTATCTTTTGGAGATCAGTCCTCTGTCAGATGTGGGGCTGGTGAGGATCTTTTCTCACTTTGTAGGCTGCTGTTTTGTCTTATTGACTGTGTCCTTTGCCTTACAGAAGCTTTTCAGTTTCAAGAGGTCTCATTTATTAATTGTCGATTTCAGTGTCTGCGCTACTGGGGTTATATTCAGGAAGTGGTCTCCTGTACCAACGTTTTCAAGGATAATTCCCACTTAATTCCCACTTTCTCTTCTATTGGGTTCAGTGTAACTAGATTTATGTTAAGGTTTTTGATTCACTTGGACTTGAGTTTTGTGCATGGCGATAGACATGGATCTATTTGCAATCTTCTACATGTTGACATCTAGTTATGCCAGCACCAGTTGTTGAAGATGCTTTCTTTTTTCCATTGTATATATTTGGTATCTTTATCAAAAATCAGGTGTTTACAGGTATGTGGATTTATGTCAGGATCTTCTGTTTGATTCCATTGATACACTTGTCTGTTTTTACGCCAATATCAAGCTGTTTTTGTTACTATAGCTCTATAGTAGAGCTTGAAGTCAGGGACTGTGATGCCTTCAGAAGTTCCTTTATTGTACAGGACTGTTTTAGCTATCATGGGTTTGGAGAGTCTGGATAACAAGGAGTGCCCAAAGAGGGATGCATGGATTTCCATGGGAAGGGAAAGTAGAAAAGGATAAAAAGGGGGTGGGAGTTCTGGCAATGGAAGGACAGGAGCTACAGGGAGCGGGTTGGGTGTGGGAAGCAGATAGAGGCAGGATGGAAGGGAAGAGTAACAAAAGAGACATCTTGATGGGGGGTCATTTTGGGGTTAAGGAGAGACCTGGTGCCAAGGAAACCCCCAGGAACCCACAAGGATGACCCCAAGGATGCTAAGTCTCCTAACAATAGTGCAGAGAGTGCCTGAACAAGTCATCTACTGTAAGCTGATTAGTGACTTCCCTAATTGCCAGAAACTCTATCTAGAAACTGATGGAAGCAGAGGCCGAGATCCACAGATAAGCACTGCTCTGAGCTCTGAGAGTCTTGTGGAAGAAGTGAAGAAGGGATTTTATGAGCTGGGGAGGGAGGATCATAATGAAAGAACCCACAGAGGCAGCTGACCTGAGCTCATGGAAGCTCATGGGCACTGGACCAACAGTTAGGGAGTCTGCATGCATCCTACCTAAGCCTTCTGCCTATGTGTGACAATCGTGTAGCTTGGTCCCTTAGTAAGGCTTCTAACCATGGGAATGGGACCCCTCCCTGGCACTTAGCTGGCTTTTGGAAACCTGCTCCCCATACTGGATTACCTCACCCCAGCTCGACAACATAAGGAGAAGAGCTAGGTTCTGCCTTAACTTGATGTGCCATGCTCTGTGCAAACCCACAGGAGGCCTGCCCCTTTCTGAATGGAGATGGAGGAGGAGTGGATGAGGAGGAGATGGGAGGAGAAGGAGGACGGGAAACTGGTTGGTAGGTTGTCGGGGACCGTCGCCCCAACATAGAAACTGGTGTTTTTCCCCAAATGTGTTCCCGGAGGCACGAGGAAGAAACAGGCTTTCACACCATCACCATTCAAAGGCCGCTTCAGACTTCTCTTGTCCTTTACAGCATGACCTTGCGTTTATTGTGCCTCTCCCAAGCTAATTCATGCTCTGAATCCTCCCCCCAACTCTTGAGGAATTTTCTATTCATATTCCTTTTCCAGGGTACCTCCCCACAGCACACACACACACCTGCATTCCTTTACCAGCTTTGGAGTCAGCCACCTCTCATCAAGCAATCTACAAGTGAAAAGGAAGGCTGGAGCCAAATTCTTATCTATTGTCTTTCTAAATTGTTAGCTTTCAGCTACCAAGTTGCATGGTATCCTCAGGCTGGCGGATATCAGAGCCCACAGTAGGTAAAACAAATAAAATAAATTTTTAAAAGACATTTAAAATTCCCTTTTCCTGTTATGGTTTTAGTACCCCAACACAAATATATTCTGGTTTGTTTGGGGTTTTTTTTTTGGCTTTGTTTTGTTTTTGTTTTTCAAGACAGGGTTTCTCTGTAGCTTTGGAGCCTGTCCTGGAACTAGCTCTTGTAGACCAGACTGGCCTCGAACTCAGAGAGATCCACCTGCCTCTGCCTTCCGAGTGTTGGGATTAAAGGCAATGTGCCATCACCGCACGGCTTATATTCTTTTTTGAAACAGCCTCATGTAATATCTGCTTTATCCAACACAGCCCTCAAAAACAGGAATTCTTATCAGTTTTTATTCACTGCTCAGTTCTCAGTGCCTTTAACAATGTGTGACAATGGTAGATACTGAACATGTTTTCAACGTCTTTATTTATGTATGTGTGGTTTTTGCCTCTATGTATGTGTGTGCACCACCTGTATGCCTGGTACCTACAGACACCACAAGGCATTGGATTCTCTGGATCTGGAGTTACAGTTATAAGCAAGCTGTCATGTGGATGCTCAGAACTGAACCCAGGTTCCCTGTAAAGTAGCAAGTGCTCTCAAGCACTGGGAGATCTCACCAGTCCCTGGATTAGCAATTTTAATGGCTGGGTGGGAGAAGGAAGTCCTAAGAAATATGTCAGTGAAATCATTCAGAATGTGTTCTCTGGCCACAAAAATATCCAGGGAGTTATCAACAAATGCACACATTTGGATATCAGGAAAGGTGGGGCATTTAAAGCCGTGAAACCATAAAGAAAACTAAAATGTGTTAGAAAAGTTCAAATATTTTATGTTAAAGCTTGTGAGTTATAGCTAAAGCATTTCCTTTGAGGAAAACTTAAAATGTTCACTGATTATATTAGTGAAGATGAACACAAATAAAAGACTATATAGGTTGATAATTTTCATAAAGAAGGTAAAATAGATACAAGTATAAGAAAGAGGAAAATGATTTAATTATACAAACACAGTCAAAAATCTGGTACTTTTAAAAGGTTAAATTAGCCAAATTCTAATGAAATTTGGTCAAGACTTAAAAGTAAGACATATCAAATAGTATTAAAAAGAAATATTACTGTAATATTACTGACCCCTGAATTTAAAAAGCTATGAATTCTTTTGACAAAAATTTTTTAAATTTTATTTTATCAAATGTTAACATAGGTAATAGGAGGAAAACGACAGGCAGAAAAATAATAATTAGTATTAGCCAACTACACTTAACTGTGCTGATGTGAAGGGAAAAATACATCACCCCAGTTGGACTTTTAGGAATATAACTGGTTTAAAACTGGAAGGGAATCTATATCACTCATCACATTGGGAATACAGGGGGCACCCACAGAACCATTTGGTGAAGAGTCCACTGAGAACCTGCCTGGGAAAGATGAACTATGGATGGATGACCAAGTTCAAGCACTAATCAGGCTCAGAGACCTGTAGCCTCTGTTGCTATCCCATCCCTTGCTGTATTGCTTACATACGTAGGTTAACCACCTTTTCCTCTCCCTTTCGCCACTTTTGTAGAAGAGATGGTGATAGGTATGGGATACAGCCACAAACTAAAGACTGTGAAAACAGAATAATCACTATTGTACTAAAATTTTTGGTGTGGGAGGTCCTTCTGTCTATGTGTTGCTTTTATTGGTTAATGAATAAAGAAACTGCCCTGGCCTGTTGATAGGGCAGAACTTAGGTGGAGGGGGGGGAGAACTGGACTGAATGCTGGGAGAAGGAAGGCAGCAAGAGAGAAGCCATGGAGCCACCAGAGTCAGACATGTTGAATCTTTGCTGGTAAGCCACTGCCATGTGGCAATAAAGATTAAGAGAAATAGATTAAATTAATATGAGTTAGCCTATAAGAAGCTAGAGTTAATGGGCCAAGCAGTGTTTTAATTAATATAATTTCTGTGTGGTTATTTTGGTTCTGGGTGGCCAGGACAAACAAGTAGTCTCCTCCTACAAATCTTGAAACAATAACTCACAAAACTGAGTTGTGACCTGTGACAAAAAGAAATACTTGTGATAAACGACTTAAATGAAATATTTTGGCTCACCCCTCACCGTCTCAGGAGCTTCCTGTCAAGGTCAAGCGGTCCCACTTCTTTGGGCCTGAAGCACGACAGAACATCACCATGTCAGGATCGTGTGGCACTGCTTACCCCAGGGCAACTCAGAAGCAGAGAGAAGAAGACCCTTGCCCCCGGCAGCCCACTTCCTTTCCTCAGGCCCATCTTCCAGAGTTCCATGAGCTTCCAGCAATCTATCAATGGATCCTTGCATTCATTGGTCAGAACCCACATGATCCTGACACATTCTTAAAGTTCTATTTTTTTAACACTGCACAGTGTATCATCTTTAGCACAAGAGAGTTAGGAGACTATTTCACATTCAGGTCATAAAGTCTAATGTGAGAGCATTGAGTGATGTTTCAGTCTTAAGAAGAAAATATATTCTATATATTTTTAAGCATAAATGAAAGAGCATCAGTCGATGATAAATGTTCATTTTGAGCATACTTTGGTCAACTTGTATACCTCTAGTATGTTTAGTTTCTGACATCAAGACCTGTGCCCAGTGTACAGAAAATTTCTCAGTTTTATTTGCAGTGGAAAGCAGAGCCAAAAATGCTTTTGTACCTCAGGGAACCCATGTGCAGCCGCAGAAGAAGACGTTAGCCAACTGGACAGGCACACCTCTGGACAAGCCTTGAGCAGGGGCTGGGGAAATGGCTCAGTTTTCAGCTCGTCTTGCAGAGGACCCTGTGTGGGTTCCCCAGTGCCACACAGCAGCTGACAAACTCCTCTAGATATTATTCCAGAGGTTCTGAAACCCTTTTCTGACCGCCAACACCAGGCGTGCACATGGTATACATTCAGACATGCAGGAAAAATATTCACACACATAAAAATAAATAAACCTTTATAAGTAAAACAGTCAGATTTAGGAAACTGTAGAGAAATGGAAATAATGAGATGGCAAATAAGGAAGAAAGCATTCCACCACCACTGAGCAGAGGAGGTGTGACCCCTAATGCCTGAGGCCAGCAGTCTGGGTGGTTCTGGGAGCTTCCCAGATATCCTCACTGGAAGATTTCCTATGGCATCCTTTTGACTACCTAGCTTCTCGTAATAATTCATCTTCACTGGAAGCTTGATGGATTTAGAATCACTATGGAAACACACATCTGGGTCCATCTACAAGAGCATTTCCAAGATGATTTAACTGAGTAAGGAAGACTCGCTGTGAAGGTAAGTCTCACCATTCCACAAGCTGGGCTCCAGGATGGGATAAAAGGGAGAAAGTGAGCTGAGAATCAGTGCAGAATCAGAGCTCTCTGCTCTTTGACTACCGTGCTCACAAAGTAACCAGCCACCTCATCCCTTATCTCCCTTGTTGGACTGTATCCTTTCAAACTATGAGGAAAAACCAAAATAAAATAAAAAAAAAACCCTTCTTCCTTCAAGTTGCTTCTGTCAGATATTTTTCGCAGCAACTAGAGTATGTGTTAGTCCCTCGTGGTTTCTCCTTATGTTGGGATGTTCAGGCTTCCTGTCTATGAGCTATTTAAAATCCTGGGCTTTCTCTGCAGTCATTAGTCAGCATAAATTTCTAGTCTGGCAACTAAGGGCTTTAAGCTCTTTGGGATTAAAACGTTCTGAAGTTTTTGTCTTTCTAGGTTAGAGAAACAAATCGACTTAGATTTCAAAGGTTAAAAGGTAAGGGGGGGTTGTCTTAATTGAATTCACCAGAGAAAATCTTTGTAAAAGAGTAATATCTGGGCAAGAATGCAACATGCAAGAGAAAGAAATAGAAGATTTTGATGGATTGAATTGCATGCTGGTGGCTTCGATGCCAACATGGGAGTCAGAGGCAGGGTACAGTGTGCAGTTATATTTAGATTCAATTCATACTATAGGATATTTACTACGTTCTTTGCAATGAAACTGTGAGGTATGCCTTAACCTGTGTAGAAGGCTAAATTCAAATTTAACTTGGATTATTCAAGTCCTCATTCAAATTCTCACAGCAGCCCTGTGCAATAGGTTATGCCACACTTGTCACATTTAATAGTCATTGTCCACTTGACTATATCTGGAATCATCTAGACACACCTCTGGGTATGTCTGTAGGGGTGCTGCCACCTTCACTGAAGAGGAAGGTTCTGCCCTGGATATAAGTGGCAGCAGCCATGAGCTGGGGTCCCAGCCTGGATAAAAAGAGAAAGAAGCCAGGATAGCATCCGCATTCACCTCTCTCTGTTTTCTGACAGAGATGGATGCAGTATGACCAGGTGCTTCACACTCACGCTGCCATGCTTTCTCTGCCATGGTGGACTACATACCCTTAAATCACATGCCATCACTCCCTCTCTCCACCCTCTCCCCCGCCCCGAATGGTTTTTCTCTGTGTAACAACTCTAGCTGTCCTAGAACTCGCTCTGCACATCAGGCTGGCCTCGAACTCACAGTGATCCACCTGCCTCTGCCTCCTGAGTTCTGGGATTAAAGGTGTGAGCCCCCACCACCCAGCTGTGCCATAGCATTCTTTTGTAGAGTATTTTATTATAGTAATGATAAAAGTAACTAATACAATCTATTTTTCTGGATAAAGGAAACAGATTTAGGGAAGATGGTTGAGTGATTAGGAACACTGGCTGATCTTCCAGAGGACTCAGGTTCAATTCCCAGCACCCACAACATAACTCCATGTTCCAGAGAGCAAATACTTTCTTCCAACCTCTCTGAGTACCAGATACATGTGGTACACAAACATGAAAGACAAACACCCATATACATACAACAAAATATATTGAATTTTTTTTAAAACTTGAAGTTCAGTGGAGGTTTAAACTGTAAGATCAGCTCACACCATTCTTTTTTTAAAATATTTATTTATTATGTATACAATATTCTGTCTACATGTATGTCTGCAGGCCAGAAGAGGGCCCCAGACCTCATTACAGATGGTTGAGAGCCACCATGTGGTTGCCTGGAATTGAACTCAGGACCTTTGGAAGAGCAGGCAATGCTCTTAACTACTGAGCCATCTCTCCAGCCCCCTAGCTCACACCATTCTTACACAGTAGAGTCAAACAGTATCACCCAGGGCTCTAGTCTATAAGACCAGGAAACTAAGCTCCAATACCTCTGTCTGAAGTATTAATGTGATCGCTTGCAGCTGATAATTTTTCTACTTTGAGTACTAAAAGTTTGTTCAAACTTTAGCCTATCTTCTCTATATCAGCTAATGACCCTTGACACAGTGAAATAAGACACAAACCTTTTAAAAAATCAATCTGACTTTTATATTTAGTGAGAATGAAGACAAAATATTGCTTGTTTTTATATTATCTCAATAGTAAAATCAAAAATAGACCATGACAATTGAAACCTAAATTAAAAACAGTGAGCTATGTTCTTGTTTCTATAGTAACATAATGAGAGAAAGATTAGATGACCTAAGAGATGCTGTAATTATAACACGTTAGTCCAAGGCTTTAGAAAAAAATCCATAGGCATTTAACAATTATTATTACCAATGTCTACACAGTAGCATCATGTGGAGTGTGCTATGGTATGAGCTCCCTGTACACACTGCTGATCTTGGGACTACCTTCTGCAAGCTTATCCCACTTCCCACAGTTGCAACCGGGAAGCACATCTTGCCATGCCACGAAGAAGCTCTTTCTGCTCAGGAGTAGCTTCCGCGTTCAGGAGAAGAAGGCCTTCATTTGCCTACTGTGGTGCTTCAAATGAGAGCAGCCTCCATAGGCTCACATGTTTAAATACCTGGTCCCCAACTGGTAGAACTCTTCGGGGAGGATGAGGAGGCGTGGCCTTGTGAGAGATGTGTCACTCAGGGTGCAACTGGAGGCTTCAAAAGATTCCTGCTATGCCCAGTGTTCCTTTCTCTGCCTCCTACTTGTGTATGAAGACGTGAGATCTAGGCTAATCCTGCCACCACACCTTTGCCCCACCATCATGGACTCCAACCATTTGGAACTCTAAGCTCAATGAAATGTTTTCTCGTATAAGTTGCCTTGGTCATAGTGTGTGGGCACAGCCATAGAAAAGTGACTAAGACAGCTACTAAAGACTCAGCAGAATGAGCAAGCCCTAGGAAACACGGAAGCATGTCAGTAAAAGTCTAAACCTGCATGTCAGGTAAACTCATTTGAGAAGTCAAAAAAACAATAGCCAATCATCGATAAACCTCTCTCACAACATGGCACTGTGCACACAGGTCACCTTGTGTGGCCACCATAATAAGCCTTGAATTCTTGAACCCAACTTATCCTCCTACCTCAGCTTCTCCGCCTCTGGGATTCTGAGTGCACAGAATGCCCTGGAGCCTGGCGTGTCACCACCACAGCTGCTGAGGCACTGACAGGAAACTGGTGACAGCCACATGCATAACTTGCAAGTGTCAGTATTTATGGGACCACTCCATGAGTGTCAACATATAATCCTTCCCCTCACATCCCTCAAACAGCACTTCTTGGTCGTGTTTTACCGGGCTCCTCCTCAGAAGGTTCTGGCATGATCAATAACCAACCAGCAAAAGATACATCTTTAATTGGCTTTCCCTCTGTTAACTTTTCCATCAATTACTCCCATTTTCCTGAAAATTCTTCTCTAATTATACATAAGCCTTGGCTCAGGCTGTATCTTCAGGAGAATTCAGGTAAAGAGACCTATATTTCCTAGATTTTTATTTATCTGTGTGTATGGTTCTCACTATGACTCAACTAAAGTTTCTTTTATCATTTTTTGTAGTATCTGATATTTTAAATCACATGTCTGCATTCTAAGAATAGCTCTCCTCTGGTCCTAGAGATTTTGTAGCATCTCCACCCAGTAGCTCTCTTGATATTAGAATCAAATAAAGCATATACAAAATAGGGCTTTGGTGTCTGAACTTCTAAGTGATAACAGGTTTGCTCAATTTCCACTTGCTATATAGTACAATACCTTTTGGGAAGTCAATTTCCCTCTCTATGCCTCAACTACCACATTTACGAAAATGTAATACAATTCCTACTTCACAGGTTGTTATTAGGATTCAATGAACTAATATGTGTGAAAATGTCCATTATAGTGCCAGGCAGATAATCAACCTGGCAAGCAAGTGCTGTTAGCTGATATTATTACCATTATCAGCAGAATTCGTTTTACTTGAAAGTCTACCACCGTGAGGATAAAGTATCCATTTTATAAACTTGCTATTTCCACCTCAAACTTTTCACTGAATCTTATTTTGAAGACGTACGTAACTACCTCCACAGGCTTAGTGCTGAGGATCAGAACATCTTCACAGAACACACTGGGAAAACTTCCACGTATGTTTTTGAGAGACTTCAAAGCATTACCATCCTTACGAATACTTCTTCTGAGCCTGCAGACAGGTAAGAGCCCTGCCTCCAGGCTGCGCCCAAACTCCCACCACCCACTGGACACTGTCTCTCCAAGACCCACTCTGCTGTGCAACCCCACACACCTGAACATCCTCCCCTGCAATCCCAGCAGTCTACATAGGCACAGGCACAAACCACATCAGCTGGGAAAATAGCATAGGTAAAGGTGCGAAATTCAACAGCTGGAAGAAGCAGCACAGGCACAAGTCATACCAGTTGGAAGAAAAGACGAGTAAATGTGAATGTAAGAATATATTCAACAACTAAAAGAACAAGACGGCACCACGAGAACCCAGTGACCCTACAACAGCAACACCTGAAGATTCCAAAGCAGCCAAAACACAAGAAAATGAATTTAAAATTTACTTTATGAATATGATAGAGACTCTTAAAAAGAAAATTAAAAATTCCCTTAAAGAAGTCAAGGTAAAGACAGGCAAAAAAATTGGAAAAAAA
>JAQHUG010000033.1:1774116-1789405 GCA_028555095.1 Dicrostonyx torquatus | reverse complement strand
GTGTGTGTGTGTGAATTCTCTATGCTAAGCTGCTGAGGGCTCAGTTCTTCACATACTGAACACGGTAGGGGGGTTGTCCCTGAATTCTTGAATATTCTGCTTTTATTAATAATCATAGCAGCATGCAACTTTCAATAATAACACAATACCATGGTACCTCTCATCTTGCTCAAAAGTAAAACTAAAAAACCCAATTACAGACATTTGCAAACCACAGCCTTATACCAATCAATACGACAGTGTGGGAAAAAGTAAACACTGTCTCTGCGATTTCCACTGACAGATTTTCTTCTCCTCTTTCTCACTAACAGTTGGAAATCTTCTCTTCTGACAAATAACACTGAAGAGACAAAGACCACAGAGGAGGAACCGAAGCCTGAGATGGTATATTTTTAGTCATTTTGATTAAATTATGGAGATGTGAAGTTGATAATTTATTGAAGGCGAACAGTGAAGTCTATGTAAATGTTTGCAGATGAATAATTAATGTGACTTTCCGACATCACTAGGCCTTTAATTAGAGTCACTGTAAAACAAAGCAAGAACCAAAGAGCTCAATTATTACTGCGGCTAATTGTAATGTTCCTAAGTAACATTTGAGAGCCGCTGCTACTTAATTTGCATCTTTAAGGGAAGATGGCCCATACCTAGGGTGGCAGTTGTTTTTCTTCCCGCCCTAACTACTTCCCTGCAGACCAAAATCTATTAATACATTAATGAATTTCCTTTTACTAAAATATTACCCAGAAAGTTTGGGACGCGTGTATTTTTTTAATGTATTAATTTTCGTGGCAGTGATGTGTGCTTCCTGGCTCCTGAGACGGTGAAGTGAAGGCACAATGATTCCCATACCCGCCACTCAGCTGCATCTTCCCGCCTGCTCTTTATGGCCCTTGAGGCCGCATTAGGCTGCCCGCAGGGTCTTCTGCATTCTTCCTGGCTTGTTCTTCACTGTCTTCCTTCTGCTCGCTTTTCCTCCTCTTGGCTCCATTTCTTGATATTTTTTTCACTTGTTTTTATACTATCTCTTTGCCTTCTGCCCTTTCCCCATCCTTGGAAACCAGAAGCAGTTTAACTTCTTTGATCTCCACAGAACTGACTAAATATGTTCGTGACCTTCAGAGTTAAGACACCAAGGTTTCTTCTCTTCATCAGTGGTTGCTTTCTGGGCTCTGACATCATTTGAGGGACGCCCAGAACCCTAAGGATGCAAGTCCCTTTGGTTCAGGATCCACAATTCATTCTCTTATCTGCCTCGTGTATCCTGGCTCATAGTTTCTGGTATAAATGGCAGGGCCCAAAGAAGGGTTAACCTGAATTGAATAAATAATTCATAGTGAGAAATAGAATATCCAAGGTCATTTATTCATCAGCTAATCAACACAATCACCTCTGAGAGAGAAATGAAATTAAGACCAGAAGACAATCTAGATACAATCAGAAAATAATTCTCTGAAGAGACTTTAAGGGGTGTTTTCATAAAGCTGGGGCATTCTAGAAGACATCTTCCTTGAATACAGTGTGTGGTAGGGGTGTACTGGCCACACTAATGATGTTATAGATGATGAAGGAGTTGGTATGGATGCCAGGAAGATGGGCCATGCAAACAGAGTTCTATCAAGTCAGAAAAGCAACTCGATAGCAAAGTCAAAAGCACATGGTGTTTATGTAAAAGTTAAATAATAGCTTATTCCTACAAACCCCAAAACCCAAACAATAGAGGCGAACCACTAAGAGCCACAGATCCTGTCTCCTGTAGACGAGTGTTTATTATGGGAAACAAAAGAACAGCCCACCAGGCACCTTCTGAGAGATCTGGAACACAATCCTTTTATCCAGTCATATTTTCTAAGAAGATGTTTAAAAAGAGAGCTAGGAGGGCATGGAGACCATGACAGTGAAGAGAAGCTGTTGAGAGTGGAATCAACACTGTGCAGAAGAGAAAAAAGCTCCCACATCTGTCAGTCAAAACTCTTGCTACAGTGGATAATTGTTTTCTCGGGCTTTGGGAAAGCCATTCTCTGTCTTTGTGACTCTTCTTCATGTATTTTCCATGTTCAAAAGTGATGACATTGCATATCCAAGATAACCTCCCAGTTCAGATGATTAGCAAACTAAGTTCCACCTACGACCTGCACCCCCCACCCCTTGCCATGTAAGATAGTCACAGGTTCCAGAGACTGCGGTGTAGATGTACAACTGTATAAAAATTCAACAGTAAGTAGCTGCCACACACTCTGCAATAGGGAGGGATGCACCTCCATCACGTGGGAATTTTTCCTCCCTAGGAAGCAGTTTCCTGGCTTCTCTCTGCTCACGGGAGACTGTGACATATCTAACTGGTAGATGTGGAAAGAATAAGCTGGGTATGTTGGCTTATAGTTCCCTCCTTCCCGGGAATGAGTTACTAATAGGTCCACTCAGTCCTCTTCTCCTCCGGGGACTGCCCTACTGGGAGGAGGCGCTAAATGAAGGTCTGAGGATGAGGCCCATCCATGCTTAAAATCAGGACTAGCAAGCAAATTCCTTTAGCAGTTCTAAACCTCAGACCTCTAGTTCCTCAAAGTCACTCCGTAATAAAGATAAGATGTGAACGTCATTTCCACATTCTTCTGTTTCATTTCTCAAACCATTTAGAATCTAAGTCAGGCCAGGTGGTGGTGGCGCACGCCTTTAATCCCAGCACTTGGGAGGCAGAGGCAGGCAGATCTTTGTGAGTTCAAGACCAGCCTGGTCTACAAGAGCTAGTTCCAGCGCAGGCTCCAAAGCCACAGAGAAACCCTGTCTCGAAAAACCAAAAAAAAAAAAAGAATCTAAGCCATAAAGAAAGTCCCTTTGTTGACACTGTCAAACAGACCTAAAGAGAAAGCGCCTCACAGATGATGGGGTTTTGTTTGTTTGTTTCAGAACACAGTTTGTGTGGGGCGCAGTACAATACTGTGGTGAAATGCTGTGTCTGGCCGCCCAAGTTGTTGCTTATACGGTGTGCTACCCATTCAGCCCCTTTGATCAACTTCCCATTCATAAAATGGAAGAAGAGTTCATTCTTGCTTCTTATAGCTATTTTGAGTAATGAGATAAAGCAAACAGCAAGAAACACCTGCAATGCACCATGTACTGCGTCTTCTACAAGTATGCCACCCCTGGGTTTGGTGTGGACATGATCTTCCATAGGACAGAGCTCTCAGAAGCAGAAACGGTATCTGGTTCATCTCTCAATCCCAAGACCTGCACAGTTCCCAGCAAGGGGCAGAGCCTAACACACATTTGCTGTGTGACTAGATGAAGCAGGAGGTGAGGTTGAAAAGCCACAGGAGGAGCCTGTACTACGATGAAGCACACGATCCTTTAAAAGAGAAAAGATATCGCTTCATCCACCTTACACTTGGTTAGAAAGTTAGTGTGTTTTACCATTAATGGTAAATGTATTTTGTTCAAGCTATATTCCAAAAAACGAACCCCCAAGTCTATTGTTCAATCATGAATCTTTGCTGCCCTCTAGTGGAAGAACAACACACAGCCTACAACAGTGCGGGCCTCGGCAGGCTGGTGATTTAGAGGCATATAATCCAAACACATTGTACTCATACATGAAATTACCAAAGAGTAAATAAAAATTATAAAAGTCGTTTCTGAAAATTAAAACAACTTTTATACATAAGTGTTTTCCAAGCATTTGATCTCTTACATTTTCAGAGTTTTACTTTTCAGCATTTGGAGTAGAGTCTCAGATAACTTATTTGCATTCAAAGTCTATTTCTCCTGGATGATCCCGAACAATTTTTTACTGTTTAAATTCTGTGTCGAGTATATCTAATTTTAAAATAGGCAACATGAAATTTGGGAAAGTTGCAGGTGGAGAATGTCATTTAGAGATACAACAGGTGTTAAGGGCCCTTGGGCTCTGTCCTCACTTGACAGTGCACAGTTAATCCTGCTACCTAACTTCAGATTATGTTCCAATCTTAGATCCCCGGGCACCCAGAGGGGTCATGAAGAATCCTCAATTCAACGCAAACTTTTCTGAGCACTGAGAAGCTTTATTACTCGGTAAAGGAAGGGCTGGTTGGAATGAAATACAAAACCACAGTCTTTAGATGGAAAAAGGAAAATCCACGGCCATGTGTCCTGCTGATAAAGACGGGCAGCAATCTGTCAGAACACTGCTGTGTTGATACAACTCCAGAGATCAGCAGAAGGGGAGATTTACGGGACAGCGGCTTCCTACAGTAGCCTGAAAGTGAGTGGGCTCTGGAGAGTGGAGAAGGTATTCAGTAAATAAGTAAAGGCATCTTGGGGAGAGTCAGAAATGGGACACAGGATTAGAAGGTTCAGCACCAACTTTGGAGAGGAAGTCCACCCAGGAACCAACCGTTCCTGTAGTCAGAAAATGACCGATGTAGTCAGAAAAGCAATCGAACAGTGCCTAGTCCTACATAAAAATCTTAAAATCTCTGAGTGATTTTAAATGTTCACAGTAGCTGTACTTCTGTCACAGCCCCCTCTTTTCTCCTCCCTCCCATCCCCGTTCTAGGGACAGAATCCGAGCCTTATATACGTTGAACAAGCACTCTACCACTGCGCTACATCCCAAGCCATCCCGTCTTCTCTTTTTACACTGAGAAATAGAATTATTTATTTTATATTAAAGTCCTTTTATAATATAAAATCTGTGAGGCCTAAGAGCTATTTTCTATACCATGGATATATATATGGAACAGCCAATGTTAGATCACAGATTTTAAATTTAGATTAATTTTTACTGAACTGTGTTAGAACGCATCTCCCAAGAACAGAGATAATTAGTTAAAAACATCACCTTTGGACACCACATGAAAACCCACACAATCAACCAACCTGGTCCCACAGGGGCTCCCTGTGGCTGAACTGGCACTCCGGGAGCCCGCAGAGATCTGAGCTAGGTCCTCTGTGTGTATGCTATGCTTGTACAGTTTGGTCTTCTTGTGGGACTCCTAACAGTGGAAACGGGGCAGGGTGGTATCTCTAACTCTTTTGCCTGCTTTTGGAGCCCTGTTCCTCCTACTACGTTGGCTGTCTTATCCAGCCTTAATGTGAGGGGAGGCGCCTAGTCTTATTGCAACTTAACACGCCGTGTTTAGTTGATACCCTTGGGAGGACCACTCCTTTCTGTAGGGAAACAGAGGAAGGGTAGTGGGAGGTGGGGAGAGAAGGAGCTGGGAGGGGAGTGGGGAGTGAAAGCTGAGGTTGGGGTGTAATATATGAGCGAAGACTAAATTTCTTTAAAAATTCAGTAAGAATACAAAACCAAACAAGCCATCACCTTTGGTGTCCAAGCCCTCCATCTCCCTTCATACATCGCTGTGTTTGAAATACTGAGATTCAGGTTCAGAAATAGGAGGAACAATTAACTCCAAGTCAGGGCATTGGACTCTTCTTCCAAAGGAGATAAGACTTTCCCTCCCAGTCCCTTATGAAGTCTGTTTATTTCCATTAACATTTTGCCTTTTAACTAATACATTGAAAATGATACCTATTTACGGTGAACTATGTGATGCTTTGGAACACGGCCTAATGTTTAATTCAGATTACACATGTGTATTTCCTGGTGTGTCATCTCCTCAGGGTTAAAGCTCCAAAATCTCTCCCCCAGCCTTTTTAAAACATGGAGTACACTGTTGTCTACACTTGCCCTGCATGCAATAACACACTATATCCTCTTGCTCAGAACTACACAGCCATTGAGCAACCTAACCCCATCCATCCCATCACCACCACATCCCTCTCTGAAGGCCCTGGCAACCCTCATTCTGTCCTTGACTGCCACAAAAGCAACCGTTCTTTTGTCCACAGATGAGTGAGATCATGCGGTACTTGTCTTCCGATACCTATTTTACCTCACCTAGCATAGCGACCCCTCCTTACAGACCAATGTCAGGATTTTATTATTCTTATGACTGTGTCTATGTTCCACATTTTCTTGGTGACAAGCTGCTTCTATTTCTTGGCCCCTGTGACCAGTGCGGCAGTAGACACGCGTTCTGATGTGTCTTCAGTATTGATTTCATTTCTGTGGCTATCGCTCAGGGGTGGGACTGACGAGTTGTGAGTGGCTCCCTTACTTCCCAGGTCAATCCCCATGTGGCTTCCATAATGCCCACGTTAATTTACATTTCCGCAAGCACATATCATTTATCTCTCTGACCATGACCATCCTTACTGCCGTGAGACGTTGCATTCTGATGATTGTTGTTATTTGGCCATTTTTGTACCTTTTTTTTAAAGAAATGCTTACTTACATGAAACGTCCATTTTTTAACCAGGTTGGTTCTGACAGTTGAGTTTTTGTGTATTCCTGAAACTGACCATTGTTGGATACAGTTTACAAATACTTCCTCCTGGTCTCTGGGTTGTGCTCTGCTTCCTTTGTTATGCAGTCTGGGTCTAATCACATTTCTCTATGTGTACTTTTCTTATACATGCTTTTTGGGTCTTACCAAAAATATCTTTGCCATCCCAATATCCTAAAGCATTTTCCTAGATTTTTTTTTCTAGTAGTTTCATAATTTGGGGCCTTGCTTTTAAGTCTTCACTCCATGTTTAAAGTGACTTTGTAACTATCAAGAGACACGGGCCAGCTTTCACGCTTTTGCATACGGCTATCCAATCCCACAATTCCCTTAGGACCTTTGTTTAAAAAAATCACTAAGGCCGAGTGTGGCAGTTCACACTTGTCACCTAGTGTCCCAAGGCTGATTATTGATAAGAGACCAACCTGACCACCAAAGTTAAATCTGCCCATAAATAAAGAGCAAAAATAACCACTTGACTACAGATGTGTGGGTTTATTTATTGGTTTTCTATTCTATGGTCTGTGTGTATGTTTTGATTGCGAGACCATGCCATCTTGGTCAACACAACTTTACAGTCTATTAAAAACCAAGTACTCCAATGCCCCCTTCCTTGCTCTTTTTTGCTTAAGATTGGTTGTAGGGAAAGAGATGGAGGAAAGGGCACTATATTTCCACACAAATTCTAAGATTGCTTCTACTACTATGAAAATGCCCCTGATATTTTGATAAGAATTGACTGTGTTGATTGTTTTGTGTCCTACAGATATTTTTAACAATATGATTTCTCTCTAAACATAGTCTTTCTATTTTATGTGTGTATATTTCCTTCATCAATGTTTTATGGTCTTTCCCATAAAGAGTTTTTTCACTTCTTTTAGCTATTATAAATAAGATTGCCTTCCTGTCTCCTATTTCAGAGGCTACTGGCTACTGATTTTTGTGAGTTGAATGAGTGTGTTTAATGGGAAATTGGTTGTTTCTCCAGATTAAGAAATGGAAGCTTCTTCTCAATGTTAGGAGAATGTGGAAGGAATGGGTCCACAGAAAGTCCTTCACTCAATCAGGCCATGGGGTAGTAGCTGCTAGCAGTAATAAAGACTTGCCAACATCATGCCTTCAGCCAGGCCACCGGGGTAATGACTGCTTACAGTCACCAGTTCAGGAACAGCAGTCCCACCAGAGCAGAAGAGCCACCACCAGAGACATCTCCTTTTCACATCCGAAAACAGTAAGGAGGTTAAAAAGGACAAAATATTGTGAAGACATAACATTCCATATTTTTTTAAAATGTAGTACTTATAGGAAATCCTCCTTGTATACATGATTCAGAGCCATAAAAAAATATGTATTTTAAATGCATGTGAACATTTCCCAAGATGCACTATATGATTGACCATAAAACAATCCTCAGCAGGTTCTAAGGACTATGTCCCATTAAGCAGGCACTGGCCATTTTTTGCGTTTAACTCTAGAAATGTGACTTACCTGAACTGAGATGTCCCATAAAGAAAATCACCCAATAGAATGGGAGCACTTCATAGAAGTGTAGAATATCTCAGTGATTATTTTAGTGCACTGATAATTTGTTGAAATTTTGATAGTTTAGTATTCATTTAAGTAAAATACCATCACAGTGTTCTAATTGTACAAAGTATATTCATAACCCGCAGTGAAATTAAATTAGGGATCAATAATAGGAAAAAAATCAGGGAATTTACAAATTTGTCAATATTAAATAACACATTCCAGAATAAACAATGATTTATTAAAAATTGGGAATGGGTTTGGAAAATACTTAGAGATGAATCTAAATGTAAACAGATGAACCCAAATGAAGGATTCAGAAGAGCAATGTACAGAAGATATAGTTTACCAACCCAAATCCTAACTGATAACCTAAATTTATATAGTCTTCTGTAGATTATATAAGAAAAAACTACACACACACACAGTACAGTAGGAATAAATAATAAGTCATAAGGGTTATAAAAATTATAAAAACAGAATATAAAATTAGAAAAGAACATTAAATTGACTCTTTTTGAAAGGAAAGCAAAATTGACAAATTTTAATTAGATTGGTCACACAAAAAGATGACATTCAAAAGGCTAAAATTATGAGAAGGAGGAACAAAGACAGTGTTGTGGTCAGAGGCACAAAAAGAAAATGGGAAAGGAGAGAAGGCACATTGATGATGAAGGGAGAAATGCTAGATGTCAACACCCGCCTGAGTTCAAGTCAGACCACACGGCCATGGCCACAAAAGGGCAGCTTCTGCTGCAAACAATACGTAGTCGCGTAGTCAACAGAGCAGAGGAGATATAGACCAATACAAGGTACAACCCAATCTTTGACAAAGATGTCAAAACCATACATTAAAAGAAGACAGCCACTTCCACAAGGGAAGCTGGGGAAACTAGGTATCCACGTGATAATAAATCTCTTTCTCTCACCTTGTGCAAAACAAAAATATCAAATAGATCCTGAAGCTCTTAAACTGTTATGGGGAGAACACTTCAAACATCAGCCTAAGTCATTCAGAAAATAATGGTTCAACCCCAGACCCAGGCATGAGAAACCCCCTTTGAAGTTGTTGGTCAGAGGAGTCCACGCAATTTAAACTATTGCTGTTGCCCTTGTTCGAAGGTAAGACCCAACTGTGGACTCAGAGGATTCAAGCTAGATTTGATCTGAGCGCCTCCTCCTTGGAGACTAGCTGTCAGGGTACCAGAAGGTAGGAACATGCTGGCAAGAGCAAGCAGCAAACAATAGCCCTACTCAGCAATGATGTCTGGGAGCTACAACAGTAAACTAAGAAGGACATCCCTAAAGGTGCAACAGTAGCCCTGATATCTCCATTGTAACCAACAGATGTCAATTTACTTAAGGCTCACTGAATAGGAGGAAAATCATGCCAGGTACTAGAAACCAACCTGATTCCCAGGGCTAATGGAGTCATGAATCTTACAGGAGAAGCTACTGCCACCACTTTGCTAAACCAGCATAATTTCTAAGTGCATTCCAATACCCTTCTACCCACAGATCAGTATAGTTCTCATCCCCCATCGAAGAAGCTTCTCTTTGCAGAGGGTGGAGACCATTACAGAGGTCCACAACGGATCGAAAAGCACAAGCCATCTGATCGTGGACTGTCCAGACCCAGTGGATATATCTAAAACATCATTATTAATCTAAGGCTCAGGGAACATCAGAAAAGTGGGGGTAGAAAGACAGTAAGGGCCAGAGGATTGGGAAATCTACCATGAGACAATGTCTCCTAGAAATGGAGAGGAAGCTACACCCATGATGTTTCAACAGCATGGCTGCCTAAACAGGACCTGAACAGGGGCATTGCTAGAGATGCTATCAGAAAAAGGAGAAACCTCATAGGGTCTCACTTCGACACAATAAACTATAGGCTACTAAAGACTGCTGAAAGAGGGGAAATTAGTTGTCCTGGGGGATGAGACCCCTAATTGGGTATCCAATTTCAAGTTCTCAGCCCTGAAGTTAAATACACACAAGCAACACTGAATGCCTCAGAAGGGCTGCATTTAAATATTTATGCATTTACACACTAAAGTTACAATAACAAATCAAAAAAAAAAAGAGCCCATAAATTTGAGACAGAGTGAGTCAGGGTACATGGAAGGAGATGAAGGAAGAGAAGGAGGGAATGATATAATTATATTTTAATTTAGAATCATAATAAAATTTCTAATTAAAAATTAAAAAGACTACCCTGAGATTCCATCCCAATTAGAATGTCAGTCATTAAGAAAATAGCAGCTGTTGGCAAGGATGTGGATAAAAGGAAACACACAAAGCACCTGGGAATATAAACTCATCCAGCTACTACGGCAATAAGTATGAAGTTTCTCAAAAATTGCATAGATATCCTACACTACCCAGACTTCTCCGGGATGTCCGCTCACTGACCTCTAAGTCAGCATCTCACAGAGACCCTTGCACATCAACACTGATCGCATCACTAGTCACAACCACTAGGTCAGAGACCAGCCTAAGTGCCCATCAACAGGCGCATAGATAAGGAGAACATGATCTACACGCACAATGGGCTGACTTCTTCAGCCATGAAGAACAAAGTTGTGTTGTTTGCAAGAAAATGGAGAATTAAACCAGTCTCGGAAAGACAAATATTGTCTCTTTTCTCTCATTTGTGTTCCCTAGATGTTATGTACATAAAAATGTGTGTGTATATATGACATGAAAATAGAGATTGCTGTGCTCCTGCTGCAGCCTGGGTTCAGGTCCTAAGACAAGAAAGGGACATCAGTATGAAGAAATGAACTGTCCGACCAGCAGATGAGTTTCACACAAGTGGCCAGCCCTGTATAGCCCAGCCGTCTTTATTTATACATTAAAAACAAGCATGTTTTTCTAAACTAGCAAACAAGCTTTTCCCATCCTCCAACATTAACCTCTGACAAAACCAAATATGTCAAGTCCAGTTTTCCCAACCTTTACGTCAAAACATCTTTAAGCCAAAACACTTATCATTTTGCTAGCTTGGCCAATAACCAATCCAGGTACACCCTGTCTTTACAAAACTAAAGATGATAAACATAGGCACACATTTTCAAGAACAATATTGCTCAAAACATATTTACAGACCATGGGTGACCTGCCTCCAATCCCGTCAGCACTGAATTAGAACAGCTGAAATGACAGCTAGCATCGCCAGACAAGAAACCTGAGAAGCATCAGCTCCCAAAGAATTTGAGGGGAAGATTTCGGAGAAAAAAATGGGGTTTCCAGGAATGATCACATCTGTCCCATGCATAATTGACAAAATGACACTGAAACCACCAAGAGACTCAACATTACGAAAGAAAAGAAAGCATACAGGCTGCGTGGTCTCAGCAGTATACTACATTGTCCCAAAGTCCACTGGACTGTTCCTGGGGGCCTCGCCTCATCTAGAGACCCACTGGGAAGCACTCATGCCGGTCTGAAGTTAGGCTGCACTTTTCCCAACAATACTATGAAACTGTCTATGGGACAAAGGAAAGCACCAGGAGAGTAAGAAAGGAGATGGCAAGGGTGTTTGTGGGGAATACGTTCAAACACGTAATACTTGTCTGAAGATGTCCTTATGCAACCGTTCTGTGTACAAAGAGTATACACAATGAAAAGCAGTGTTTAAAGAGAGGAGGGAAATAAATAATGACATATATCTCTATTTTCATGTAATATAAAGGTGTATTTTTAAAAATTCTAAGGAATTAGAAGTAGTAAGCAAGTTCGGCCGTGGAGCAAGGGACACATCCGTGTCCGCACCTGAGCAATCGTCCTATAGAAGAAACCCGTGAGGCCAACCTCAGTGTTCAAGCAAGAGGTCCATGAGTTCCTGTTCCTACAAGATATGCCATGCAGTCACACAAGAGCAGCTCAGGTCCCAGGGGTTCCTGGCCCTTCACCTAACAGCATCACTGCGTGGACAGCCGCATGGCCTGACAAGCCAACGATATCTCATGAGAACCGGAAGTGGGCGAGAGCTGGGGGCAGGGAGGTAACTCACCTTTGGTGATGACAAACCTGCCGCCCACACAGCCCCTCGTGCTACTGTTCCTGGCGGCAAGCGCCGTGTAGCCCTGAGTGAGGCGCTCTTCTCCACCAAGGCTGAGTGTCTGAGACTCTCCAACTGTTCTCTGCTCCGTCTGGGTGATGGCAGCTGTCGGGTTATTTCCAGCCTGTTAAAGGCTGTGTGGGAGGTGATGTCCTCCAGGTAAGATGACGGAACAGAAACTGCGAATCCCAAGACAGGGTGAGCTTCAGGGAGTCACAAAGACAGGGATAGGACCCTTAAAACCCGGAGTGGAAGATGAATGAGAGGTGAGAGAGGGAAACAGCTCAAACAATATGCCGCATCGGGCAGAGGGGATCAGAAGACCCCTATGAAAGGGAACCCCATTCTGGGGAAGAGACTCGGGACAAAGCCACAGCCCACACTAGCTTCAAATTCATTGTGACTGCCTTAGTTAGGGTTCCTATTGCTGTGAAGAGACACCATGACCAAGGCAACTCTTTTTTTGTTTGTTTATTTGTTTGGGGTTTTTTGGGGGTTTTGTTTGTTTGTTTGTTTGTTTTTGTTTTTCGAGACAGAGTTCCTTTGTGGCTTTGGAGCCTGTCCTGGAACTAGCTCTTGTAGACCAGGCTGGCCTCGAACTCACAGAGATCCGCCTGCCTCTGCCTCCCAAGTGCTGGGATTAAAGGCGTGTGCCACCAATGTCCGGCCCAAGGCAACTCTTATAAAGGAAAAACATTTAATTTAATAAATTGGGTGGCTTACAGTTCAGAGGTTCAGTCCATTATCATGATGGTGGGACATGGTGACATGGAGAAAACCAATGGTGCTGGAGAGGAAGCTGATAGTTTTACATCTTGCACAGGCAACAGGAAGTGAACTGGCTCGCTGGGCATGGCTTGACCTTATAGGAGACCTCAAGGCCACCTCTACAGTGAAACACTTTTCCAACAAGGCCATACCCACTCCAACAAGGCCACACCTCCTAATGGTGCCACACCCTTTGGGGTCATTTTCTTTCAAACCACCACAGTGACTTCTCCAATGGTTTGGTTTACAGTGGACAGGAAGCCCATTTTGTTTCTCTGTACGACTTGGGGGCAGGGGCCAGGAGCTGTCTTGACAGAGAATCTGTTGCCTCAAACTGAGCAACCAGAAGGGGTAGGGTTTGATCATAGGAAGGAAGAGTTTACTCTACCACAGCTCTGGTGGTTTGGGACAGCAGGAGGGCCTGATGCCAAGCAGCTCGAAAGTGTCAGGAATCTGGCTGACAGACTGTGAAATACAGAGGGTGACATAACCCTGCTAGAGGCTGTAGCTCATCAACTGAGGAAAATCTTGGATAGTTCTAAGTGCCTAAAGACAGCAGGGGGACCAAGCCCTGGGGCCACCATTCTTTTCTTCAAAGTCTGAGAACTCTAGGGGGCTACCTGACATCCACGGCTGCATCTCCACAATGCAGAAGTATTTGTAATAGCCAGAACCTAGAAACAACCTCGATGCTCCTCAACTGATGAATGGATAAAGAAAATGTACCACATTTACTCATTAGAGTACTACTCAGCGGTAAAAAGCAATGACATCTTGAAATTTGCGTGCAAATAGATGTAACTAGAAAACATCATCCTAAATGAGGTAACCCAGACCCAAAAAGATGAATATGGTATGTACTCACTCATAAGTGGATACTAGCTATAAACAAAGGACATTGAGCCTATAGTTCATGATCCTAGAGAAGTTAAAACAAGGTAAACCCTAAGAAAAACATAAATAGATCAACCTGGAAAATCTAAATAAACAAGATCACCTGACAAAATTGGGAATATAGGGGTGGAACAGAGAAGGGAGGGTGGAAGAGGAAGTAGAGGGACAAGAGGGAGGGGCAAGAAGAACTTGAGGGAATGGGATAGTTGAGATTGGAGGACAGAGATGAGAGCAAGGAAAGAGATATTATGATTGAGGGAGCCATTGTGGGGCTAGCAGGAAACCTGGCACTAGAGAAATTTCCAGGAATCCACAAAAATGACCCCAGCTAAGACCCTAAGCAATAGAGGAGAGGGTACCAGAACTGGCCTTGCCCTGTAGTCAGATTGATGAATATCTTAAATATAACCATAGAACATTCATCCAGCAACTGATGGAGATAGGGGTAGTGACCCACATAGGAGCACTGGACTGAGCTCCCAAAGTCCAGCTGAAGAGTGGGAGGAGTGATAATTTGAGCAAACAGGTCAAGACCATGATGGGTACACCCACTGAAATACTGAGAAATTTGCCTGAGCTAATGGGAGCTCACCAACACCATCAAGACTGGGAAGGAACAAGCATAGGACCAAACTAGTCCCTCTGAAGGTGGTTGACAGTTGCATGGCTGGGGCAGACTGAGGGGCCACTGGCAGCAGCACCAGGATTTATCCCTACTGCTTGCACTGATTCCCTCTTCTGGCCTCTGTGGGCACTGCATACGTGCATATATTAAATATACACAAGCAGGAAAAACACCCATACATGTAAATTAAAATATTTTCTAAAAACATAAGAGAGCTGGAGAGACAGCTCAGCAGTTAGACACATTTGCTGCTCTTCTAGAGGACCTGAGTTCGATCTGAGCACCCACACGGTGGTTCACAGCTGTCTGCAACTCCCGTTCCAAGGGAGCCCAGGTCCTCTTCTGACTTCCATGGACACTAGGCATGTAAGTGGTGCACAAACATATGTGCAGGCAAAACACACATTTAAAAACTGAATAGATATCATTTTAAAACCAAGAGTATAAAGCAACTTCAACAGATCCCAACAAGTAACATGATCAAAGGACTAATAGTCTCCCACCTTAAAGAAACCTAGGACCAGATAAATCTACCACAAAACTATACCAAATCTTCAAGAAAGTGCTAAAAATACATGAACTCACTGAGGTTGTGGCAGCAAGCACAGAACCTGCCCAGGTTTAAGCCAGATGGTGTCCCAGTGCTGAGATGAGGAAGTAGACGTGAGCTTGACATCTGCTTACAAAGGAAAATTTAGTCTTCTTCAATGGAGTCTCGCTGGCCTATTAATCCCATGACCAGCAGTGGATGGTTAACATAAAACAAACTCAATGGTATTTTTGCAGACCTTTTGTCTTGTATGGCTTTGCTTGAACAATTTTTGTCTCACTGGTCATTTGGTTGTATATTATGGTTTCTAGTCTTGTGTTTTTATGGTGTGTGTGTGTTGTGTTGTGTGTTTGTGTGTGTGTACGTGTGGTGTAGGAGTTCCTTCTGTTTGTGTGTTGCTTTCATTGGTTAATGAATAAAGAAACTGCCTTGGCTAGTTGATAGGGCAGAACTTAGGCAGGCAGAGAAGACAGAACTGAATTCTGGGAGGAAGAAAGCAGAGTCAGGGATAGCCATCATGGAGCCACCAA
>JAQHUG010000033.1:1759124-1770031 GCA_028555095.1 Dicrostonyx torquatus | reverse complement strand
AAAAAAATGATGTCATCTTGAAATTTGCAGGCAAATGGATAGATCTAGAAAACATCATATTGAGTGAGTTAACCCAGACCCAGAAAAACAAATATCATATGTACTCACTCATAAGTGGCTTTTAGACATAAAGCAAAGAAAACCAGCCTACGATTCACAATCCCAAAGAACCTAGACAACAGTGAGGACCCCAAGAGAGACATACATGAATCTACTCTACATGGGAAGTAGAAAAAGACAAGATCTCCTGAGTAAATTGGGAGTGTGGGGACCATGGAGGAGGGCTGAAGGGGAAAGGTAGGGAAGGGAGCAGAGAAAAATGTAGAGCTCAATAAAATCAATTTAAAAACACACAGAAGTAAGGAAAGAAAAAAGCCCAGAGTGAAAAGGTAGATGAAATAATTTAAGAAAAACTGGAAAGAAATAAGCCAAGCTAAGGCTGGCATTTGTAAGTAAGAATAAGATCCCTGTGATTTATTTGGGAGCTAGGTAACAAGCCCCCAAAGAATGAAGAGCCAAAAGAGTAAGAACTTAAAAAACCAGCTAGGCAATGATGGAGCCAGACTGCCTGTCTATGAGTTTCACCTCTTCTCAGGAGACATTTCTTGCTCACACCGCAGTTACCCATGGGCGGTAGTCTTCCTTTTGATAGTGATTGTTGTTCAGTCAGCGGGAAAGCCACCTACCTACTCTGAGCTGCCTCAGCAGAGGCAGAACAAAGCTCAGACGAATCACAAATTCATGGAAGGTTGCCTAGACAACCAAACTCAGGCCCCACCCACAGTGCCTGGCAACTGAGGCCAGTCAGAGGTGCAGCAGAAAATGGATACGCCTCCACAAGAGGCTCCAGATAGATCCTTGAACCACGAAAACACAGATGAAGGATCTGAACATGCTGGGGTTGGATCATCCGAGCAAACTGGTGGCAAGGCATACAGGCAAACTGCTAATGCCAGGTCTGGACAGACTGACCAAAAAACTTCTGAAGAGGCTTCTCAGTTGACTGACCACAGGAGAACATCTCAGCAGGCTGACCGCAGATCATCTGGCCAGGCTGAGAGAAGAACTTCTGAGCTACCTAGTCAGCAACTGCCCAGTATACTAGAGGGGAAAGGTTCTGAGAAGATAGATGACCAAGTGTCTTTGCCCTCTGGTGGGAAAGCTTCTGAGAAGACTGACCAAGGACCTTTGGAGCACGGTGAGCAGACTTCACCAGACCAAGCTGACTATAGAACATCAGGAAAGAGTCAACGCCAAGTCTACAATCAAGCTGATTTCCTGGATGAAGACGACATTGATCAACACAGGTTTAGTGAGGACAACACCCAAATTAGCCATGAAACAAAACAACAGGCTGACTACCGCTCATACTACAAAACACTTGCCCAGACTGAGAACTGCTCATTATCTGAAATTGGTGACAACAAAGAGATCAAAGAAGCTGACTTCAAAATACAGCCTTGCACATTTGAAGATAGCGAGATGGACGTCAGATCCAGGGGCTCAACTGCCGAGGAAACAGAAAGTGCAACCACTATCCAAGCTTACAACCCACCTGATACCGAATTCACCAGTGATTCCCATTCCTCATATGAAAAACTGCCCTCCATCACCACCAAAGTGTACTACTCCTCTAGCCAAGACAAATTTCAGACCACAGAAATCACTACTGTAGGTAAAAGGGACATCTGATGTCTGCCTGGGAGGTTGGAGGACAGGACAGGACCTGTGGCATTAGGAACAAGAACACGGGGGTAGAAAGATTTAGGTTAAATCAGAGATGAGGAATAAACCCATGAGACATCTTATGTGCAATCCATAGGTTTCAGGAAGGGTGTGAAACAAAAGAGATATGTTGCCTCCTGGTTTTCCTCTGGACACTCTGGAAGGATCGGTGGAGCCAGGATTTAGGAAACCAATGGTTTCAGGTTCTACTCCTAACTCTGTGGCACTCAATCACTTCCCACAATGGGTATCTACCATAGTAAAGACCACTCAATCACTTCCCACAATGGGTGTCTACCATAGTAAGGACCACTCAATCAGTTCCCACAATGGGTGTCTACCATAGCAAGGACCACTCAGTCAGTTCCCACAGTGGTTGTCTACCATAGCAAGGACCACTCAATCACTTCCCACAATGGGTGTCTACCATAGTAAGGACCACTCAATCACTTCCCACAATAGGTATCTACCATAGTAAGGACCACTCAATCACTTCCCACAATGGGTGTCTACCAAAGCAAGGACCACTCAATCATTTCCCACAGTGGGTGTCTACCATAGCAAGGACCACTCAATCACTTCCCACAATGGGTGTCTACCATAGCAAGGACCACTCAATCACTTCCCACAATGGGTGTCTACCATAGCAAGGACCACTCAATCAGTTCCCATAGTGGTTGTCTACCATAGCAAGGAGATGTGAAGTTAACTGGAAATTTCTGTGTGGGAGAAAGTATTTGAAGTAGAGAAATCTAAGATATCCTCCCACCAATTTTGAGGTGCTTTATAGTGCTTAAGGATGAGTTGGCTCTCCCAAAGAACTGGCTCTGCGGATCATAGCAGTTCACAGTTACTAAGATAGATACATTCTCTCCTTGGTGTAAGCACTGGTATTTACCCATGCTTCTGTAAATAACCTTTGATCCATGCTCTTGTAAGGAACCCTAAAAGGTCATTAGTCTCACACACACACACACACACACACACACACACACACACACACTATGAAAATAGCACAACTAGTATCTTTCTTAATTCTCGGTGTTAAATCTTAATTCTTGGCTTTAAATTTCATTAAATCTAGATCCCACTGTTAATGACAGCAAAAAAAAAGTGCTATTACTTTTAAATTTATTTTCTAAAAAAGATAAATCTTTGGGGGACTATTTCAATTTCAGGATATTCTTAAAGAATTTGAGCAAAGAAAGGCTTCTCAGAGATCGAGCCAAACTTACAGGAGGCGATTCCCTCCAATCATTTTTGAAGACCCTTATCAAATTGCACTCCGCTACATGGAAAAGCACAACATTCTTCAGATATTCCAGGTAAAGCTCTTAATTCTTAACCTTTCTTCCTGGCTGTGGGCTATTTCAGAAATTAGTGTTTTAACCAAAAAAAGTAGATGAGAAACACCAAGCCAATGATGCCATGACATTAAGTTCATCGAAGGCATTGGAGACCATGTTAAGATGGTCACTGGGGTAGAACTTGGCCAGTAATTATCATTTTAGCTTTAAATAAGTGTATAAGAAAAAAATCAGCAAGAAAAAAAAAAACAAAGTTTAAGGGCTTTTTAGAGCCAAGTCTTCAAAGGAGATCATTCTCAGGACCACCTGAGAGCAACATTCTTTAGAAGGAAATGGTAGAAATAACAAATTCCTTTCAGTTCCTGAATTCATAAATCTCACTGATGCCAGGGTTTAGAACTGGAGCTTCCTTTAAAGAGATTTCTTGCATGGTATAGAACTATGAGAGATTACTGTAGTTGTAATTTGATTGTTTTGTTCACCAGGTACGTTTCTTTTCACATTACTATTATCCGATAAGCAACACACATATGCATCTATGACAGCGTGTGTTTGGAGTGACTGTTTAGACAGGTTAAAATTTGAGTAGTTTGCCTCTTATGAAAGCATCCAAAATAGAAAAGTTTGAAGCAGTGTATAGAGCAGTGGTTCTCAACCTTTGGGTCCCCACCTCTTTGGGGGTCAAACAGCCCTTTCACAGGGGTCACTTCAGACCATCAGAAAACACCGATATTTATATCATGATTCATAAGGGTAGCAAAATTAAAGTTGTGAAGTGGTAGTGAAAATGATTTTGTGATTGGGGGTTCAGCACAACATGAGGAACTGTATTCATGGGTCTCAGCATGAGGAAGGTTGAGAACCACTGGGGCAGAGGGAGAAACAAATACTTTGCTCTATGAGCACCACCGTTCAGATTAAAAGTTGGTCACACCTCCATGAGTTGAGGACATTACTTAGCTTCTATGGCTCTCAGATTCCTCATATAAAATAGGGATTTGAAACATTTATTTCATTCGATCTTCTTTATGATGTTTCCTTCTTAAAATATCCTCTAGCTTGTATAGCATAAGTGGCCAGGTTTCTTTCATCAGAGAACCAGTAATTGCTAAACAAAACTAGGGAATCTATTTAGAAAAGCAGAGTTCCGGGGCTGGCAAGATAGTTCAGTGGATTAAAAGCCCTTGCCTTTGGATCTACAAAGCTTTATGGCCAGAGTTCAATCCCCAAAACCCAGGTAAAGGTGGAAGGAGAGAACTGACTCCATAGATCTGTCCTCCAAGCTCCCAGGCTGGACCAAGGTAATACACACACATGCACACACATACATACACACTAATACAACTTTCCTACATGTACCAAGGTACATACACACACATATGCATGCACATACATACACACTAATATAAGCTCCCTGCATGGACCAAGGTATATAAACACACATGTACATACACACTAATGCAAGCTCCCCGCATGGACCATGGTACACACACACATATACACTAATGCAAGCCCCCCACATGGATCAAGGTATACACACACACGCATACACATACATACACATGAATACAAGCTCTCTGCATGTACAAAGATACACACAGAGACATACACACACATACATACACACTAATACAAGCTCTCCCATATACCAAGGTACACACACATGCACACACATACATACACACTAATGCAAGCTTTCCTCATGTACCAAAGTACACAGACACACACGTGCACACACATACATACACACTAATGCAAGCTCCCCACATGGACCATGGTACACACACACATGAATACATGTACATATACATACTAAAAATAAATTTAATTTTTAAAAAAGTTTTGTCTATTCTATAATTTTTCAAATTAAAGAAAAAATAATGCTTATAAATGGAGTGTGATATTAAAAAACATAAATTGTCAAATATATATATTGTTCAATAAAAATATATGTGAGGGGCTGAGTATGTAGCTCAGTAAGAAGATACTTGCCTCACATGCACAAGGTTTCCAGCACTATAAAATCAATTGATTAATTAATTTAATTAAAAATTTCAAGTATATATATTGAATATATAATTAAGTGATACAGATACATTGAGCATATTTAAATATGTTATTCCCGAAATGAACCTGATTGTTATTCCAGGCAAATGAGATGTTTCGTTACTTTGTGACAGCATTTTGAGTTATTTATAACAGCAAAAAGTATGGAAGTTAATCTCATAAATCTTCCTCATTTAATACTAAAACTAAACATGATTTTTATGTTTTAAAGTCAAGTATTTTGGATGACTATATGAAAATCCCCAGTGCTGTTCTCTTATTCCCTTTTAAGAACTCTTTTTTAACTGCTTAAAGCAAACACTTCATTAACTGATCGTCTAGCAACATCGCAGTTCTCCAGAGCTGTGAAACTTTCCCACCCCTCTTTGGCCTTGGAAACAACCAAAAGGATGCATTGCTCTTTAAATAAAAATTTTAGCCCTCCAAATTTGATCTTGATTTGCCTGATTTCATCCAAATAAAGGAAGATGTTTCTTGGGGATATGGGAACGTCTTTAGAACGGCTAGGGCAGTAGGAGCTGACTGCAAACCTCTTGGAACCAAGTGTGGTATGTTGTGCTTTCTCTCAGCAGATCACTGAAAACCTAGTCTACGAAAAGCCAGATGACCCTCTGGACTTCATGCTAGGCCAGGTATGGAGTGGGAGAGAACAACCCTTCTGTTCTCATTGTCGGAACACAGCACACACACAGACGGATGGACAAAGCAGACCACGAACAGCTCCCAGCCATCATGAAGGAAACTTGGATGCAGCTTCCATCCAAGAGTTTTTACTGAAGTCCAGAACAAACCTAGGGATGGGGGCTCACCTCTTGAATGCCAGTGCTCAAGAAGCAGAAGCAGGCAGATCTCTGTGAGTTCAAGGCCAGCTAGGACTATATAGTGAGACCTGTCTCAAACTGGAAAAGTGTGGCTCAGCATCACAGAAGCCTCCCTCCTCATGAGTTCCCACAAAGGAGCTGCTTATTTTGACCTTTCTAATAGCTTGCTCACTTTTTCTTTAAAATTTTACTGTCAAACATGAATCGTGAAACACTTTTGTTGAGACCTGTGAGCCCTGTGAACTGTCTTTGCTCAGTGCTGTTTTCGTCTTCCCTCTTTTGCCCCAGGTTCTGTCTGGGAGATGGAGCCTTCTGCTGCATGTAGCTATTTATCCACTTTCATCACTGCATGCTATTCATCGGGTAGACTGCTACAGATGACCCATTCTCTTTTCCAAGGACATGCACATTATTTCCAATTTGGAGCCATTACGAAAATCCTTGTAGTGAGTTTTCCCATCCGGGTCGTTGAGTGGTATGTCACTCTTGGCTGTATACTTTAATTGCTGGATTGTAGAACACGTATCTGCTTAGCTTCAAATGGATTGTTTTCATTTTCCAACATGAGTGTACCAGCTTGCACCCCTTCCCGCGGCAGCTCTGGAGCTTTACCAGTGTTCATTGTTGCCACCATATTTAACTGTGGCTGTTCAGGTAAGCAGGTAGTAAAATTCACAGTGTCCTTTTGCCTTTTCCTGCCTGGCAGGCATTGGCATGCGTTTCCATCGGTTTACTGGCCATTTGGAAACACTTAGTTTTCTATAGTATTACTTCATGTCTTAGTCCTTAGCAACAGGCTTCTGTATGCTCTGGCTGGGGGCGTTTGGTTGATCACTTTGTGTTTCCCTCTGCTCTCTGTCTGACCCTCTAGCTCTGATCTTTGGATGAGCAGAAAGTCTCAAGTTTAACATCAACTGTACCAATATCTTTATTTATGATTAATACTTCCACTGTCTTATGTTAGACGTTTCACCCACATTTGACTTTAGCTTTCTATTACTGTGTGTGTGTGTGTGTGTGTGTGTGTGTGTGTGTGTGTAAAATAAAGAAGGGTTTCTTTGTTACCTTTTCAAATCTATGTCTACAGTCTTGAATCAGTTTTGTATATCATGGGAGACTGGGTAAAGATTCACTTCTTTCATTCATCCAGAAACCAGCCCCTTTTAGTAAAGGTCATAGTTTACACATTGACCTGTGTTTCACATATTTATTAATACTTGCTTTGAAATAGGATTCTTAATTATTCTGACTGGAATAACTCAGTACCTAGTAGAGAAAGCTTGCCCACTTTATTCTTCTTTAAACATATCTCTGATATTCTTAGACCTCTATTTCCATTTTGCTTTAAGAATTATTAATAAAGTTACACAAACATATACTTCCATATACATACAAGCATACACTAGTAGGACTGTGTGTGTGTGCTTGCTTTTGGTCTCAACTGGGTCATTATTTGGGGCAAGTGCTAGCTTTAAAATGAATGCTTCCCATCCTTCTTTGCCATTCATTTAGGTCTCAAGTTCTCTTAGTACATTTACTATCTGCATACACATTACACATGTATTTTAGTGGCTTCCTTGTGGGCATTTAATGTTTTTGATGCTAGTGTATGTAGAAATTTTTAAAATTTGAGGATCTAGCTAGCTGGCATGCAGAAATATGGTTTTGCTATTCTTGCAGTCATTAGCCTCACCGACCCTGACTTGATCTAGTGAAGTATTTCCAGTATCTGCTGAAGCACTGGGGGTTTCCGCAGACACGTGCACATCATCCATGAGTAGTCTCTTGACCTTTCCAATCCTTCTTGCTCCCTTGTCTGATCACCTGTGGTGCAGGTCTTCTCTGTGATGCTTCACAGCCATCTTCCTCTCTTCTCCTCCCTGCAGAAAAGCTGATCTAGAGGAACTCAATTAGGCTTGTATCCTGATTCTCCGCTGGGATAAGACCATGAGAAACCCTGGATGAAGAGCAGGAAGAGAAAGAAAGGCTTGCTTAGGTTTATTACTGTGGTCTTCTTTATGAGCACATTCTGACTGTCTGTCTGGACGCATCTTATTTTACATGACTATTACCTTTTGGATTCCAATAATATTTAAATCCCACCTCAGTGTGTAGTGCACATGCACGCACATGAAAACACACACACACACACACACACACATACACACACACACATACACACCCCTTCAGGCCTAAAGTTACTTCTACTGTCTCTAGATTTGATTACCTTGCTCCATATGACTCCACATATCTATTTCTTTTTGAAGTAACCCCTTTACCTTCATAGAATTCTACTGTGAATGTATGATCTGTTTTTCTGTTTGTTGTTCTTTTGTTTGGGATAATGACCTATACAGCACACGGGTTAGAGATCTCCAGAATAATAAATGCTGAATGCAAGTACCTGCTTTGATTTACCTTATTTGCTCTTTAAAAAAAATTTTTCATTACTTCACTACTTCATGTTTGTAACTGTCATCGCTCATTTTTAATAAGTTCCCTTTTCATATATTTTCTGAGATTTTAAAGTAAATTTTAGCAAATTCAAAATCCTTTACTTTGCCTTTAGAGATGATTGTGTGAATTTTTTTGTTCTTATTTTAGCAAAAGGGAAATGTTTTTTCATTTTTAGAGCTTTTCAATCATACATACAGAAAACTGCACAGATCTGAAGGGGTCTTCCATGACTCAAAGCATGGAGCAAAACATGGAGAAAATCAGTACCAAAGGCACAGCTACTGTGGCAGCTTAAGTGAAAATGGCCCCATGGGCTCATAGGGCATGGCACTATTAGGAAGTGTGTCCTTGCTGGAGTAGGTGTGGCCTTGTTAGAGTAAGTGTGTCACTAGGGGGCGGACGTTGTGTTTTCAGATGCTCAAGTCAAGCCTGGTGTTTCTCTCTTCCTTCCTGCTGCCTGAGGGTCCAGATGTACATCCTCTCTGAGCCCCTCTCCAGCTCCACGTCTGCCTGCAGGCCACCATGCTTCCCACTGTGGTGACAATGACTAAACCTCTGAAGCCAGCCCCAGTTAAATGTTCTCCTTTTTGGGAGTTGTTGTGGTCATGGTGTCTCTTCACAGCATTAGAAACCCTAAGACAGCTTTTATTGAAACTGAATGCAAAGAGCACACTCCACGGAGCAAAGTCATTCTCAGGCAAACACATGGCTCAAGAGCTGCCTTGTTTCCAGTTCAGGGGCTTTTGGTTATAAAGGAAAGATTCCCTGAAGAACTGGGTATTTCTTGGACTGACCTAAGTTATATAACCTCTTGCTGACTGAGCATGTGCCTGCCATTCCATAATCCTCTGTGTTAGAGTGAGAAAATGCTATGCAGCTCATACGTGATAGCCCCTAAGTCATGGCATCCCAAAGGTCACCTTGGGACTCTACTTCTTTTGTACACATGTGTCTCTTGGGAATGCCCTCCTAGGTTTCACTTCCTAAATGTGGTCTTATCATACGATCCTTAGGGTGATCTCCACCCCTGAGAAAGGCTTTCCTGGGGTGGCCTTTCCAGTTGCTGTGTTCTATACTTAACCTTACGGTTCCCAGTTCTGTTTTCCTCCCTCAAAATCAAGAGAGAGCGTGTCAGCAGCTCCTCAGAACTCAACCACGTGCCTTACCCTCTCTCCTACATGAAATATTCATTATTGTTACTTCTAAATTACAAGCTTTCTTCCTTGATCAACAACATGATTGAGATTCATTCATAGGGTTCATATTGTCATTCCTTTTTATTTGTGAATTCTCTATTCTGAGTTATACATCAGTGATCCTTCATGGGTTATTATGTGTGATGCTATAATGAACATAGAGTTACACTGATTTCTCAACACACATACACATGTATTTCTAGTGTTCACATATCCAAACATGGGATTTCTGAGGCATAGGATATTGCCATGAATTCAACTTTAAACTTTTACATTTTATCTATGCTGTGGTGTGTGTGTGTGTGTGTGTGTGTGTGTGTGTGTGTGTGTGTGTGTTGGGTCCCATGTACTAGGAAGTATGTGCAGAGTCAGAGAACAACCTGCAAGAGTCAGTTCTTTCAACCCCTCTTCTAAGGACCCCAATTATATGGATCTGGGGTCACTTGAAGTTGTCCTACAGCTGACCTGAGAGCTGGTAGAAAGGATAACTAGAATCCCCATGGTTGAATCTAGCGTTTAGAAACAATCAGTAAGAGAAGTCTCTGGAATACTGAGTTCTTCACTGCTCACAATTGAAAGACAAAATGTTAGTGCCATTGGGAGAGAAATTAGAAGGTGAGATGGTGATTTCAGTCATGGTTTGCTGAGCTTCCGATGTCAGGGTAAAGCCACAAACAAAACTGTTGAGAAGCTGATGTAAGCACATGGCTCTCCTTCCTTTTCCATTTCTTCTCTAAATCTCCTGTGATCATCCTTTACCTCAGTCCTCTTCCAAAACTGTGATCTTTAATGTCATAAAAACGTGCCATGGGCCAACTGAAAAATTGTCTCCAGCATTCTCTTCCTCAGCCCTGAGACTTCTGACACTGTAGTCACTTCTCACCTTCAACTCTAGTTATTCCCTAACCCTCCTCCACCCCCGGGGACCACCTTTCCCCTAGATAGGTGTCCATTCCTTGGGCGTTCACCAAGGTTTAATCTCTGTAGACCTAACTATCTCCGTACTAATCACGGAGTATTCTTCTGTCTCTAGTTACCGACACAATACAATTCCCATGTCCTCACATCTCACAGTTATCTCTCAGGGCTGGAAATAGATTATTCCATGCGTTTTTAGGTTTAGGGTTTCTGATGAAAAGTCTGTTGTAGTTCTGAAGAATTTGCCTATGATCATAAGTTGGTATCTTTCTCCTTTAATTCCCCTCAGCTTTTAATTGTCTTTTCCTGTTCCTTAGTCTAAGAATTTTAACTATAATATACTGTGGAGAAATCATTTTCAGGTTATGCTTATTTAGAATTTTAGATGGTACTCACATTTGAATTCCCATCTCTTT
>JAQHUG010000033.1:1696269-1758967 GCA_028555095.1 Dicrostonyx torquatus | reverse complement strand
GAATGCCTTGAAGCTGGAGTTCAGGTGGTTGTGAAGTGTCTAACATGGGAACTGTGTGTGTGTGTGCACTCATCTGTGAGAACATGGGCATTGTGAGTGCCTTGGAGCACACGTGGAGGCCAGAGGCCAACCCAGAGGGTCACTCTTCATCTTCTACCTTGTTGGAGAGAGGGTCCCTTTGTTGTTTTTCTGCTGACTATACCAGACTAGCTGGCTTTGAGTGTCTGCTGGGAATTCTTTCTACCTCCCATATCCCTGTAGGAACACTAAGATTTAAAATGCTCCTGCCTCAAATCAGGTTTTTATGTGGATTTGAACTCAGGCCCTTATGTTTGTGCATTGAGTATTTTAGGTTTTACCCATCTTCATAGCCCCTTTTTATCACTGAAAGTTAAATTAGAAAAATCGCTGTATGAGGGCTGAGTAAAATGCTTGTCCTGTAGACATGAGGATCTAGCCAGCACTTTAATATTTTAGGGAACAGTTCAGTCCATCTTGTTCTCAAGCCAGTGGTTCACAACCTGGGTGGTTCATGACTCCTTTGGGGGCCAAACAACCCTTCACAGGGATTGCCTAAGACCATCGGAAAACACAGATATTTACATTAAGATTCATAACAGTAGCAAAATTACAGTTATAAAGAGAGCTCTTGGAGCTGCTGTTACAGGCAGTTGTGAGCCATGAGATCAGAGTGCTGGGGACCAAACTCAAGTCCTCTGCAAGAGCAGTGTGTGCTTTTAAGCACTGAGCCATCTATGCAGACTCTGTATATCTCTATGTTGTAATGGTTTATCTAGCAATGATACCATGGACCCTTCACTTATGGAGTCTAAATTACTTGTGCTTACTCAGTCCAAGGACTTTCGTACTTTAAACTTCTACATATATAACCCCTACAGGAGGGGAGATAAAGATTCCAAGTGGAAAATTTGCCTTTTCTTGTTCTCCTTAGGTACAGAACATGATCCAATACAGAGACCAGCAGGGGAGCATCTGAAGACTAACTCTCGCCAGCGTTGTGCTCTGTCACCCACGTCAGCTCTGTGCTCCTCTCTCCCTGGAAAAATGTGTTTTCAGCAGGCATTGATGGTGACTCTGCCGAAGTGTGTTCTCGGTTTAGGTCAGAATATATAGAGAGTGCCTTTGTAAATTTTACATGACTATTATAGGTATCTCTGGATAATCCCACAAAATGCACACGCTATGGCTACCCCTGCATTAACATTCCAATACTTGCTCCCACAGAGCCTGAACTAGCATCAGGTCAAGTCTCCAAAGGGGCAAGAGACCGCTTGAAACCACACTGAGCTTCTCAGACAACATGAGAACCGCACGCGGCTCTAAGCTGCTCACAAGATTCCAATCAGAAAATGTGTAAAAAAAAAAATTGTATTCTTTTAAAAAATGATTACTGGTATTAGGGAATTTCAGGTTAGCCACAACATAGTATTAGTACCATCTTCTTTCTGCTTCATTCTGCCGTTGGTGAATGAGATTGAATCTTCCCTTGGCTTTTAGCCTACAGTAAAACTCAGGCATGTGTTACTACCCTACACACACCTGTGCAGGTGAGGCAATGTCACTTCCTCGTCACCTTTATCCCCTAGAGAAATTTATATCAGGCGGAATGTGCGACCAGTCCAACTGGTATTTAGCAGCCAAATGCTTCCACTCAGTCTATCTGGTATGAGAGCATCTGGTCAGAAATCATACTTGAGAAGATTGCGCAATTCTATTTTTGAATGGCAAACATTTTTAAAGCTTTTCTGTGCAAACATCGATGTGGACTTGACTCTTTGTATTGTTAACTAATGCCGAGGTAAGACTATGTGACTTTTCACCCTACCTACAATGTCATCAGACTCCTATAGAGATAACAGCCCCCTCCCATACCTATGGACTGATTGGCAATGCATTGTGCTTGTTTGACATTCACACACAAATCTGCCATCCTGGCTCTGAGAATGTCTTTCTCATAACGGTGCCCCAAGCATTCCTGTATGGTTTCCAGATTGTTTAGCTTTTCCTTTAAGTTGTTCATGAACTGTGTGTGTGTTCAAACTCAATAAATGCTCTCTATGTAGATGCAGACTGTCAGCCTGGAAGCTGAGCTGAAAGCTGACCGACAAGCGGTGACCTATGGAATAAGCTAGAGTGATGTAAACTAATAACCTAAAGCCTGAGAGGCCATCCCTGTTATTAGCAATAGAAATATGGAGGCTACAAGGCCATGGCGTATTAAGTGATGATTCTGTGCCAGGTTAATGGAGCACACTTTTAATCCCAGCATCTAAAAGCGAGAGACTGACAATCTGAAGTTCAAGACCAGTCTGAGCTTTCTAACAAGATGATATCATGTATAAAAAGAAATGAAAAGGGGCGGGCTGCTAAAATGGCTCAGTGCATAAAGTACTTTCCGCAACAGCCAGTCAGCCTGAGTTCAACCCGAGTCCCACAGTCAAATGAAGGAACTGACTCTGGAAGAAAAAAGAAAGGATCCTCTGACCTCCACGCTGTCACCGTAGTGCCCATGCCCCACCACGACCTTCCCCACACATACATCATACACATGCCACACACACAGTAACAATAATAATAAATAAAATTAAATTTAAAGCACTGAATTTAGTTTTTTTATGTCTGACCCTAGTATTAGATAGTTTGACCAAGTTTCTACAGGTGGAGCTACCACTCTGGGCAGCTGCGGCCACGCCCTCAGTTTAACTCTGGTGCCTTCCACAGCCTTTGTGACCTCCCATCGTGAGGCAGTGGACCAAAGGGGATGAGCGGGCTGTGACTTCTGCACGTAGTCACCTGAGAAAGAAGAGTCATGTGCACAACACTTCCCATGTCGTGACTCAGGCATGCTACACAAGGCATCTGATGCAGGAGATTAGTCAGCAGCAGCTCCTAAGTGGCAGGAAGTAGGCCCCCCAGGCCAGCAGCAAGCACTCAGCACGGGAATCTGAGTGCAGCCAGCTGGGGAGCAAGAGGCAGGGCCGTGGAATTGGCCCTCTATGACTAGATGCAAAGAGGGCAGAGTCGCCACGTAGAAAAAAATATGGGGGCTGAAAGTCTCAGTGGGGAGTAAACTAAGATTCAAATATGTGGTTTATTTTATTTTATTTGGTTTTTCACATAGGGTTTCTCTATGTACATAGCCTTGGCTGCCCTGAAACTTGCTCTGTAGACCAGACTGACCTGAAACTCACATAAATCTGTCTGCCTCTGCCTCCTAAGTGCTGGGATTAAAGGCACGTGACGTCATGCTTGGCTTGAAAGACCTGTTTTCTTGAAGGAAGCTTTCAAGGATGGTTGTGAATAGAATTATCCACAGAGCTGTGAGTTGTGTCTCAAGTATGGCTTTGTTTTGAGATGGAAACGCAAGTAACCCAGGCTTGTCTCAAACTTGCTGCACAGCTGAGAATGACCTCAGGCTTCAGCTTTTCCTGCCTCTGCCTCCCAAGTACAGAAGCTTATAGTGTGTGTCATCATGCTGTGCTCCTGTAGTACCCAAGGCCTCGGGCATGCTAGACAAGCACTCTACCCGCTCTATCTCCAGGACTGCTGTTCTCAAAAAAATATATAAGAAAGTGCCTAGAACAGTAACTAGCAATGTTGTATTAGAAGTGTTCTTATCAACAGGGGTAATATTGATTGGACCTGAGCAATGCACCCCTACTTTTGTCACTGATTTCCTCACAGTGGCAGAAACCAAATCTCTTTCCCTGTGCTTCTGCTTTCCCTCCCTTCCTCCCCCTACCTCTCCCACTTCCCTCCCCTGCTACTTCTTTCTTCCAAGCAGACTCTCATGTAGCCCAGGCTAGCCTCAAAATTGCTTTGTAACCAAAGGTGATCTTGAACTTCTGATACTTCTATCCTACCTTCCAAATGATGGGATTATAAGTATATAACCACACCCTGTTCTGTGAAGTCCTGGAGATCAAACCCAGAGCTTCCTGCGTGACTAACAAAACACTATGCCAGCTGAGCAACATCCCCAACCCTCCCCTCTGATATTTAAAGATTTTATTTCCCTGTCCCTTAGCACAGTGGGCATTGCATGAGCCTCATAAAAAGGAAATTGAGCATCATGGGCAATTAGGGAAATGTAAGTGAGAGTCGCAATGAAGCAACGTGTCTCGTTTAGCAGAATGGTTGTGATCAAAAGGTGAAACAGTAGCAAGTATTGGTAGAAGTGGAAAGAAATTAAATCCACTATATCCTGCTAGTGAGGATGTAAAATGCTACAGCTATGTTCTGGTCTAGATGATTCTTGAGAGCGTTGAGCTCAGTAAGATCAGCCAGAGATGAAATGTTGTATGATTTTACTTAATGTTCATCATTATTATTAAATAATTAATATTAATTGTCAATTGTTAGTATTAATTACATTGATGTCAATAATTAGTACTTACATATTTATAAATATTCAAATTTGAAGAAGCAGAAAGCACACTGTGGTTATTGGGAGCTGGAGGAGAGCAGAAGAATTGGAAACCACTTCAAGAGTCAACTTGTCTGTTTTGGAAGATGGAGAACTCTGGAGACTTGTTGCATGAGAATGTGCATGTCCTTCACACTCCCAGACTGTGCACTTAACACAACTAGTGTAGCAAATAGTGTGTGCTATTTCTGCAATTGTTAAATTTAAAATGGAAAGGTAGTGTGTCCATACACGGTGGTGTTACCCAGCAATGAAAGAGGATGGGATATAGAACACATGGCTGTGACACAAACAGGCCTAAGTAAAGGCATATATGATTTCACTTACGTTAAATCTCTAGAATAGGAAAGTTCGTGGTGTAGATGGAGACCAGCACATGTCAGCTGGGATGAGAAATGCTTCCAAGAGATGAATTTTGTGAGATATAACATATTTTAGTAACTTTTTTATATAAAAGTTTGAAGGTTAACATTTTTAAGCTTACTGGAAAACAGGAAAAAAAAAAGGATAGAAATAGCTGTGAAATTCGGAACAGCAATGTTCAAGTCTTCTAGAATTATCTTTCTATTCCCCCATTCCTAAGAGTCTCCCCATTTCACTCCCCTACTCAAGAAACCCTTTAGTAACCCATTCTTGACTTTATTTAGCCATTCTTCTCACCTATCTTCTTTCGCTCTTCCATAGCCCTGTCTTAACTCTATTCAACCCCCACCTACTTCTCTACCTTGTAGCACAGATGAGCACATGTAAGCACAACTCTGCCTGGAGTTTTGTCTTCTCTGATATCTGTGAGCACAGAGGTGTAGACAAGTGTTGTTCCAGGAGCCATAACTATAATCTTCATGTCAGCCATGTGAGGCTGTGGGTTCAATCCTCAGCCCCAAGGAAGGGAAATATTTAATTAAGAACACTGTGAGGGTAAAGCTCAGAGAGAGTTGTGGTTTTGACCTGTGGCTATGAGTCACTGGGGGACTCTTTTTTCTGATGACAATTAGTCATGTTAGTCATCACACATGGTCATCACCAAAACTTCCCCATTATAAAACCACTCAGTGGATGAATTATACCTCCAGAAATGGCACCGAGTTTAGAGAGCTTCATAGTAAAGACTTATATCAATTTTTTATAATAAAAATATGAAGATAATTGTCAAACTACAGAATTGCCCATCTATTCATTGGTCAAATACATACAATGACATTAGAGTAAAAAAATCCAAATACTGTTACTGTTGCTACTATTTAATATGTATGAGTATATGATCTAGCCCACATTGTACGATACCTTTTGACATACATAAAAGCAAACACATATAGAAAATGACAGTCAAATAGATTAAAACAATGATTAACCAGATAAAATTAAGTAGAAAAGTAGGATAATATGAAATCTTGAGTTTAAAAGCCTTTAAATATAATGCCAAAATCAGAAATTATTAAAAGCTATATATAATTGACATAAGTAAGCAATACTTATAGGGTAACTAAAAAGCCAAACGGTAACTTGATATGGAATTTCCCTCTGTATGCTGTAAATATGTTTTATTGTCATTGGTTAATAAAGAAGCTGCTTTTGGCCAATGACTTAACAGAATATAGCCAGGCTGGAAAAGATATAGAGACAGAATAGGCAGAGTCAGGGAGAAGCCATGTAGCTGCCACAGGAGACAGATGCTGGACACTGGATGGAACCTTAACCATAGACCACAACCACATGGCAATACACAGATTAACAGAAATGGGTTCATTTAAGCTATAAGAGCTAGTTAAAAATATGCATAAACTAATAGGCCAAGCAGTGTTTTAATTAATACAGTTTTCTGTATGCTTATTTCATGTCTGGGCAGCCAGGAAATGAACAAGCAGCTTCATCTATAGTAACTGAAAAATTAATAATTGCAACATACACAGTGCACCAATATTCTCAAAAATGTATCAAATCCCTCAGGTTAACTTGTAAGACTATACACACTGACACTTAAAGAAGATGGCCAAGAACATGAAAGAAAATTGACTGTGGTGGATTAAATGAGAATGGTCCCCATAGCCTCACATATTTGAGTGTTTGGTTCCCAGTTGTTGGAACTGTTTGGGAAGGACTGGGAGTTGTGGCCTTACTGGAGGAGGTGTGTCATTAGTGGTAGGCTTTGAGGGGTCAAAAACCCTAATCTCTGTTTCCCTGTGCCTCATGCTTGCAAGTCTCAGCTACAACTTCGGTGCCATGCCTGTGTGCCTGCTACCGGGCTGTCTGCCATGGTGGTCATAGACTCTAACCCTCTGGGACCATAAAGCCATCTAAGTGCTTTATTTTATAGCCTGCCTTGGCCATGGTCTTTGTCAAATAAGCAATATAAAATTAAGACATTGTGAGAGCATGTGACTGACAAAAGAAAGAGAAATTTTAAAAAGTTGAAGACTTTTAAAATGCCTTTTTGTCTTAAGATAGTGCCTAAAGGTGAAGAGAAATGGGAACTTAAACTATTCCAGGAAACAATCATTTCACAACATCTCTGAAATGGTCATAAGTCAAAATATTTTAAAATAAACATATTTTAAAATAAACACAGCATGAATTTAAATTTTAAGAATTTTTACTAAGGAAATAATGAGCATTTAAAATCCCATGTTTTTTGCAACATTATTATAACAATGGGAACTTTTTAAATGACCTGAATTTTCAGCCAGGAAGATGATTTCAAATTCATAGAGCAGAATACAATACATCCATTAAAATGACATTGGAAATAGGCAGCTATCTCTCCATCTGTGATACGTACAAGGTGGTGTAAAAGAAAGCAGCACTAGTTGTCAGCACTGGAAATGTTCGACACTTCTAGGGATGTAGGAGCAACTGAGGAAGGCTCCTCAGCCTTGCTCAGGAATAGACCTCCGCTTTGAAAATCTGTTTCCTTGGGTGACCCTCACCTAAAGACATAGATCATGGAGGCACCCAGTGCAGAGCTCAGACAGGCCTTCACCCTCAAAGCTGCCAGGGCATGGTCCGAGGCTGCCCCGCCTATAATGTGCTTGAGTCTCTGTGGGCCTGGATCTCAGGGCACACCCTGATAAGCAAACTATGTTCTAACTCTGTTCCGTGAGTAAGAAGAAGAGCATTGCCTGTGATGAGATGGTGCTAACCTGTGAGGAATTCCCAAGTTGATTGATTTCTACTATTCCTGCCTTTACTTACCCCTCAATGCTAGTTAGGCTATTACCCATGTGCTGCTATTTAACATTAAAAGCAATAGTATTTATGCTGTGTATATATGACTCATAGTGGTCCTTAAGGAAGGGACAAAGAGAAGAGAAGAGGAAGGAAGGACATCAAATAATTACTTGATCCTGTCTCTTTCTTTGCGTTTCTCCCTCTGCTTCTACCTTTCTTCTCTTCTACCAGTTGCTGGACCACTCGCCATATGAACATTACCTAAGCCTTTACTGTCCCTGAGAATATAACCTGTGGCTACAGACACTGAACCTGGCCCTGACACTACACAAGCAAACAGAGAAAGGAGAGTGATCAACCTTCTTCATCATGCAAAAGCTAAGAAGTTAATGATCCAGTCAAACAAAAGAACATCAACTAAACACAAAAATCCCGAGTATATTCAAGGAGAAAAGCTGACCTCTCCGTCAGAGATGCACATTCCAAAGCAGCAGAAATCTGCCCACAATGCTTCCTGCTCAGCTGGGCAGGTTCAGGCAGCAGCAGGCTCAGCCCATGTGAGATGTCTCCTCCCAATCACAGACCACCCTTCCCTGGTTCTGCAGTTCCAGAGAAGGCAGTGGGGCAAAAAAGCACCTTGGGCTGGTGTGCACTGCAGAGCGAGTCGGTGCAGCCCAGAGCCAGCAGACAAGGGGAGAACCACCCAGCAGCCACTGTGTAAGTACTGGAACTTCTCAGGGAAGCCCACTGGACACTCTGGGCTCTCCTGGGAGCTCAGAAGTGGGGTTTGATGAAAGGAGGATATACACCCTAGCAGTTAGAGTCTGTCCCGTTTATAGTTTGAGATGAGATCTTGTAACTCTTCTGGGAAATTCTCCTTCGATAATTACCTGTCCCCTTACCTGACAGAAAGGTTCTTATTCTCCTGATAAATCATTTGGTCTGACAAGTCTTGAAGGGATTTGTGGGGCAGTCTCTTGGGAGTCTTCCCTCTAAACAGTTCTGCTTTGATCGGTGTGTGGTCTGGAATAAGTCAGAAAATTAGTTTTCTCTAAGCAAGGCCACTTTTACCAGACCGATTTTTACCGTTCGCCAATGAGTTGATCCACCAGGATCTGCAGGTTTTAGATACACATATTTCTGTTCTAATATTTTTACGTAAACAAGTTGTTTCAAGTAACACTAGTATTATTGGATTGTACATTTTTATGATTCTGTTCATAAGTCTAAATTTTCATTTATCAGTAGCTTTAGGCATTTTTAAGAACATTTATGAACGTGGATTAATTTTAAGGTCTTTATAAAAAGTCAAGGCCCTTGGTTGTGGGCTGTTTCTCGCTGAGGAGAACTGATAAGCACAGCAGGCAAGAAGCCAATATGCTTCCTGCCTGTGCATTATTTCATTGTTACAGGTAATGTGGTTGCTGTGCTTTTCCTAAGTCCTTGAGGAAGTAGTTCTCCTTTTATAATCTTCCTAGTAAGTGTAAAAATGTCTTTCCCACCCCCACCCCCCCTCGCTTACAGCGCACTGTTTTGCTTTGTGCTATCCTAGGCTCCCAAAATCAACTTTCCTATATTTTTAACTACCAAGAAAGACTCATAAACATTTAGACAGCAAAAGAAGTTAGGCACCAGTTAGGCAAAAGCTAAGAGAAACATCAAATTTTCTTTCTTCATCCTTGCTTACATTCCGAGCAACAGCATCAGTCAAGCCCAGAATCCACTGTGCCCTGATCGGGAATCCGGGTCTGATGGCCCTGCAGGCCGCGCACAAACCTGATGAGCCGCTGCTGCCTAACTGGGACAGAGAGCACACGGATGAGGAGGGTCCTGCTTCGTCTTTCTCTTGCTCACCCTCTCTTCTTTCCTCCCTCCCGTTTTCCTAATCCAAATTTCTCTAGCATGAGTTTGAGGTGTGGTTTGTGTATTCTCTGGTGCTAGAAACTTGAGTAAGTAAAAGAGGTAATGAACTTGAAAATCTCATGGGTGGTAGGTGAGCCTCACCTCTCTCCTGCTTTGGACATTCGTTTGTTTAGTGAGCAGTTTTTTTTTAAACCTATCCAATGTGTCTGAAGGTATCAACATCCTGGGTATGAATAACTTCATAAGAAAATAAACTTAAAGAAGGCACAAGAAAAGGGGGAATAAAAGAAAGAAATACATTTTTAACCTCTTAAAAATCAGCGCTTCTAAAAGCAAAGGGCCAGGGTGTTGAGCAATGAAATCATGGAGCTGCCGGGTCACTGGGACATTCTTCCTTAGGGTGGGGCTCACGGGGCCCCCTTACATGGAAACATACAAGGTGAGGCGCACAGTCAGCCGACAATGCCATCGCTGACAGTGTACACAGCTATTTCTCTGTTCTCTGTTACTGGACACTTATGTAACGCGCCCCACCCTACCTGGTAAAGAACCTTAACATGGGTGAGGGAAGTGGTATGTGAGAATGACATGAGAAGTTTCAGAAAGTCAGGACTGCGAGCCAGCATCTAATGCTGTGTGCTGGATAGAAGGGAAGACAAGAGGACATGTCACATACCTGGGAGTCAACTCTCCTGAAAGACCCAAGCCGCAGGTGTGTGTGCCTGTGTGCACTTGCTCTCTCTCTTCCTCTCCCTCTCTCTCTCTCTGTCTCTCTCTTGCACACACGCTTGCTCTCTCTCTCTCTCCCTCTGTGTGTGTGTGCCACCCTCTTTTCCCACCTCTCCCTCCCTCTCTTTACCTTTTCTCTTTGTCATTGTTGTTTTCTGTTTTGCTAGGCAGGTACTCTGCTACTGAGCTACATCCCCAGCCTTGTTTTATGTTTTGAAATGGGGTCTCTACCGTTGTAGCCCAGACTGGCTTCAAACTCAGAGCTTTCCTCTCTTGGCCCCAGAAGGGTGGAATTGCAGACACAGACATGAGCCACCACTCCTAGCCTGAGATTCCAGGCTTGGCAAGGGAGGTTTTTCTATTTAAGTCATCCTTTTGTTTGGGGTCTGTTTCCTTCAGGCAGTACCTTTCTTCTCCCTCTGAAGATCAGAAGAAAGATATAATAAAATCACTCACCATGAGGCATGGCTGTTGATGGCTCATGAGACTCACCATGTTTCTTCTAGATGTTTCTGCATTTTAACCAGGAGCCAAGAGGTGTTTCTGTATGTCATTTCATAAACTGAAGGGATGAAAGGAGACGACTGAGCAGGGGGTGGGGGTGAGGTGGGGGGTGGAGGACTCGCTCCTGGTGGTTTTGTGTGCAAGATTCTCTTAAATGTGAGATAAAAGTTGGGTCAATGGCAGGGGAGTTAAAAGCCTCTTAATTTTAAACATGAATGGAAATGACATCTTGAAAAGAAGACATATTAGGGCCAGTGAGATAGCTCCTCAGGTAGACACTTGCCTACTTAAGTTCAACTCTTAGAGCCCATGGAAGAAGGAGAGAACCAGCTGCCACAGGTTGTCCTCTGACCTCCGTACACAGGTGATAGCATGCTCATACCCATATCACAACACACACACACACACACATGCACGCACGCACACACGCACGCACGCACACACACCCTCCCTCTGTGTACATGCCCTGATCTAATGAGAGAAAGAGCTTGATCTTAAAGAACTGGATTGCTAGACTGTGTGACATTTGGCTAACAGCGTGTCTGCAGAGTAGATGGCAACCTAGAGTTGATCTTTCAGATTGAAACTCAGGCTGGGTTCCTATGCTGCAGTTTTAGAAAGAGCTCCTGTTTCTCCAGAGAACATCAGCGTTTGCACTTACAGCCTTCCAATGACTGGGAAGACCGTCCATGTGATAGAGGCTGAGCTGCTTTACTCAAAATCTTCTGATGTGTCGGGGGCGGTGGTGCACAATTTAATCCCAGCACTTGGGAAGCTGAGGTGGGAGAATCACAAATTCAAAGCTAGTCCGGGATACACAATGAGACCTCATCTAAAAAAAAAAAAAAGTCTGCTAATTTAAATGTTACATCTGAACAAATGAATAGCAATACCTAGACTGATATTTTGAGGGAAGAAAAAAAAAACAAAATAAACAAAAACTAGGCACCAGGTCCTCCCCAAGTTGACACATATTATTAGCCATCACAGGAAGAGGAGAGAGGGCTCAGCAGTTCAGAGAACTTGGTGCTTTTCCACAGGACCCAGGTTAGGTTGGATTATCAGCACCCATATGGTGGCCCACAACTATCCCTCCTGTGTCATGAGATCTGACACCCTCTTCTGACTTCAGAGGACACCAGGCATGCATACGGTGTGTGGACCTACTTGCACACAAAAGACTCACCCATATGAGATAAATCTTTCTAAAAAATGTTTAACCAACCCTCACAAGAAATATATTCTTCATTTCTTTATCAAGCATGCAAAGAGAATAATTTGTATCCTGGGTGTGGAGAAGTGTATCTGTCCTTCCGTGCTGATTTCTCTTCTTGAAAAGGGACGAAATTCATAGTGTCTTTTAAAACATAACTACCAGGGGACTGGAGAGATGGCTCAGTGGTTAAAAGTGGTTAAAAGTGTAAAAAGCTTTACATCCAGAGGACCTCAGTTCTGTTCCCAGCAACAACATGGCAGTTCATGTCTGTCTTTAACTCCAGTCCTAGGGGATCTGACCCTTCTGGACTCTGTGAACACCAGGCACGAACATGGTACGCAGACAGACATGCAGACAAAACACCCACACACATAAAATAAGAATAAAAGGGTTTAAAAAAACTAAAAATAACTCTCAAAATAGAACTTCATCAAATCTTTTGGTTTTAATCCAAAACATGTACCAGTCAGCTCTTTTCTCCAGAATTTGTTTATTTTGGAAAAAGGGTTTCACATACCCAGGATGACTAGGAACTCACTCTGTAGTTGAGGGAGATTTTGGCCTTTGATTCTTCTGCCTCTGCTTCCCAGTGCTGAGAAAATAGGTACGTGTCACATCTGGTTTTATGTGGTGCATGGAATGGAACCCAGGCGTTGTATGAGGAAGCAAGCACTCTACCCACTGTGCAAATGCCCAGCCTCCAGGCATTTATGAGCCTTCACACAAACACTGCCACCTTTTCTCTCAGTACCCAGAGAGCCTTCTGGCTGTGTATGACAGAAGCAAGTTCACCTGTCCATTCTCCAGGAACAATTTCTAGACGTCCTGCATTGAGCCAGGGCCCCTTTGCACAGAGACAGTATGCTGTCAACTTCTGTTGTGGCTGGGGCTGTGACTCCATAAATTCTCTGGGCAATTGCCTTCTAAGTTTTGGGATCTGCTTACGTCTTTCCTGTTAGTCCTAGAACCCTGGTTTTGGACAAGATGGAGAGCTGTTGTGGGATGCTCTGAGGTCACAGACGCCCTACTCCTCTTCCAGCTGAAGAAGACCGATTTGATCTGCTCTAACATATTAGAGTCCATATTGAAATCATATATCTTTATTTTCTTTGAAATGATGGCTGTGTTGTTTATTTTGTTTTTAATGAAGCCACTGCTTTAGTTGCCTTAGATGTTTCCTGGCTTGTTAGATCTAGTCTGTCTGCTTCAAGAAGCTGAGGCAAAAGCCAAGAAAACTAATATTGGCTAGGCAGCCAGTATGGTGTGAGGTCTTTACATATTCTCACTTAATTTTTACAGAACGCTTGATACTGGGCTTTACAATTCTCATTAACAGATAAAGCTCAACCAGAGCCCTGGGGTAACAGAACTACGCAATTAAACCAAAACTCAAAGCAAGATTTATCCAGATCCCATATCCTCTGCTTCTCCCTCTTCCCTAACCTATTCTGCAACAAGCGCTAGGCAAATCAGCCATTCACACATTCAGCTACGTGCTCATTCCTTCAAACAAACATTTATTTACTTTTTCTTTTATTTAGAGAGATAATTGACTCCCTCCTGTGTGTCAAACACTATGCCATTCTGGGGCTGGAACAAATCTAGCATAAACCAATGCTTTCCATCTGGGAATCTCTAGTTATAATATGCAGGATGCCCTGCATAGGAGATACTAACAGTAAAAGGTTTCCGGGTGGGGAGAAGGGTTCAAGAGGGGCACTGAGGGAATGGGGGGAGTGAATAGTTTATTGGAAAAGTTACTAATGCCATAGATAGACCTGCAGAGGTGACAGCTTGGTGGGGGCTCCGAGAAATGTTCAGGCCAGGATCAGAGACAAATAACATGACAGGATCTCTAAAGAGATGAATCAGGGACCATGTGGCCAAAGTGGGGTCTCTTTTTATACCCATCTGAGGATGTGGGGGCTTTCACTGTAGAAGCCTAAAGCCGGGTTCTCTGGAAGGAAACAGAGAAGGTGGCAGCAAACAGGATATGTAGCCACCAATACCTGCCTTTAATGTGAATTCACATCCCACGTGATAGATCTGGGCACCAAGAAGTCTGTCTGTCAGAGACTCACAGACGGTGTCCTTGTAGGATTCCTGCCAGCATCTATAGATGAGAAAGAGCTGTGCAAACTATGCCAGCCCGGGCAGCAACTGAAGTCTAACGTGCCGTTCTTATGGAGAAGAATGCAAAAAGAGAAAGAAAGCATCCCCTGTGCAAGAGAAAACCTCAGAGGTCATATCTACATTGCTACAGTCTGAATCACAGGGTTCAGCAATGGCCAGGGCACAAGGGCAAGAGCTAACCGGGTAGGAATGCTGACTGCGGACAGACGTGCAACTTGGTACCTGACACTAGACACACCCTAGCACACTTAGCAGGCTTTCTCTCTTTTCCCAGGGAGATTTTTACCTCTTAAAGCCAATCATGGAAACAAAAGAGGCACAAAAGGGTAGTGGGTGTGTGGCCCCCAGGCCTTAGAGTGCTGTCCCATCAGGGAAGAGGAAGTTGATACAAGGCCAATTCTCCCTGACCTGGGAGCCCTTAACTGTAGAACTAGCCAGTTATCATTAGTACCTCCTTCCTCTGTTCCATGGGTCATTAAGGTATTAAATAAAACCTTAACTCAAGACCCTCTCCTTTCCAAATATCCCCTGGTCATCATTAACACTATCTTATTTGTAAACCATCTTACTATTTGATGATTATAACAGTCCTGTGAGGCAAGTTGTATTCTAGCCATCTTATAAATGAAAAAAATAGATACTAAGAAGGTCAGTCACTGCTCAGAGTAACTCTTGACAGGAAGACTTGACTTTGAATCTGGCATTCTGCTGCCAAGTCTAGCGTGCTCACCTTTAGACCACAACTACCGGACACCACAATGAACAACAGGAAGCCTGCATTTGGCTTCCTCTTGACATTTATGCCTGAGCGTGGGGTACCACAGACATGTATTTAGTTTAACCAAGAGACAAAGCCAGGCACCATGGCACACTTGGGAAGCTGAGGTGGGAAGATCCCATGTTTGAGGCCAGGCTGAACTATTGCAAAAGACCCTGTATCCATAAAACAGCATGCAAGTGGCTGAGGAAATGTTATCAAACACCTGGTCTCCCACTGACTTCATACTGCAACCCTTTATTTCCAGAAAGTAGAAGGGAGTAGAAGAGAAAGTTGTGGGTTTGGAAAACATCTATGCAGTTTCCTGGATAACAGTGGGAAAATATTAGTGTGTTAATGCCCTGTAAAAAGGCTACGCCAAGAAACTAATGAAGTGTGCGTGGAGAAGCCTTGTGTTCTTTGCAAAGACGGGATCTTTGTGTTCTCTTTGTCCCCAAGTTGTCAGGGAAGCTAGAAAGGCATTTCGTTTTCTACCTAAAGCATTAGCATTGTGCTAGGATTGCTAAACTCTGGTGTTAAATTACTTAGAGTCAGGATGACCTGGATTTGACTCTGGGTCCTGGGCTTTCTGGCAGCAAGGTCTTGAGGAAATAAATCTCTCCAAAAATATTCATTGCAAAGATGGAAGGAAGCAGGTTCTCTGCCTGGATCCTTAAGAAGTGTGTATCCCATAAAATCTCATTAATAGGGATGCTCAATATAACAACACCAATGTGGATGGGAAAAATCTTACAAAGCCCCACCCCTGGATGAAGAGCTATATGCAGTCAATGGCTATTGAGAGAGAGAACCCATTTTTCTCTGTGGGCCAGCCCTCAGATAGGTCATCCAATTCCAAGTGGTCATGTACATAGGAGTAACACTAGTAAGGGTGTATGTGTGTGTGTGTAACAACAATAACTAGAGAAGTCATAAATTTGGGAGAAGTAGACTTGGAGGGGAGATGGAAGTGTGAATAATTATAAGGGCAGTACTCAGGCATGAAATTCTCAAAATATAAAACATTAAAAATTTTAAAAGAAGTGCAGTCCAATCAACACAGATTTTAACCCAGTGACTCTCATTTCAGACTTCTGACTCCAGAGTGCCAGAAATTACACTTGTAAGGTTGAAGAAATCTGTTACTATAGCAATAAGAAACAAACACAGATTTATTTATTTATTTATTTATTTATTGCAAAAATATCTATTTAGGTCTGTTGAGAAGATGAACCAAAGGTGTCTAAAACAGAATAGAGAGCACTGTGGGGCCTCATAGGTGGCACCTCCAATTCCTTTTGGTCATTTGAAAAGTAGCATGGCTTTCTTTAGAACCAAACAGAACCCAAAAAAAAAGGATTTATTTTTAATTATGGGGGGGAGTAGAGGGGTACATGGTAAGCATACAGGTGCCCTTGGAGGCCAGAAGAGGGCCTTGGATCCCCTGGAGCTGGAGTCACAGGCAGTGTGGGCTGTCTAACCCAGGAGCAGCTGGACTCAGGTCCTCTGCAAGAGCAGTACTCACTCTTAACTGCTGGCCCAGCCAGCCAGGCCCAAGACAAGCATGGCTCTCTGGGTTACTATCTGAAAAAACTGGAAGAGCCAGCAAGCTCAGAACACCTTGCCTATTGATGCAGCCCTCTCTCAAGCTGCCAACCCACAGGAGACGACCCCACCAGCACCTCCCACCAGGCCACAGTCTAGATTTTTCCTGTTTCTTTCTTGCCCAAAGTAGCTGCCTACCTTCTCCCTTCTCTTCTCCACTCTGGTCTGCATTTTCTCATCCTAATTCTGACTCTTGGAATTCTCCCATGTGGCACTGATTTGTTCTTTGTCCCTTGTTCTACCTGATCTTAGCCAAGAAGCTAAACCGTACCTACCCACTTCTAGAACTCGGTGACAAAGGCATTTTTGGGAAATCACAGTCACGCAATGGGGCAACATCGCTCAGGAGCCCTTCAGCTCCCTTCTGGACCAGTTAAGACCCCTCGTTGAACATCTCTCTGGTCCCTTCCTTTTTCTTCGCATCTCTCACGACTTCCCCTCTATTAGGACTGGGTCCAGTTAATGTGCCTTTAAAATCCATGTTGCTATAGTCCCACTTCAAATTCCCTGAAAGAAGAAAATTTCTCTTCTCTGTTCTTTGAGCCCAATGCACCACTATCAAGAGACTGCTGTGTGACAAATGGCCACCGAGTCGGTACCCTGCCAGTCAGGGACGATATTGGACTTGGCTCTGCAGATATTTGCCCTTTACTTTCTGTTTCTATTTGAATTTCTATCTTTCAAAGTCCATTTATGTGTGTGTCTAGTTTCGAGAGCAGCCCAACTGGTCAGGGTTAATGTCTGCGCATGCCAATAATGAGCTTTAAATGCAACTGATCTGGCAGTACCTGTTAGATTCTTCCTGGTGGAGACTTCTAGACACTGCAAGGGTTTGCCTTTATGATGTGGAAGGACTACTCCAGATAAATATATGGCATTTCTTTTTTAATTGATTTTTATTGAGCTCTACATTTTCTCTGCTCTCCTCCCTGAATAGATGACATTTCTAAAAAGAAACTCCAGAGGTCGGGTGGTGTCAGAAGATGGTATAACACGGGACCGGATTTTTCTGTTTCTTTGACAAACATTGACAGAGTGTGTGTGCCAAACCCTGAGCCAAAAACACTCATGAATTTTTAACTCCTTAAATTTTCACAGTCTTCAAGGTTAAAAAAAAAGGAAACTATTTAGGGATGTTTAAATTACTTATGCTATTAATACATGCCTATAGTGCAACATTTACCAAGGCCAGAGTCAGATAAAAGTCTTGCGCTGAAGGAGATGGCTCAGCAGTTAAGAGCACAAATTGTTCTTCTAAAAGGCCCGGGTTCACTTCCCAGCACCCACATCAGGGGACTCACAACAGCCTGGAACTCCAGCTCCGGGGATCCGAAGCCTCTGGTGTACATGCGGCATACACTCATGCCGACACACAAAAACACATGATTCTAAAAAGAAAGGCAGAGCGGGGAGAAACAAAGCAACAAAAGCGAGCTGCACCTCCCCACAGATCCTGCCCACAAACCCGGAGTTCAGCCAAACTGGCGAACTTGCTCTCTGCTCTTCACGTTGCTCTTCTGACTTGCCCGCTCCTTGGAATGTCTACTGCCCATCGCACTCTCCTCCTACACATCCTACCTCTCTCTCCTCTCCTGATCCAAATGCTGGCTCTGTAATCAGCTAAGCTGGAGTCCTTCATGCCCAGACCCCACTCGTGCTTTTAGCCATTCACTTACGTATTATAACTACTTGAGAACTTAGCTTCCTCTCCCAGAACAAAATGCTAGAATGTAAGACTCTTCCTCAGGCATCTTTACATGCCCCAACATGCAAACTGCATCATTTAATACCTTTAGATTTGGGGCGTCAATTGGTTAAAGTGTCGAGGCATGTGAACAGCTTTTCTCAAATCATCTCAAGTGCAGAAGCCAAAATGATTGACCCGAACACTTAACCTTGTGTTCCTTCCAGAGAATCCTCAAGGAGTCAAAAGGTCCATGTTTAGCTCCATCTGGCGTAAACGGTATAAATAGTTTCTAGGAGCTAGTGCAAGCAGCAGGGAAAAGTGTGGGCCTCAGAGTCACACAGACCAGAGATGCCACCGACTCTGCCATCGCTGGTCTGTGTGGCCTCAGAGGTGCAGAAGACCCTCCTCCTCGCTCACAGCTAGCTGGGTGCTGGGAATCTGATGGGCACAAGAAGTTGCTAGAGGGGTGCCCAGTGGAGCTAAACACTCCTCTTCTCTGCACGTCTCTTGCATTATAGGAAACTTCATTATGTACAACCTGTGCTTTTTTAGGATAACAAAATATTTAACATCAACCCACAGGCCGTAGTGACCTCAGCCAGCGCTCTTTGTTTACCCGTGGTTGAAGCTGGCCTTGTCCAAGGATGGCAGAGGCAATACCGGGGACTCTCAGTGTGTGTCAGCAGCACAGCAGGTCTTCTCTTTGTGCCCCTGGTGACCTTGAAGACTCTCATTTCTCCTCTCAGAATGAGACTCTGGTGCCCTTCATACCCTAAAGGACTACCAAAAGGCATTGATCAGACTCTGAAAGCCTTTTTTAATAAGAAGCATTTTTTATCTTCATAAACCTCGTGTGATTGCTGACCTAGGGTATCAGATTTCCACTGTTACTAAAAGCTCTCATGACCTTGCTTTGAATGACAAAAAGAAACAGGTGATGTCATGATTTGGTGACAGTGTAGAAATTGAAGCAGTCTCTGCTACCTGCTCCCACCAAACTGTAACATTCTTAACTGTGTCTCCAGCCTGTGGGAAATCCTGAAGATGGCCAAGGATGATTCTACTGTCCGTTGCGTCCAGGGTCTGTTGATTTTTGGACACGTGATTGTTGGTGTAAGTCATGAATATTTTTCAAAAGAAATGTGTTCTTCTTGTAAGTATGGTTTTTAGATGACTTAAAAGTGAAAGGTTAAGAAAATGGTGTAATTACCGCTTTCTTTATAGTGCCCTCATCATAAGAAGTGTGGCGGGAAATACACTAGCTAGAATCTTAGGGTAGCCATGTAAAACTGACCTGTTATGACAGAACACCATGACCAGCTTTAAAATAGATATTTCCTTTTCAGTTCTAAGACATAATGAATATTGAGTCATGTTCACCATGGCCAGTATCCAAACACACCTGCTAAGCATCCCTTTATGCTTCTGTCCAGTTTCACTTTGGCCTGACCTGGAGACTGTGCTATTGAAGGTGCTGGGACAGATGTTCTTCTGTGCGGAGTGTGATAGTGACTCAAAATCCAAACTGTGTGGACATGAGGAGAAGGGAAGAACACTAGTCAAGGAGTCAAGAGAGCTAGTCCTTGACTCGGTTCTGTCCCTGCTTCTCTGTGTATAGCTGTGAATGAGTCGCCATCATTCGGGGCCTTAATTCATCATTCATAGAATATGAGCACTATAGAGACAGTCGCTAAGATTCCAGAATCACTGTGACAAAGGCCAGGACATTTCAAGTATTACAAGCAAGGAAGATTTGCACTGGGACAGGATAGGGGAATAACTTTTATACAAGAAGACATTGTCTGAGTGAGTCATATTACAGGGGCTTTATGGATGGTCTGAGACTACCTGCAGTCAGAGTTAAATGTAAAAGAAAGCATCAAAGACAGAGGGCATATGAAAAGGAAACAGCCAGTTGTGTTGGCGCATGCCGGTAGGATTTGCTGAAGGAGGCAGAGGCAAGAGGATCACAAGTTCGAGGCCAGCCTGGGCTACACATTTTGGGCTAGAAAGATGGTTCAGCCGTTAAAGGCTAGGCTTACAACCAAAAATATAAGAGTTCAGTTCCCAGCACCCACGGCTGTCTTTCCAGCCACTAAAAAAGAAAGAAAGAAAGAAAGAAAGAAAGAAAGAAAGAAAGAAGGAAGGAAGGAAAGGAAAGGAAAGGAAAGGAAAGGAAAGGAAAGGAAAGGAAAGGAAAGGAAAGGAAAGGAAAGGAAAGGAAAGGAAAGGAAACAAGGTACGATCTCCGGGCAGTGAGGAATCCATTGTATAAAGCCCCTTCCCCCATCCCCTTCCCCAGTGCTCTGCTCTTGGCCACCAGCCTGACAGATCCACTCGTGCCTTGTTTCCAGATGTGTGGCATCGCCCTAACTGCAGAGTGCATCTTCTTTGTATCCGACCAACACAGTCTCTACCCGCTGCTTGAAGCCACCAACAACGATGACATCTACGGGGCAGCTTGGATAGGCATGTTTGTGGGCATCTGCCTCTTCTGCCTGTCTGTTCTCGCCACTGTAGGAATTATGAAGTCCAACAGGAAAATGCTCTTGGCGGTAAGACCTCACAGCACTCTGCGAGCTGGAGGTGTAGCTCAGTTGGTCGAGGGCCTGCCTAGCACACATAAAGTCTTGGGTTCAAACCTTAGCACCGTATTATTTGGATACGGCACTGCACAGCTACAATTCTAGCATTCCCTAGGCAGGATGATCAGAAATTCAAGGTGATCCTTGACTGCATACTAAGTTCAAAGCCAAGAGAGGATGCTACAAGAGAACTTTTCTCAAAATAACAACAAATTAATCTGCAGTTGCTTTCCCGGGTTGATCTTGATGAACTGTTTCTTCTCCATTGAGCAAAGGGCTTTGGTTTTCACTGAGTTAAGTGGAAAAAAAGAGTTCCAGGTATGTGGTCAAAACAAAACAAAACCAAAAAAAAAAAACAAAAACAAAAAACTGGAGATCCCCTGCTGCAAGATCTTCCGTGCAGGAGGCAAAGATGCCCTCCATAATTGCAAGTTCAGGTTCTAGTAAAAAGCACTGCAAATGGAAACAGCTGTGGGTGGTCCAGCTGACTGTGCACACCAGATGTGCTCTTCTGCAGCTACCGTCTGCATGAGCCCAACGTTCACAGCCAGAAATGACATGAACAGGAGAAAAATCCCAGGGGGGGGAGCTTTTTAATAGATTTTGTTTTCCCCCTGACAGTAGCTCATTTTAAGTGGTGTTTTACTGTCAGTCAGATAGAGGTATGTTGAGATACAAAGTACAAAGTAGGCATGAATTTTTCAAAGCAAACAAGAACCTCCCTGGAGACTTTTGAGTTCAAGGCCAATGGTTTTTGTGTGATGGCCTACTCTTCCCACACTATCATTGACTCTGCAGTACAGAGACCCCAGAAGACCCTGAATGGCACCATTGTGAGCGACCCCTTCACACTCCTCTGTGGTTTCAAGCCACTGACTAGATCATGCTCTGCCTTTGCAAATGGAAATAAACGTTAACCAGTGGGGAAGAAACTCTTACTTGGGCCTAGACTTCTGCCTTCTGTTTCTGTGCCCCAAGACATCAGTTTAAGGCAGCATGGTCGCATGCACACACACACTCACCCCCACACCCCTCCCTATCCCTGAGTCCCACTTCTATAGAAGAAGCTCAGCCATTTAGGGAGCTGGTTGGTTCACTTCTCTAAGGTAATGACTGCCCTAGTGCCCGGAAGTGCATTTACCTTCTCTGTTCCCTTTGGGTGAGTTAGTTCCAGGGCAAACTCACCCACTCTGAGAGAGTGGGAAAAGGCATGGAGCTCCAGAGAGAAGAGGGGGATCTTCTTGAAAACAATTTCCACTGCACCTTGGCCAGTCATATGTGCCTGACAAAGCAGGAGAACTGAGCTGGGGAGTGGAGGGGGGGCAAGGAACAGACTCCTCTCTGTGAAGCCGAAGGAGAAATGCGTGTACCAATGCCTCCTTTCTGGCCTAATTGTAGAGGGTCCTAAGGTTCTGTAAGCCACCAAAGCTCTTGACAGAAGCAAGACAACAGCCAATATGGGGAGAGGGGGTGTCTCTGGTGTCCCAGAAGGCACTTTACTAATACTTTCACAGGGGTGGTTGTGTTTGTTTTATTTTGTTTTAGAGCCAGAGAGTAAAAGCAGAAAACAGTCCTGACTTTTGAACCCACAAACACCCCCAAAAGGGAAGAACTTCCCCTGTCATCCCCCACTGGCTCCCATAAGGAGCAAACACAAGTGTGAGAGGCAAAGATGAAATTCTCGTGAGGGGTCAAAACATGAGGGGTCAACACACACCGAAGGCATCGGCTGTTCAGCTGTTTTCCAGCCAGACCCTGGGGGCGGGGCTGTGCAGAGCTGTTTTCCCACAGTGCCTTGCAGCCTGCACCCTTAAGCACAGCGTAAGCAGCACCCAGAGAACTCTGCTCTGCCCTCACTAGGACATGAGCTTGTGACAGGAGCTCACCCGTGAGTCTCCACTGTCTGCGCGTTACCGAGAAGCCTGGATGGGAAAGACACAAGGCATTAAACGTGTTCTGTCATCTTTTACCGGCTTCTGTAGTTCGACATTTTCAGAAGTCCGTGAAGAAAATGACTCCCGCTAAGAAGGGATTCGCAACGCTCGGTGTTGTGTATGAAGCACTACGGCTGTCTTGCCAGCAGCCGCTGGGCATTTGGGTGTACACGAAGACTCTGGAACACCCACACATCCTTTCACTGCTTACATTCGCTCCCCCAGAGAGAAGCAGAGAACTGAAATGACCCACCTGCCGCCTTGCTCCAAGGCCCTACCACTAGCCCCTTTCCAAGCAGCTGGTCCAAGAGTGTTTGTACGGTGTCATGCTTGGATATTACATTTAGATGAATATGCAGTCACGTGGTGAGATTCCATTCTAATTCTCTGTTCTCATCTGGTTCCTTCCCAGTACTTCATTATGATGTTCATAGTGTATGGTTTCGAAGTGGCATCTTGTATCACAGCAGCGACACAGCGAGACTTCGTGAGTATGGTCCCCAAAGCACAGAACAGAAATGACAATAGCACTGACCCTGTAGCAACTGACTTGCTTTAAGCCCTGGCTGTGTGCTGGTCGTGCTAATATGCACATACTAATATGAATGAGTTTTATTCAATTCTTGGAACTCTCGAATGGGAGTAGTGATTGTTGTTTCTAAGTTAAAAGACAGGGGAGATCCTTCAGAGAGAGAGAGATTGAAAGCAAAAACAGTTATCTAAAGATGTACAACTGACAAGTGACAGCAAGATTTCTGATCCCAGGAAGCCTGGCTCCCAGTGCCGAACCTGTGATCCCAGCATTGGTCATCCTTCACTCAACCATGCCATGGCCTTCCTGCATGTTCTACCTTGGGGGAGACACAATTCAGAATCCTTCTTGTTCCATTTCTCACTAATTCTCTAGTCTATACCATCTTTAAACACCTGTCTACACCGGCCATATGGTGATTTCTTCCTTAGAAACCCAAAGCAGCCCCATCCAGATGTGCCTGGTGTCCGAGTCTAGCTTCCCTCCAAGAGAATGTTCAGGGTCCTTGACAACCAGCCCTACAGAAGACGTTGCCTTTCGTGGGAGCAGGCATGCTGATGCTCCCTCTTGTGTCCTCCCTGCCCCTGCAGTTCACCCCCAACCTCTTCCTGAAGCAGATGCTGGTGAGGTATCAGAACAACAGCCCCCCAACCAACGACGACAAATGGAAAAACAACGGCGTTACCAAGACCTGGGATAGGCTCATGCTCCAGGTAGGCTGTGTGGCTCTGCGGAGATCCACTGCACATCTGAACCAGTAAGAACGTGAAGGTGGGTGGGAGTGGGGTCAGTGCCTCCAGGGCCTTCCTTTCAGGAAGAGACTTGTTCCTGGCCGGGCCAGCAAGGCCTCTTGTGTACTGGTGAAGAAGGGGAATGTAAAACACGTGACTCAGTGAGGCCTCTGGATCCAGACTTTATGTCAAGCTATAACGCTGATTAGCCTGCCTTTATAGAGTGTATGTTAAAATCTTTAGATTAATAGTAGATTCTGCCTCTTACAATGTTAGGTCTCCCTTATGTTTACAGAAAAGAGGACCTTCTCACACCTAAAGCAAACTCAAATAGTGATATTTCCTGTCTCGCATTTTTAATACCTTCTATAAAAAGTTCTGCTAAGTAACAAGAGATACGATTTGATTTAATCACCCAGTTTTAAGTGGCCGCCATTCCATATATCCAAACTTATTCCAAATACCATCAGAACCCCAAGTCTTCCAGAATACTGCCGCATTTTGTCTTTTGTGTATAACCTATAAATATGAGCCAACTTTTCATTGGTCCCAACACACACATATGCACATGCACACACAACTCTCTCTCACACACACTCACACATTCATACACAATATTCTCACATACATATAGCCACTCACGCCCATAACCAACCTTTCTGTCTAGTCTACTTTCAGAGCTCTCTTGACACGCCTGCTTCACTAGAAACCGGTTGCCACCTAGTGTCCCCTGCCTGGGCTCTCACCTTCATGCGCCCTAAGACTTAAAAATTGGCTAGGTTTCCTCCTTCTCTGTCTGACTTCTATATTCTCTCTTCCCCGATTCCCTCCTTGTTCAAAAACTTGAAGTTCGTGCCATCGGCCTGTGGTGTCTTTATTGTGGCTCTTTGACAAGCACCTTCTAGTCATTCCCCGGCTTTCACTAGGGATTTCAGTATCACCGACTGTGCCCTCTGCACCCATACTATCAGCATCCAGCAACCTGACGAGGTTTCAGAAACCAGAGGGGGACTTCAACAGCATCTGCTCTCTCCATGCCTTGTCTTCCTGCATCCCACAGATCTCCTCCCCCACATCTCAGCCATCGTCTTCCATGGCCACAGCCAACATGTCATCCCAATTACTGTGCCACCAGCCAGAATGTCATCACCAATTACTGGGCACCCACTTTCTGACAACCTTCTATAATTTCTTTCATTTGCTCTAATACCCTCATTTCGTCATTTTATTCCATTAGAATGAATTGATTTGTCTAATCACCGTTCCACACTCTCTCTTCTTGCATCGCTCTCTCTTATCTCCTTCAGTCTGCTGTGAGTCTGTTTTCATCAATCTTTCCTACCCAGTCCCTGTGGAAGTGAACACAGTCCACTCTTCCCCTGAGAGGAGGAAAGCCCCTGGTTGTGCTGATTTAAATGTATGACTGTGAAGCTCAAATGAGCATTCTCTGTCTCCTGTTTGGTTTTTTTTTTTTTAACCTGCTTTATCATCATTGCATAGATTTCCCTTTTCTCACCTCTGCCAAATTCCCCTCGCCCTCAGCCTCAGGAATGGCTGCACCCCATGCCTTATGAATATAAAAGCAAGCAGATGGCATCTGGGTCACATCTCTACCAGCAAATCCGCCCATCCACTTTGATCTGCAGCTAAGCCTCTTCACTAGTGACAGACAGGCTGCCCACACCCAAGTCCTTGGTTTCCATTCCGGGTTCCTCTCCTTTTCTGCAGCCTACTCTGCTCTGACTCACCAGCTTCCTCTAACATCAGCCTAACAGGAACACCTTCGAGAACTCTTGCCCAATGCTCACCCATTATTCTGCTCCACTACTGTTGTATTTCGTGGCAAATCTCAGGAGAGAGCCGCAGACTGGACACTTTCACTGTCCCACTTTCCAGCTGCTTTAAGCCCCAGTGCTCTGCTCACACGACACGTACCACGGTTACCAGCTCCTTCCATCCCGCCTGCCTCAATGGCCATGATCCTGTCCTTATTTTCACATTAGTCAGCTTGAAGACCCCTTCCTAGTCTCCTTTGTTGGACTTTCACCCCTTTCCCAACTCAGGGTTAAAGTGGATAAAAGCTAAGTTCCAGAGCCTTAACTCTGTCTATACTTCCATCCTCACCGGAAATAAACCCGTTCAAACGTAACTCAGTTTCCCTAGAATGCACACACACACCACAACACACAAACACACCACAACACACACACAACACAACACACACATGCATCACAACACACACACCATGATACACACACACCATACCACACACACACCATAACACACACAACACACACAACACAACACACACCATAACACACACACACACCACACAACACACACACCACAGCACACACACACACCACAACACACACACACCACAGAATGATTTTTTTTCTTGTTAGCTATTTCCTATATCTAAGTGGCAAAAATGCACATTATTTCAAGACAATCTTTGCCCTTAGATTTGCTTGGCTATATTTATTCTAAAATTTTGAGGAGGCCTGTAATTTTTCCTTCCTCACTGAAACAGTTTAGCAGAATTTATGATAAGAAAAGAAGGAAATATGGATTCCACAGCCTCTCTCCAGTGTGTGCAGAGTTCTCAGGGCATCAGATGTGTCCATTGGCCCCTTCTGCTATGTAAAGGGACAGATGTGTGCCACCAGGTCTGAAATGTTTTTCCAGTTTACTTTCCCCCTTATAAAATGAGGTGGTGGCGCACGCCTTTAATCCCAACACGCAAGAGACAGAAGCAGGCAGATTTCTGTGAGTTTGAGGCCAGTCTGGTCTACAAAGTGAGTTCCAGGACAGCCAAGGCTACACAGAGAAACCCTGTCTCAAAAAAAAAATTGAAGTAAATAAATAAATATATTATATATTATAGATAGATAGATAAAACTAATGCATAATTGCTCTAGGAAAATATTACAAACACAGAAAAGGAAAACTTTTAAATGATAATACTCATGTTAATGTATCTTGCTTTAAGTGTTAATAATAACAAATGCCTATTAAGAATTTACTATGAGCTAGGTGCTATACCAAGTACATTAATTATATTAACACACTTGATCCTCACAAAAATTCTATAAGGTAGGTCCTATATTCATTTCTAATGTATAGTCAACTGGAACAAGCCTTAGAGCAGTGGTTCTCAACCTTCCTAAGGCTGCAGCTCTTTATTACAGTTCATCGTGTCGTGGTGACCCCAAACCAGAAAATTATTTTATTCCTCTAACTGTAATTTTGCTACTGCTAAGAATCATAATTAAATATCTCATATATGCAGGGTATCTAATATGCGACCCCTGTGAAAGAGCCGGCCCACCCCCAAGGGGTCGCGACCCACAGGTTGAGAACCACTGCCCTAGAGACTTGCAATGTTATGCCCATTCATGACTGTTAAATTAATAAGCATAAAAACATTTTTGGAAACCTAGGACAACCATGAGCCCCAGTTTGGAGATATTTTAGTAATGTAAGATATGGTATGCTCCTAGTGCTTTCTTCACAAGGCCTTGGTTGTGGCACTGATGGCTTTAGTATGGGCCATAAAGATAACGTTGTCTCTTATTGGCTGGCAGGACCACTGCTGTGGTGTAAACGGCCCATCAGACTGGCAGAAATACACCTCTGCCTTCCGGGTAGAGAATAACGATGCCGACTATCCTTGGCCCCGGCAGTGCTGTGTCCTGAACACACTTAAACAGCCTCTCAACCTGGATGCTTGCAAACTCGGGGTGCTCGGTTACTACCACCGTCAGGTGAGTCCCCTCCCCTCCAAAGACCTAGCAGGAAGTGCTTCTGCTCTTCATGAGGAGAATGACAGCTGTGGGTAATGTCTGCATGGAAGTCTACATGTTTCCCCTACACCTCGCATTATCTGTTTTCTCCTCTGTGAGTGCTCATTTAGAATTGTTGCAATTTTAATTTTACTAAAATTACTGCAACGTGAGGATTTCTGTAGCACCAACCAACTTGGTGTCAATAAAGACAACCTGTGTCATGTTTGCAACCGGGTTTTTTGAGAAATGTTTGCATTAGACAAAGGCTTGCAAAATGGAAATTAGAAAGAATGATATACAAAAAGAATATTATTCAGTTCCAAAACAACAGCAACTGCCGAGGTCAGAGGTGACGAAGGGGGTTGTCTAGCAGGATTAGATTGGTGATTTGGGCGGAAGATGATTTACATGTTGTATGAGTTTTATCAAAGTGCTTCTGCGCTGACGAAAGTGACCTGAGACGATCACAAATCCCTTATCCCTGTCTTCCTGAATGCCTGATGTTGTGTCGTGTGCTACTCACAGACTACGATGCCTGGGATGCTCAAAAGTTGGTGCTGGCTGTGCTCTGTAGTCTATACAGGAGGAATGGAGTTAGAGATGCCAATCGGACCTTGCCCGTGCTTACACTTAGTTAGTGAATGGCAGTCAGGCTTCAACTGCAAGGCACATAGCTTGAAAGCACAGATGCCGCATCAGTAAAGGCTTGGAAATAGTCCCCCAAAGTCTTGTTGAGCGCTCTCAGACCCTGTAACCAACATCTGCTGACACAGCACACTGAAGCCCTCTGCCCTGCTTTCGCAGTGGTCACTGTAAGGAAGCGCAGCAGTAGGTCAATCTGTCAAATAATTGAGAAGCATCAATTTACACAGAAGTAAATGTCACAAACCGTACATTTGGAATGAGAGACGCCTGGCAGGGTGCCTAGACTAGAACTGGATGTGTCCATTCACAAAAGACAGGGGAGTGATACGGATGATTTCGTGGTGGTGTCCATAGCAACCCTCACTGGGTTTCAGAGCAAACTTGTTATGGCATTGTTTTAGCCACTTATATTTGGGCTATAATAAAAATTAAATTTATTGCTTAAAATCAGCATAAACTGCAACTATCACCCAAATCACTCATAAAATGTTTTCAGCATGTCCACATTAGAAGTGGCTCATGCAAACCAGCCCTTACTGAATTACAGTCACAAACAAGCAGTGTCCTCTCTCTAAAAGGGACAAAGGGACATCCACCTTCCCTTTAGTGCATAGCCTTGTCTTCCCCCATAATAGCACTCCAGTGATGAAAATCAACTAAAACCACTTACTCAAGCTTAAAGAGACCAGTTTGAAGGGGAAACACAAATTAACTCTTTTTCTTTTGACTGTTTTGGGACCTCCAAACCCATCTTGACACCTTCCTTTGATCTTTTCTGCCTTCAGTGTCTCCGTCTCCACTCCAGTCAGCTGAACCACAAGCTTAACCATCACCACTTCGCCCCACTCTTCATCCAAGTTCCCAGGCTCTGACATTTCTTCCTCTATTCCTTTTCTCCTTTGCTCTACTTCCTCCGTCTCACTCATTCTTCACCCTGACCATAAGAGTCAGATCAATCGGTCTGACTCTCCCTATCTTGGTCCCCCAGATTCCCACATATCCCCACTTTATGACATACAGGCATTGCTAATTCCACTCCAACAATCCTTTGCTATACAAGAAAACAATTCATGTGAAACTTACTATAATTTGCTGTTGTTTTTGCATTTACCTTGTCCACAAATTTCTATGAGCTGCCTCAAGAGCTGTATTACTTAGTTCTATATCTTCAACACTTGGCATAATGCTTGGCACAAGGCAGAAACTCAATAAATGTTTGGTGGGTGCATAAAGTGAGTGAAGGAATGGATGACTCCCCTTCCATAACCGTATTGAAGCTTTGCAACATTTACAATGCACCAAGATGTTGCTGTAGCTATAAACACTAACAGAACTAGAAAAGTCAGCCTAAGTATAAAAATGAGGGAAATCAACCAGAATTACACAAAGCAGGCCACACACACACACACACACACACACACACACACACGCACACGCACACGCACACGCACACTTACACTTCGGCTTCTTCAGCCTTGAAAATGCTACATGAAAATTTTGATGGCTTTACCTCAAGAATATTAAAACATACTAAGAGAGTACAGCATATTATTTTACATATAATATTAGATTAATGATTACCTCCCAAGCTTTTCAAGAGAATGAGAGTGTCCTGTGTTTTCCAAGTGGAGACTGTACTCATTACTTAATATCCTTTCATTAAGTCTGTTTCTTGTTTGTTCTTTCGTTCATTCATCCATTCATTTAAGATAGGATGGCATTCTGTAGCTCAGGCTGACCTTGAATTTATAATCCTCTTTCCTAAACTTCCCAAATGCTGGGATTACACACTCTTGTTCTGTAAATTATTATTAGGTACCTATTAGATACCAGGCACTCATTCTAGGTTCTAGAAGGCAACAATTAACCAGATAAAGCCTCTGCCTTTGTGGAGGCTGCAATGTATTGTAGATGACAAATGAGGAACACGCTGCACACAAGCACACAAGTTCCAGGCAGTGGTGGTGCCAGAAGCAGACATAAAGTGGTTTCGGTAAATGGAATAAGAATGCCGCTTTCTCTGTGGCTGTTCAGAAAGCCTTTGTTGAGGTAACATCTCAGACTCCTGAGTTATGTGAGGTGAGGGGGAGCTGGAGTGTTAAGGGAACACTTCTCGGCCCATGCAAATCCTGGAGCATTCTTAGCACCTTGGGGGAGCATCAAGAAGACAAGCCTTACAAGGCCAGAACAGTTGTGAGATGTCTAGGGATGGGTAAACCTCAATCTAGTGAGTGGACTCAGATGTGCAGGCCCTGGCCCCCGATGGGCTGAATCAGTATCACAGGAGGAAGCCATGCATGCTCTTCTTGGAGAGGGACTTAGCCCTCAAGTGAGGTCCTGGAGAGGCCAGAGCGGTAAGGGGAAAAAGATTCGGGAGTGCTTGCCTTTGTGATACTTTAAAATAGACCCTAAAGGATTTGCTTAAGGTTGAATGTTGGATAAAAAAAAAAATTGAGGAAAATTCCAGGAGTTTTTATTTGGGCATCCTGAAATGTAATGAAGCCATAAGGAAACTCTCCAAATATCAGGGTAGAAAACAGCATGCATGTGACTTAAGGAAGGGGAACACTGAGTCATGGAACATGAAGTGCACAGCTGTAGCTGCTGGGTAGAACATGATTCATAAAAACCCAGAGACAGATATTGGGGTTCAACCTGAAGGTCAGAAAAGCAAGACAGCCAGGCACTGGCTCGTACCTCCACCTCAGTCCGAAATGGTGATCCTGCCTCCAGGAATCTCAGAATGAGACTGTTGTATGAGAGCTGTCTCCTCCCATCTTATATTCCTCTCTTTAGTGCTGGGACTAAAGGTGTGCACCACTACTACCAGTATCTATGGCAAACTAATGTGGTTACTGGGATTAAAGGTGTGTGTCACTACTGCCTGGTCTGTAAGACTGACCAGTGGGGCTGTTTGACTCTCTGTTCTTCAAGCAAGTTTTATTTATTTTTTAAAAAAAAATGAAATATCACTACAACTGTGTGTGGCCTAAACCACATGACCAACATAGAATAGTTGCTGAAACTTGCAGACAAATCCAGCACACTTGCCTCTGGACCTTTCGGGGCATGGAATCCCCCTGGTATGATTTCCTGCATGATCCCTGAGATCCCTAAGGTGATGGTAAAGTCCCTCAGATGGCAACTCAGCTGGTTGACAGCTATTACTCTGACAGCATCAGTTCTTCTCTCTGCTCTAGGCTCCCCACATTAATCTAGTTCATGCCATCTTTCCAGGGCTGCTATGAACTGATCTCTGGACCATTGGATCGGCATGCCTGGGGAGTTGCCTGGTTTGGATTTGCCATCCTCTGCTGGACTGTGAGTATCCTCTATCCTCAGCACATATTTTTTATATATTTCAGAAAGAGGCAATAATGAGAGACCTTGAGATGATCCCTAGTTATATCAACTAACCTAAAAAGTCCGGAAGCCAAGTCTTGCAGCTAAGGGAGTCAGGAAACTTTGAGCACCAGACCAAGGACAATGGGCTTCCTTAAGGTGTGGAATGTCAACTTCCCTCCTAGGGAAAGGATGTGCCTACTGTGTAAACCCTTCCCCTGGATGCCCCAGATGGACCAAGCTAGGCTTCTTAATGAGTTCCAGCTTTGCTTCACACTGTGTAACTCATCGCAACTGGACTTCAAGGCCCCTCCTGTCACCTCTCTGGGCAGCTCCTGAGGCCTGACATCAGCTGTCTAGCTCTTTCGACAGTCTGGTCACTTCCTGCTGCCTCTCTGTGAGGTCAGAGTGAGGTCAGAGCTCTGGCTCGCAGCCCTGACTGCACACTGAAACCTCCTAGACAAGGCGGAGCTGGTGTGCACCCCTCTGTGGCTCCTCAGTGGAGCCTATGACTGGGCCTGGGAACTTTGTTTTATTTTGCTTGTGTTTGTGTTTTGATTTGGTGATTTTTTTCTAGATTATTCTAAATTTCTGCCACAGCCGAGAACCATGGCATTCGGGAAACAATCACAGACTTTGATTACTATTGAACACCTTGAGATATGTGAAGAATTAAAAAAAAAAGCTATTTTTCTATGTGACCAGTGTCTATTGACATTTACTTCCACCAAGTATAGCGACTGAAAAAATTAAAGTTATTCATTTGTTTTAAAATAAGATAATAAGCCAATTACAAGTTTACATAACAACATAATTCTAAATTAGGAATTATAGAAAAATAATAACCCTTTTGCAAAATGAAAAATTCGTGAAGTATTACATGTTCCTCCAATCCTGTCGAGGCCTGGCTTCCTAAGAGAAGCTGAGTCTGTCACAGGTGCTCCTCCATTCTGTCTATGCGAACAGTCACCAGCACTGAAGGACTGGAAGAAAGCTGGTCTCGAGCTCACAGAGATCCGCCTGCCTCTGCCTCCCGAGTGCTGGGATTAAAGGCGTGCGCCACCACCGCCCGGCCTCTACAAGCTTCTTCAAGATAAACTGCAGTATGGAATCTGAAACTAGATTAATGAAGAAGTCTTTGTACTATCTGTATAATCTCCGATCTGTACCTAAGCCGATAACGTCATGAACGGGCTGTTTGGGGAAATGCAGTGTCACTGTGTTTCGTGGCCCTGCTGCTGTTTGTTGATTTCTTTATGTTACACTAGAAGATCACATTCATTAATATTACCACACTGGAAAAGATCTCAGATAGGATACTACCGAACCCATGGCAGCATGACAGTTCTCCAGAGATCTGACCTTTGCTTGAAAACTCAAACTCATTATTGGTATCATACATTGTCAAGTGTTTTCTTTGCTGTAAATTTTGAAGAAAATATCTGCCCAAATATCCAAACTTAAATAACTGTAGCTTCTTTTATTGACTCTTCTCAAATAAAATTAATATTTCGAGAAAAAAGTTTAGGGCCGGGCGGTGGTGGCACACACCTTTAATCCCAGCACTCGGGAGGCAGAGGCAGGCGGATCTCTGTGAGTCCGAGACCAGCCTGGTCTACAAGAGCTAGTTCCAGGACAGGCTTCAAAGCCATAGAGGAAACCCTGTCTCGAAAAACCAAAAAGAAAAAAGAAAAAAAAGGAAAAAGTTTAGTCAGTGCATAACCGATCACCTAAGTCCTTTCCTTCTGCACAATTATATTTCAATATGCCGTGGGATTTGGAGCATTTTTATTATATAGAATATTAAAAAGATATGTAAATCAAAGGTCAAAGTACTATGTAAGCTTTGGTAGCTCCACAGAGGACCATCCCAGATAAACTTCCTGCTTCCTCCTTTCCCCCAGGTGTATAACAGTGCAGAATACAATGAGAGCTGATGCAGTTCAAGGCCTCTGCCTGGATTTCCCCTGAAGCTTGGCAGTCTGACCTTATGCTGGTTTTGCACCACCAGTGCCCATGGAAAGACACCTAAAGGGCAAATGTACCCCATTTACTTGACTATTCTTGACCTCTCTGCCCTAGAAGGGTGTTTGTGTATTGTGCTTTGAAAGGGGCTGAGTGAGAGGGTATAGAATGAGGGAGAGAAAGCTGTTCCTTCAGGAGGTGCTCTATGATCACTCTAGGAGTTCATCTCTGCTGTGAAACAATGTACCACGATGTACCGATGACATAGCTGATGCTGCTCCAGGCAGAGAAGCAGCTGGCCTTTGTTCCCCGTACCTAGCCCAACAGAGTAAAGGCTCAGTGATTTATTGAATCAATTTTTTTCTTTTTTTTTAAATTTATTTATTATGTATATAGTGTTCTGGGTACCAGATCTCATTATAGATGGGTGTGCACCATCATGTGGTTGCTGGGAATTGAACTCAGGACCTCTGGAACAGCAGTCAGTTCTCTTAACCTCTGAGCCATCTCTCCAGCCCAATTTTTTTTTTTTTTATGGATTTTCGAGACAGGGTTTCTCTGTAGCTTTGGAGCCTGTCCTGGAACTAGTTCTTGTAGACCAGGCTGGTCTCGAACTCACAAAGATCCGCCTGCCTCTACCTCCCAGGTGCTGTGATTAAAGGCATGCGCCACCCCCTGTCTTATTGAATCAATTTAAATGAAACCAGGGAAGTGTTTGTTTGTGCTGTGCTACCAGGAACTAGAGGACATATAAAGGCTTCTAAAGGTCATGGGGTTACTAACTATACACAGGTATCAAATTCTCAATTATAAATACTGTTAATCTCCTGAAACTCAGTAGCAGGGGATAAGAATTGGAGGTATTGAGGATCTGCTATGGATGAGACATCATGTCAGCTAGTCTTCATATGAGACCCCCTCAAGAACAGCAGTCGGTCTGCCCAACAAAGAACCACACTTGAGAACTCCTAGGCATAGCCAGTTCACTTCTGCTCACAGAGGGCTTTGCAGTTCTCAGCCTGTGGGCAGAGATTCCTTTGTAGGTTGCATATCAGATATTGACATTATGATTCATAACAAAGCAAAAATACAGTCATGAAGTAGCAACAAGATACTCTCATGGCTGGGGGTCAGCAGAGCCCAAGGAGCTGTACTAAAGGGCTGCGGCAGGAGGAAGGCTGAGAAGTACGGCTCTAAGGCCTGTCGGGCTCTGTGTCTTTGGGTTCGTTACTTCGCTGTGCTTCAAATCCTTCAGAGAAGTTTGAAAGCTGATGTGCCTGGTGCATACAAGTCATAATCAACATCAGGCCCAGTTATAACTCTATTGTCTCACTCACAGCTCTAGGTCGGAGGTAGACAGAGAAGGGATGAAGTGTATTTTACAGAGACTGGGGCTCAAGAAAGCAAAATGGCATAGCTAGGACCCAAGGAGTAGATGGCAGATCGGTAGCAGCCTGGACATTCCAACTTCAGTGAATGAGAGGGATAGTTAGGTTCAGCGGTATTCTTCAGAGGCGGTCATTCAAAGTGGCAGGACTCTTAGAAGGAAGAGCTTTAAGATTAGAAGGAGAACATGACCCAGATGGCTGGAGATCTAGTTCTGCTGGGGGAGCAACTCCCTAGCATGCCCAAAACCCTGAATTACATCCCAGCACAAATAGACCAACGATGCTTGCCATGCCTATAATTCTATTACATGGAAACAGAAAGCAGAAGGGTCAAAAGTTCAAGGTCATCCTCCACCACATAGCAAGTTCAGGGCCAGCCTAGGCTATGTGAGACCCCATTTCAAAAAAATAAACAAATAAATAAAAATCAAAAAGAACTCAGACTACACAGGAAGTGGTGGGCACATGGGAAACGGAGAAATTGCTCTGAGTAGCTGATTATAAGCAGTGCTCTCATATGGGATGGACACATCAGCAGCTGGCCCTTAAATTACCGCTGGAGACTCCGTGTCACCTAAGTCCGAATAAAAGGAATGTCATCGTTTTATATTAAGGTTGATGTTTTTAAGATCCTGTCTTGATCATTTGTTTTCCTTTTTCCCATTTTAATTCTAGTTTTGGGTTCTCCTGGGTACCATGTTCTACTGGAGCAGAATTGAGTACTAAGCACATAGTGTTTCCGACATACCTCCCTCCTCGGGCGACTCTGGATGTGGTGCTGGAACCTGCGATTTCGTCACATGCTCTCTGTGTGCTCTCCACAGTGACGTATGCTTCTCTCACTCAAATGCCAGCTCAGGCATAATGGGCTCCCTTCAGGCTCTCAGGCTGCTGCACTCCTCAACAAAAGTTTTTCTCATCCTTGCCTAACACTTTACAACGTATTTATGTACTGTGAGACAGAACATTTGGAGAGTGAGATAACTTCATCCCTGCTGTGGTCACTGTGGGGACACCATGACATTCACAGGAACCTGCAAGCTCTGTCTGTATTTAATAGCAAATTCGAGCAACAGGGGGCCCATATCTCTTTCTATGTTCTTCAGCTTTACAAGACATGCTTGCACTGTGTAGACCGGGAGAGGGAAGGAGAGGAGGCTGCAGAACTCTGTTCTGGTTCGGCAATAACTTCTGTCTACACTGGTGGTGCTCCCGACACACCCACTACCTTTGGATACTTTTTCTTCTCTGGGACAGTCCATGATTTTCATTTAATAAGCATGCAGACTTCCTCTCCTGCCCTCTGGAGTGACATGCATTTAGCAACTTCATTCTCAGTTGACTGAAAGTACGTAATCTTTAGGGACATCGACACTCCCCATTTTACATTAGCTCAAAGGTTTTAACGTGGCAGTCCAAGCCAGCTATTAGAACTGGTGATTGAAAGGGACTTTTGTTTGCTGTCAAAATAGTTTGGTCCTGAAGGAAGTCCTGACAACTCACCATTGTTTGCTTATCTATCAATTAAAAAGCCCATAAAATACACTTACTTTCTTTGATTCCAACTGGTACTGCATGAGTCTGACAAAAAGGGGTTTCCAAAAGAAGAGCCCCAACTGTGGGGGTTAAAGTGGAAGAAGAGGGAGACACAGCCCTGTGGGTTCCTGCTGACTGGTGCACTGTCCACATGGGCAGGAAATGGCTGGAATTCTCTCTCCTTTTTCTTTTCCCTCTTGCTACATTGTGCTGTGGAATAATGCTCTTGTACACTGTAAATATTTGTCACTTATATTAGTTTAATAAAACACTGATTGGCCAGTAGCCAGGCAGGAAGTGTAGATGGGGTGACCAGACTAGGAGAATTCTGGGAAGAGGAAAGGCAGAGAAATGCAGCCACCAGCAAGACTGAGAAGCAGGATGAGAATGCAGCATTATGTTTGTGTTTAGCCATGTGGCTAAACACAGACAAGAAGTATGGGTTAATTAAAGTTGTAAGAGTTAGTTAATAATAAGCCTGAGCTAGCAGGCCAAACAGTTTATAATTAATATAAGCTTCTGTGAGTTTATTTGGGACCGAATGGCTGTGGAACTGGGCAGGACAGAAACTTTTGTCTACAACACTGTCCTTTGAAGCTATTGCTCCACTATACTTGGAAGCAATGTGTGATGCCAACAGCTCAACTGTGTTCCTTATGCAGAAAACACACCCATCACTTAGAAACAGTCAGCCTAGGCATGAAGGTCCTGCCTCCCCAGCTTCCTGTGGTTAGGCAGAATACTGGAGCAGAGGAGCAGTCAGAGAAGAGAAGTGGACTCCCTTGCAGCAGAAGCCCACTCTTTGATCCCCAGCACAGCTTGCCTCCAACCTTCCACCTGGCTTTGTCTCTTCTGAAGAAGGCATCACTTTGTGCAGGCTAGGTGCACACTCTACCCACTAAGCTGTATCCCTATCTCCTGGTGCCCTTTTCTTTCCACCATTAACTAGGTTTTCCACTGGGCTCCATTGGCTGAGTGATTTCCACCCAACCTTACCTCTGCCTTCCCTTCCAGAGATTTATGCTTCAAAATGCTTTCCACTATAAAACCCTCATCTTTGTGACTAGATCTTAGCCTCAAAAGCACAGTATAGAAAGTTCCATTAACCACAGGAACAGGCTTTGTTCCTTCCCAAACCAAGGAAGGATGGTGAGCCCAGCCACCCCAGTGACAGAGAGCAGTGCATAAGAGGGACAAGCCTTCATCTCCCCCTGCAGCGTTCTGCCATTCCCAAGCCTGAGCTGTGACTACTGCCACCACTCCCTTTAGGTCACCCAGCAATTTCTTCATAGCGTCCCACTTCGGTCCCTGCCACTTTCCCTCATGCCCCTGGCTTCCTTCTCTTCTTCAAGCTCCTGGAACTGGAAATAGGGTGGCAAACCTCAGGCTCTGCCCACAACTTATCAGGGTCCAGGCTCAGCCCTCCCAAACAAGGAAAAGGAGACTGGAAGGATTGGTTCTGGGGAGAAGGAAGGTTGTTGTCCTTGAGAGACACCCAGACATGATTTCTGTGAAATCTTCCTTTCTCAGTCATTAGTTTGCCTACCAATTATCACTGAAACCCCAAACCAGTCAGGCTAACTCTGGGGCAAGTTTTATTGAGTGCAACACAGAAAAGTCACCCTGTCTCTGGTTGGCCTCATCCTTAAGCTGTGGAAGCCTGATTATATTTAACATTTCAAAGTCCTGGAACCAGAATAAAGAATCTGTTTCTGTCTGAACAGCAGAACAGATAGATGTGTTCCAACTATTCATAGATAGCATTACAAACTTGAAAAACTACTGCCCCATCTAACCCCGCCCCACCTGTCTGATTGACAAGCAGTGCTGTGGTTGGGGGTGGGATTAGAAACTAGTCACTAACCTGACTTCTTACTATAAAGGATTGCTCTCCATAAAATCTCCCTTCTCTTTCCTGTGTTGCCTCACTTGGCTTCTTATTCACTGGACAAGCTAGGGAACATACAGCAACTATCAGATAAGCAGCTGAGTCTGGTTTTATGCATGTTTATCTAAAGGATCAAGTGGTCATATCCAACAAAGAGAGCCAGAAAGGTCCTTAATCTTCCTAATGTAGCAACTCTTTAATACAGTCCCTCATGATTGTGGTATTCACAACCATAAAATAATTCCATTGCTAACTCATAACTGTAATTTTGCTACTGTTATGAATCATCAAGATCTGATATGCAGGATATCTGGTATGTGACTCCTGTAGTGGTTGAGACCCTCAGGTTAAGAACCACTGTCTTAGAGAAAAGGAGCATTGCGAACATGTGGGAGATGCTCTCTTCCTCCAGCCCACAGTCCCCATGCCTGGCACAATTGGGTACATGCACGTGCATACACACACACGCACGCGCGCACGCGCACGCGCATACACACACACACACACACACACACACACACACACACACACCTACATGGTTACCAGAGAGTTAAAATTTAAAAACCAAAGGGTGTGGTTCAGTAGTACATCATTTCTCAGCATGTGTGAGGCACGGTACCATAAAAAATAAAGCAAGTAAAAATATAACAGAGGAGTTATATGAGTCAGTGACCAGAGAGCTTGCTGCTCTCACAGAAGACTCAAGTTTGGTTCCCAGCATTCACATCAGGGCCTCACAACAGATGTACTTCCAGTTCCAAGGGATCTGACACTCTCTTCTGGCCTCTGCAGTCACCCACATTTGTACATACACACACACATTTAAACACACTCACATGCACATATATATAAGCAAAGACACACACAGTCTTAAAGTTTACACAGGATAAGCATTTACTTGTGTTCTACCTTTCACTGACTTTCTAAGCTCCCAAGCTACACACTTAAGACACATGCACACTCAAGGCTCAAGATTTATCAGCATTCTCAGCTGTTCTCAATGGACCCTTTGTCTACTCGGGTGCGCTCCCTGAAGGTGGGACCTCTGAGCCACTCACGCGAGTCCATCTTGGAGACCTGTCTGACTTTCTCAGCAGACATAAGTGCTCCCTATACTGCAAACAATGTAAGAGCTACAGTTTAAACCATCTTGGCGAGAACTTGAGACTACGCCTAATATTTTCCATCTTATAGCATAAATCAATGGCTCTCAGCAGGGACTGTGCTTCTGTCAGACCTGCGGAAAAATGGAAAACATGAGTCTGACAGAAAATGACTTTCATCTCCTTCAGGAGTCCACTTCAAGAAACTTATCCTCCTGAGGTATAGGAGGAAGTGTGTGATGGTTAAGAGCCAAATAACTAGGGGTGGAGAGCAGATGAACTCTTGAAAGTCATTTTGGGGGTTCAGGAGATACCAAATCTCAGTAGGAGTCACGACAGAAATACAGATTCAGGAAAGTTACCCCCAAAGAATGAAGCCCTGCTGAAGACAATATGGAACAGTAGTTTTATAGTCAGATGGCTCGGGTTCGGGCTTGACTCAGCTCTTACTCAACTGTGAGATCTCTAGCAACTGCCCATCTGTTCTGGGTCTCCACTCCTTAGTCCTCTAATCCCAGGAAACTATGTAAAACCATTACAACCTGTGAGCACCATAAACATGAGCACTAGCCCAAGTAATTTTTATAACAATTTAAACCTTCCAAGGGTCACTCGTGGCCATGGGGAGTGTCAATGTCCAAACAGCCAGCATTCATATGGTTCTTAGCAGCCATCGTGTGCTGGCATATCTACCTTCAGCATCCAGAATGTGTGTTGCTATGGCATGGATATAACTGAATACATATGCAGGAACTGGAAGCTGGCTCCTTTGCCCAGCCAGGGAGGTGTAGGTGATAGTAATTAGCAAGTAGGTAGGTAGCCCAGGGCTCCAGCCCCTTGGTGGGCCTCAGACTACCTGCAGGAGTCACATGGCACAGGGGTGGCATGAAGGTCCCACAAGGTTATCTTGCACCTGAAGACGTTTTGGAACAAGTCATTGAGATGACCTGTCCATTTCCCTGGTTGAAAGAATTAGCGGAAGAAGGGCCGGAGGTATATTTCGACAGTTTCCAACATTTTGTTAATGCAGATTGCCTATGACTAACAACCAAAGTCAGGGAGTTTCTATATGGCATTCACTATATTCTTCTTCCCTTAAAAAAAAAAAACTGAGTCTCACCGGGGGTTGGGTGTGCATGCCAGCACTTGGGAGGCAAGGGCAGGTGGATCTCAGTGAGTCTGAGGCCAGGACAGGCAGGACTGTTACACAGAGAAATCCTGTCTCAAAAAAAAAAACAAAAAACAAACAAAAAACCAAGAAACTGAGTCTCAGATCCCCTGACATACCACTCTTCCCTGTTACCCCCCAACTGCTTGCAGAGCCCCTGTGCCTCTGCATTAAGAAGGGGAGTGGGAGGAGCTTTCTCACTAGCATAGGCCACTACTAAATCTCCCAAGGATACAACTCCCTTTATAAGGTTTGGCATGAAAACAGGAAAACTGTGAGTATGATTTTGCTAAATAAAGAAAAAAAATACAGTTTTTACTTCCTATGCGGAGTTATTGATAAACCAAACTAGCCCTCAGCAAACCTTATTTAAAAAAAAAAAAAGTTCCTTCAAATTCTTCATCCTCCTTTGGTGGTGTTCACTCCAAACCCTCCTGATTCCTCTTCCTATCTGGCAGGATTAGGTATTATTTCTACTTACCAACTGAGTCTGGTGGTGATGGAGTCACGTAATGACGACAGACTGAGAGGCCCTGGGACGCAGCCACACAATACTTAACATCTGTGTTAACTACTTGTCTACTTACCCACCTAAGCAAATGAAATAATTACTACTCTTCTGACTCAGAAATGGCTTCTTCTGTCTTCCTTCGGTTACCCTGACCCCTTTGCCCTGCCCCCCACAAAGCTCGGCAGTGCTGGGACCTTCTCTCTCAAATTCTCTAGTTTCCACGCCAGCACCACACCCCCAACATTACTCCAAATGATGGGCCCTATCCCCTCAGGGGCCTCCTGCACCCTGCCTGAGCACTAACTAGTCAGGAGCACTCCCAAAGCCCTGCAATTTCCACTTCTGACTGTGGGAAGGACACACAAAGCAATGAAAACAGTAAGAATTCAGAGAGGCCCGAGACTAAGACGGGACTAAGACCCAGATGTGACTTTGCTGCAGTTGGCTGGCTGCGGAGGCCAGAGGCATAGGGTCCCCTGAAGATGGCAGTTGTAAGTTCCGTGCTGGGAACCAAATTCAAGTCCTCTGCAAGAGCAGTACATGCTCTTAACTGCTGAGATATCCCTCCAGTCCACTGTTCGGTTCTTAAGATGTTTAAAATCAGAGGTGCTGAACTGAATAAATCTTTGGCCTAAACGAACAGTAAAAAAACAAGACCAAGACCCGGAAGCATTTTCATGTTTTACTACAGAGGTACTCTAGAGATGTATTATCAGTCATGATGTAGCTTATAAACTGCTCATTCATATCCTACATGTACAAAATCATTTTATAAAAAATGCTTTAAAAACTAGGAGAGAGTGTTCTCTGGTGGGCTCTTACTGGCAGGTGCCTCTGAAGAGACTGGTACATTCAAGGTCGGGTGGCCACAGACTGGAAGGTGTTTCCGATGAGGAAGCAAACACCACGGAGGACTGGGGGCAGCAGTCACTGCTGCCAGTTCACGCCACACTCCCCCTTAGTGACCTCTTCATTGTCAAGTTCGTAGCAACTGATTCTTGACTTGGCTCCGCTCTTCTATGGCCTTCTTCTCATCCAGAATCCGCTGCTTCTCAGATGGCCACATAGGATACACACGTAACAGAAACATATCTTAGTACCTTTCTATCTTAGGCCTAGCAGTTCTGGCTCTCTAAGACACATGGGGATTTTGTTCCCCATGATGCTTTGCTGGAGTCAATCCTTCAAGGACACAGTTCCCAAGTTGCCTTCATTGCATCCTTTTATCTTTAGTCCTTCAAGTATGTGCGTTACATTTCACTGTCGAGATCAGAACAACTAAGCAAGCTGTCTTATTATGACGGCTCTACATTCTGCATGACCAAGAGCGCTGCCGAGAAAACACAAAATGGAAAAATCTGGCCTAATCATTAGCTGGAGCGAGTCCTTAGTGTGCGCTACTATGGAAGTCTCTAGGCCAAAATTATTACAAGTTATCACTTCTCCTGAACCCCATCCAAAGGTCCAGGTCATACACCAGTCCAGAAATCCACCGTGACATTGATATATAAAGGATTGTGTTCCACAGAGAGTAATCTGTAAGAACAACTTGATAAGCCATCTGTTTTCCAGACTCGTGACATCTGGTTTAACAGCTTCATCCTAAGATAAAAAGAGCAAATGAGAATGATTTAAAAACAAAAAAATGAGAAGGCAGCATGCATCTCCACTGCTTTTTGTCCTGCTCCAAAGTGTAGCACAAGTAGCTTTACAATTTATCATTCCTGTTGAGTTCCCATCACAAAAAAAAAAAAGTGTTTTCCTCACTCAATAGACATTAATGACAGCCAAGTATTTGTGGATTAACCTCTACATCAGGCCCTGGACCAATAGAGGACATTGCTTCTAATGGGCTCCCATCTATAGGGCAGAGGGGTTACAAGAACCACTGATAGAGAAGGGATGTGTCCTGCCCGTTCTGAACGGGTCCTTGGCTGAGCATCAAGGGATCTTTGCTCATTCCATTACTGCAAGAAGAAAGCTGTCTATAGACAGGAGGGTACATAGCTGTCATCCGAGTCTCAAAAATAGTGTGTGCGCATATGCGCAGAAGGTACATTATTTTGTGAGAGTCTAGGGAGGGACATCGAAAAGGCCAGTTTCACTGAAGCTTAAAGACATGACATTCACGAAGTGAAAAAGGAGAGACAGGATGCTCTAAAGCAAAGACTACCAGGCCACCTGGGCAAGGGGCACAGACCGACGAAAGACCAGCGCACCTGTGGCTGGGGTAGAGAAGTGAGCACTGAATTGTTCTCTAGGAGCTCAGCCATGACAATGACAACATGGGTGGAGAGCAGAGGCACGGTGCTGAGCTAGGTAATGTCAAAGGAGGAACAAACACAGTAGGGTTTCACTGACACACAGCTAAAATCGCGCAAAACTAATGTCTGTCTTACTTAGGAATGTGTACATATGGAGAACAATAAACAGCCTAGAGAATTATCACAAAGTTCAGCAAAGTGTCACCTAGGTCAGCGGGGAGTGTGAAGAGGAGGGTGTGGCCACACGGACATACCTAAGGGGTCTGCCTGAGTATCAAGATGCTTCACACTTGTCAGGCAATTTGTAAGTATTCTCTTGTAAATATTAAATAACAAACACAAAAATGCACAGTTATTGACTGATAAATACTGGAATGACAGAAAAGTCTATTCTTTTGAAACTGTCGCCTCTAACAAAAGAGCTAAAAGACTATTTAACACCATTTTAACATGTAGAACTAATAAAGGGGCAAAAAAAATGCTTGAATGCAGCTTTTCATCAAAGGGATAAGACTCAGAATAAAAAACATATTTTTTTCCATCAAAGCCACAATGTGTCTATCTGCCAGAGTTCCTCAGTGAAAGGGCCCAATCATCCCTCTCCAGAGCCCAGAGCAGGGAGCTTTCAAAAGCGGCGGTGGCTACATCCTCAGCACTTGGGAGCCAGCTTGGAATTCTCCACCTGGACAAAGTCGAGAGGACTTTCTTGTCCGCAACATGAACTAGAGATTGAAGGATGCTCAGGGATACCATCAGATATCATCCTATCAGATAAAGATAGGATGAGAAATCTCAAAATGAACAGATCAGGCTGTCAATGCCCATGTCACAGAACAATCCTGACACCAAACCTGCCCTCCTAGTTTATAAAAAAAAAATGAAAATAAAAAATAATAATAATAAAGCAGAGGTCACAGGAACACATCAAATCTCTAGGTGGTAATTAGCAAAAATTCATAAAGGGAGTGATTTTGAATCTATTAGATAAGCAGCCTGGTACGTTCAACAATAAACCGCAAAACAAGAGAAAGGGTAGGGAACGGTGATACACACTCAGAGGTGAGACAGCTGGGGGCACTTGAGGCTAAAGGGGACGACGTGGACAGTGAAACCCTGTCTCCAAAAAGAACCAAAGGAGAACTCAAGCCGAAAAGATCATCCTGACAACAACGAAGACCTTGTTTATTTATCACACTGAACAAACTGACGTGATTTCCTTCTTGAAGAAATTATTGTCCTTATTAGACAATCAGGGAATCCTAAAAGATGATTGGACATGTGGTGACGTAATGAAGTGCTTCCTGAGTCTTATTTTAGGCAGATAGCAGTACTATGGTTCTTCTTACAGGACTTTTTATATTTTAAGGATGCATGCGAAAATACGTACGCACAGATGCTATGAAAAAGAATCCAGTGGGACAGAAGGAAAAATCCGGAAGGAAAAAGTGGGACAAAGCAGAGAAGCCAGGAGTTCACGATCGTAGAAATAAGGGGTCTACGTTCTGTTCTCCCTTATTTGGGTTCTGCTTTAGAAGCTCCTTTATAAAAACAAGGTGAACAGGCTTATGTGATCAATTTGGCCTGGTGTGTTGGCCACACAAGAGACGCAGCACCCAGCCGGAGCCAGGAGGGGACTCCAGAGCTTACCGGTCCACATTCACCTCGTTGCCTTTGTCTCTGGTGTGGAAGATCATAGTGTATTTGCCCACATCAGGATCAGGCCGGGAGATTTTCATTTTGTGGAGCTCAACCCTAGAAAAATAACAAGGTTTATTTTGAAATCTAGCCCATCTCTTTACCACTGAATACTCAAAAAGAATTACCTGCAATTAAAAACAAAAATCACACACACACACAAACACACAGAGGTGGCTGGAACAGTGTGATGCTACTCACAGGCACGATGAGACATAGTCAGTGTACTCTGAAACCAAAATGCCACCAGACACTTGTTAGTCACATCCTGAAAGGAAGGAATTAACAAACAGTGCATCCTATAACCCTATGCAATTGCTAAAACATATTGCAAAAATTTCAGTGTCCTATTTTAGAAAAAGATCATTCAAACAGTAAAAGCAGCTTTGAATGGTAACATACACCTGTAGATCCAGCAGGTTAGGTGGAGATGCCGACCAGAGGCAGGAGGTGCGGGGAGAAACTGCGGCTAGCCTAAGCCACACAGTGAGGTCCAAGCTGATGCGAAGCACAAGTGAGACCCTATCTCATACACAAATTACATTCAGCACTCACTAGTGGAGAAACACCAATTTGTAGTTAATTGTTTTTTTTTTTTTAAAAAAAAAGGAAACCTGATAAAATGTTAATTTTAATGCATTCCAAAGGGCAAGACCATCAAGCCTGTCAGACTCTAATTAATAATGCTGTCTCATCACAAGGAAAGGAAGGGCTGTGTAGAGTTGTAATCTTTAAAGCCACAAACCGAGATTCAGTCTAAGCTCTGTAACTGACAACTGTGTTGATCAGCTCATCCCACCAGACCTCAGCCTTATGTAGAAGTGAGGCTGGTGGCATACACTATGCATCTCAAAGGCTCAGATAACAGGATTCACTGGAATGCGCTTTGCAGATGTAATGCATTCTATAGGAGCACAGATGTGGTGCCCAACATCAGCAAATCTCAGCTGATGTTATGTCCCGCCCTTCCTGGGGTATCCAGTGCACGAATGGAGATCTGTTCCAAAGGCCATGATGTTCCCGTGGAGGTAGGACAGAACGACAGAAAAGCAAAGGGACATGGGAAGAGGAAGAGCCCCCCTCACTCTGGGATCTAGCTGCCTTTCCTGCAGGCAGAAAGGAAATTTCAGCGCTGCTGATAAGGCCAATACTGCCTACAGAGATAATGCAGGGTTTTCCTACAGACACCTCAAACTTCTATGCTAAAAACAACAGTGTCTGCCTGGGGCCAGAATGTTTACACCCTTGAGTTTTTCCATGATAGCCCGCCTCTCTCATCCTTAAATCTAAATAGCTCACCTCCTGAAACCACATTCCAATTGCATTTGCAAAAGGAAATTCTGGGAGAGAAATAAGCAAGCCAGCTCATAGATTTTTAAACTCTACTCAAACATTACGTGCTGCATAATCTTTAAACCTGGAAAGATTGCTCAGTGGTTAAGAGCACTGGTGGCCCTTCCAGAGGTCCTGAGTTCAATCCTCAGCACCCACATAATGCTCACACTTGTCTCCAGTCCCAGGTGGATTCTGACCCACAGGCACTGCATGTACAGGTGCACAGACATGTCTGTGCAAAGAAAACACTCATATACGTAAAATAAAAATGAAAGATTAAAAAATTCTTAAGCCTTGTAATTTATACCCTTTAATCAATCTAGAAGTGCACAGGATCAAAGGTGTGTGCATTTGTGTGCATGTGCTTGCACACCTGAGACAATTACCCCTAGAGAAGCCCACACCTACACGTGGGTGTGTCTTACAACTGAGGAACAACAGGAAATGAGACAGCAAGGGTATGTAACCATAGCAACAGTCTACTGTTCAACCCAGCTAGGTGGGGAGAAGAGTGCTGGCTCCCTCTAACCCCTCTAACCCCTCTGTCCCTACCCTGAATCCAACAGTCTGTGGATTGTGACTGCTGAGGGGCTAGGCGACAGAGAGCCCTTAGGTAGGAAAATCTCCCTCTTCAGAAACATGGCAAAGGTTCTCTGCCCACTGGGAACCAGCATGAGGCCTTAGCTCCTTCCCACCAGCCCAGTGGGAATTTGCTAGTCACGGGGCTATTAATTCAGAACTGCTGCTGAGAACATACTCTCTAAGAGGCAGTGGAGATGGGAAGAGGAAAAGGTCCCCTGGCTGCCAGGAGTCCCCCTTGTGATGCTAAGAACCCTGACATATGGGCCATGGGCTTTTGAACAGTAATTTCTCAGTAATGGGAATGCCTTTAACCTTGAAGTCACAGGGAAAAAAAAAAGGAAGGAAGGAAGGAAGGAAGGAAGGAAGGAAGGAAGGAAGGAAGGAAGGAAGGAAGGAAGGAAGGAAAGAAAGTTCTGGGGAGGAAAACAGGGAACTAAAAGAGGCCAGGCATCCTGGGGAGTTTCTCTCGGTCCTCTAGAGCAGAGAGCTGTCTGAAGGGATCAAGAAATTAGTTACACCAGCAGCCCAGAGAGAGTCTTCCAACTCAGATAGCTCCCACAGCACATAGCTAAAGGATACCCTTGCCTTCTTTGAGGCGCATGCCTCCTCCTTAGAGAAGACAGCACTCTGCTCCACATGCTGGGAACAGTGTCAGGGCTCTGGGGGCCTGAGGAAAGCACAAGACTTACAGGCCATTCTCAGACAGGCAGTCGTACAGACAACCTTAAGTTTTGGCCTTCTTATTCACTAGTGGATCCCAGGGCCCCCACCAACACCTCTGCACCCCACACTCAGCAACAGACGATCCTCCTTGGTTTCTAGGCTTCCAGTGACAAGGAACAATTTAGATCATTTTGCCTTCCCTCCATACCCTGCCCTCCCTTTCAGCCCAGCTCTGCAGCCCTATGACCTGCTGGCCTGGAATTCACAGGAACTACACACAAGCACAGGTTTCCAGAGTCATCACGGATAGAGCCCCATGAAGGCTCCCTTCTCTGCTGTTCACCTGAGTCTGAGGTCATCGTCTTCGCCTCCCCATCCCCAGTAGTTGTTAGAGAATCCATTCACCTTGAAAAATTGTTCTCTGCTGAGGGCAGTAACACCCCCAAAATATTTATTGTAGCGTAACCTGCAGCAAAAGAGGAAGAGAGAAAGGTGGTGACATTTAGCACAAGAACCCTTTGTTCCCACAGCCATTCCAGCTGTCCCCGGCTCTGGGAATGGTACTCCAGGAACCCGTGAGGATATACCTCCACCCAGTCCATTCATTTAGTCTTTTCTCATGTCTACCTCCCTTTTCTCCTGACATGCAATCTGCTATTGATATCTCTAAACAAGATTACCCCACTAAGCAAAGTGACCCCCACATCCCTGATATTGATAACACTGGTATTTGGAGACCTGTAAGGATACCTGCTCAAATGTCAATAGAGATTTTATCCCATACGCCAATCCAACAAATGGTAGCGGCTGCTAAGGGAAACTGGTGGAGAAGGATTCTGGGTCATATCCATGCTCAACATGAGTAAGTGTTGTGATAAAATTTTTTTCACCTCTTTCTCTCTTGGGAGTGAAGAAATGTGGATCAGGAGACAGACAGTTCCAGGCCATGCTACGAGTGTGCTCTCTCTGCAAATCTCCATCTTAGAGTGTGTTTCCTACAGAAGTCAACACCCCACCCACTGCCCTGAACTGCTTGGGCAACTGTAAGGAACGCAGTGCTTTTGATGAAAAGTGAGTCTGAAGAAAGTAATTTGTTCTGAGGGCAAGGTGATGAATTATTCTTAGGCTGAATCTGAGATGCTCTTGGGCCTTTTGCCAATGGACAAAGGACGCAGGGTCCAAGCTCACGAGACACCTGTGGCTACAGATAACTCGGCAGTTGTGAGCACTTGAAGCTCCCAGAGCAGCAGAAATCACAGAAAACAAGAGTGAACAAGAAGACCTGAGCATGTGTGGAACTGCCGTCAAAACTGACACGGGAGAGCGGCAGCTAGAAGCACGGGGGAAGGATGAAAGATACATCACGAATCCTCCAGGACGCAAGGAATTTTCCACATTCTGGTGAAGTCAACAAGCTGAGATGAGGCTACCCCTCCACACCGGAACTGCAGGTGGAGGGAGTTACTGAATGACCGTGGGACCACATGGAGGATTTCAAACCTCAGCCAACTTCAGTTCTAAATGTCTGGGGCCAACTGCATACTGATGTCTCCCAGACAAGAAGAAAAACCAAATCCACTGTAGACATCTCCCACCTAACAAGCGGCATCCCCAAGGCTTCTCTGAGGCTGGGGAGTTTCTACAATCCTAGTGCAAACTCTAGGCATGCCATTATAGAAACAGATTTAGTCATGTTAACCAGATAATAACTATGACAAATGTCTGAGGGAAATTTTTATTCTGTCTCATAGCTCCAATCCGTGGCCAGCTGGCTCCATTGCTTGCAGGCCTGTGGCAAGTGAGAATTTCATGATGGGAAAGGTATGGCCAGTGGAGAAGGCACTCACTTCACGACAGTCAAGATACAAAGATAAGGAAGGGGTCCAAGTAGACCCCACCTCTGAAAATACCCATCTCTTTCCATTAATGCTATCAGATCACAACCCCATCAGTTATTAGCTCAGAGCCCTTAGGATCTAACTGTCTCTAGAGATGTCCTTATGTGCACCCCTGAGGTACACCCACTAACTCACGGGCACCTCTCAGTCGAATCAAGTTTGACAACCAAGACAGACTATCACAATTACACTTGTGCACCTAAAATTCTGGGAAATTCAAACCTAAAGCCAATAAAAAGAAATCAAATATTTAGAACACGGCAATTACTATCATTTACTAGCAGTGTCTTATGTCCAAGGTTACCGGACGCTACTTCATAGGGAAGGGACTCTTAACTACCAAAAGCAGCAGCTACATCTGGACCCTGTAGGTAAAAATATCAGCCCCAGGGACTAGAGAGAAGGCTCAGTGGTTAAGAGCACTGGTTGATCTTCCAGAGGACCTGGGTTAAATTCCCAGCATCCACATGACAGCTCACAACTGCCTGTAACTCTAGTTCCAAGGGATCCAACACCCTCACACAGATGTACATGCGGGCAAAACACCAATACACATTAGGCAAATAAATAAATAATTTTAAAAAAAGACTACGCAATACCAGTTCCACATAACCTTTCACACAGCAAAGAGCAGTCTCCATGAGAGACCCAGCATGCAGGCTCTGGAGGGGACTGCCAATCCCACCATCATGATGTCTCAGCAGCTGGCCGAGGGCACAGTGCCAGCAACACTATTCCCTCCTAGAGTTCAGAACTGAACAACGCCAGGGTTCTGAGAAAGGAATCACTGCCACAGCAAGGAGCAGAGCCTGGAAGGACCCGGTGGGATCTGGGGGTGAGAATATGGTGAGGACGAGCAGGAGCTAAGGAGCACTGGGACCAGCTGTGCTGTGGAGGAGCAGCGGATGCCTCCGGAGAAAACTACAGAACCGCTCTCACCACTGCTGTCCAGCAGGTGGCTCTGCGTTTGCCGACTTCTGCGGTTGGTCCCTTTTTCTGGAAAAGGATGTGTTTTAATAGGCACTCGGGTGAGTTTACACATGTGTTTTAAAGGGCTGTTAGGTCCCCAGAAGGAGGAAAATGTCAAACAGTTACAATGGAGTCCTTGGAGAAAGGGGGCAGGTTCAGAGAAATTCTTGGCAGTAAAATTCACCACGAGGCTGAAATACTTGGGTAAGTTCCTTCAACTTCATCGCGCCGAATGTGTGGCAAGTGAAAATATTTCTTGTTGTTTGCTTCGATTTTACAGCCCAGGCCATTTATTCCCTCTTGTACATTAAGCCATGAATCCACATGGACTGGGCTCCAGCAGCTCAGGCCCTTTCCCGTCCGTCCTCACAAAGTGTGAGGCCCTGGGTGGAGCAGGCTGGTGCTGCTGCTGAACCCAGGTGCCTTCTTCTCTTTTGCTGCCATTTTCTTCTATCATTTTCCTTCCCCTGCTTCAGGAAGCTGTCTCAATCCACACATCAATTCTCTTGGCAAGAATCTTGCCCTTAACTTGCCTGCTTGCATGATGCCCACAGCATCCCAGGTCATGTTGTAACTCTTCCAGTTTTGCCATGATAACACTTACAGGGAATTTGTTTTTGAACAGTTTCTATTCCCTTGGTGTCTACAATATCATCCTTCTTGTAGACTCGCTTGTATGTGGCCAAAGGAACAACTCCATGTTTCCTAAAAGGCCTGAAAAGCATATAGCTGGTGTCCTTCCGCTTTCCCTTGTGTTTGCCATTTTGGCGACTTACTGGAAGATGGCCGCCATGGTCAAAAGGGGCCAGTGAAGACGCCTGAGCTGATGCTCCCTGACACAGTGATACAGACTGAGTGCCTGTAACTGAATTCACCAGCTGCTAGTAGAATTTTGCCCAGGATAGCAAAGTTAGGGAGAGAGAAGGCCTACTTTTTCCAGGCCAAAAAAAAAAAAGCATCTGTATGATGGGATGATGGATACAAGAAGACACGAAAAATTAAAGCAATAAAATTTACTTAAGAATGTGAACTTTAATTCTGAACAGATGAAGCTAGGACGCACAGGGCTAGTGTAGCTCAGTGGTGGAGAACTTGCATACTGCAAGGGCCTTCTGTTTAACTCCATCAGCATGTGTGCACGCATGCACACACACACACACTCAGGTCGGCATGATTTTCCGTTTCTAAAAGAGGGTCACAATTTTCCTTGGAGCTTGTATTTATATCAAAAGATAAACATATTCAATTAAGTAAGGGAGACAAAGGCTTGTGGATGGTGTCTGGGAATAGCAGCGATGTCTGGCCAATTGTAAGCATAAGTTAAGCTGCAAGATTCAGGCATAGCCTGTCATTTAGACTGCACAGCATTTGATGGAATCCACATTGGTGACACCAAAGTATAAGTCAAAATCAGTTCCCAGCAGGAATGGGCAATTGTCTCTGCCCACTGGTGGCAGGTTAACACAATCATACAATCAGTCCATGGCCTGTCCTTAAAATTTCTCAGAAGGAACCTGAAGCTTAAGGCTCCGAGTTAAAGAGTCGATCCCAATTGGGCATATGGACTGTTGACGCTTCTGCCTTTAAGGAGGGAGCAGGGAGCATCACTGGACCCTTGCCTCTGTTTCCTCCCAGTCATCTGAAGGAAATGCCCTAACTGCACACGGCCTTGAGATCTGGGGAGGTGCTAAGTTACATAGGCTAGGGGAAGTTAACCCAACAGACCACCATTTATGTGGGCACAGGGAAGCTGCCCCCATTGCTTAGTGCAGACCTTCCAGAGAGGCTGCTTTAGTAAAGTCACACATCCTCCTGCCAGCAGCTCTTCACCCATGCTCTATAAAAAAGCCTAGTAAACAGTTGCTCCTCAGGGTAAACTTCAGTGGGATCAAACTTTTTTACTTCATCAAAGTAAGAGCCACTTGTTGGTTCCCAGCTGCTCAGCAGCTCAGACCCAAAAAAAAAAAACCCACACACTTAGAAACTATATTATTTAAATCACTGCTTGCCCATCAGCTCTAGCTTATTACTGGCTAACTCTTACATCTTAATTTAACCCTTTTCTAGTAATCTGTATATCGGCTACACAGCTTCTCCCTGACTCTGCCTACTTTCTCCCAGCATTCAGTTTAGTTTTCCCCGCCTACCTAAGTTCTGCCCTATCAACAGGCCAAGGCAGTTTCTTTTTTCACCAATGGTATTCACAGCATACAGAGGGAAATCCCACATGGGACCTCATAAGTAGGAGGCAGATGTGAGTTACACTTCTACCCTGACAGGCATTCTCTTGAGAATTACAAATGAATTCTCATTCGGGAGGCAGAGGCAGGCGGATCTTTGTGAGTTCGAGACCAGCCTGGTCTACAAGAGCTAGTTCCAGTGCAGGCTCCAAAGCCACAGAGAAACCCTGTTTTGAAAAACAAAAAAATAAAATAAAATAAAAAATAAAAAATTAAAACAAATGAATTCTCATAAGTAGTCCAAAGTGAGAGACCTATACTGCAGAAGCAACATGGAAGCAAAGACAGAGGAAGATGTCAAGAGACTCAGATTCCCTTAGCATTCTATATGCTCTGGCAGAGTACACACACACACACACACACACACACACACACACACACACACACCTATCTCACAGTTTAGCTTCATACTGACTTCCTCCCCCTCCCTCCTAACTTAAGTGCTTACAGCTGTGTTTGCAGATTAACATCTCCATAGGCACTTCCGGTCTCAGTAGACCAGGACTCACGCTGCCTCTTTAACTCAACTTCTTGGCCCCTAGCCTAGCGGCATAATTACACATATGAATGCCAGGACTTGGAGGAAGGTACAGGGAAGTGCGCATGCTATCAGTTTAATTTACCAGAAGCTATCTCAATCCCTCTTTCTCTTTGGTTATATTTGACTAGGAACTGGCATAAAATGCCATTAAAACCATTTGTTCCTCTCCTGGGGACAGAAATAGAGAGGAATGAAGAAGTGGGCATCTTCCCATGGTGGCTTTGAAAGAAAGGGGTTTGTCCTGGATATCCTGGTTCCAAGAAGACTATTAAGGTGCACCCCACCTTTCCCTAGAACTCTGGCAAGCTATCCTAAAAAGAGATAACATGTCCTGCCACAGGTACTGTGTAATTCAGGCCACCACAATTCGCTATGCCTGGATTACATTCTCCTCTCCTTTCTCTTTGTCTTTGTGCTTCTTGCCAAGGTTGTGGGAGGTCTTTTTTCTTCCTTATTTCATCCTTTCACTGCTGTTCGGCACATTAAGGGAAAATGGGTTGTCCCCTGCCTCCCTGCCTCCCTCCGGACACATTACAGCCCTGATCACAGTGAAACGCACTGCGCAGCCAGAGCTGCCTTACCTGTAGCCAGTGCTGTTCCTGCCAACCACCAGGTGCTTGGGCTGATCACCACACGTGTACATGTTGAAGTCGTTCTCAGGCACCAGATCCACGTCATGGAATACGAAGCAGTCCCAGTCCTCCTCCTTGAGGGCCTCCAGATAGCCCACATTCAGGAGCTTGGCTCGATTAAACTTCTTACTTCCAGTCTATTGGAGATGGAAATAAAAATGAAAGCGCTCCAGAGATAAGCTCTCCAACGCCCTCTCCTTCACACCCATTTCGGAGTGGTACATTGCCCTTGTTCCTTCACAAGACAACACGCACTAATACATGCAATGATAACAGAAAACAGTCTGGGTTTTGTGTTTCACACATACTTAGATGCCGTAATTTAAAAGCATCCTCTTGACTCTGGCAAGGTGAAAATGGAGAATAGTTTGCTTAAAAAGACTAAAAAGTTAAGTAGGTAGGTTACATGGCAGTATATTTTCTTTGTTTTTGTTTTTGAAATATTCCTCCTTCTGTAGATTAAACTGGCCTGGAACTCACAGCAATCCTCCTGCCTCAGAATCCCAAATGCTGAGATAACAGCATGAACCATTATACCAGATCAGAAAAATCTTCCTTTTTAAAAAAAAAAAATTATTTTTCATTGTGTGTGTGTGTAAGTGTGAGTGTGTCTACCCATGTGAGAATATGTCACATGAATACAGTAAGTGCCTATTAAGATCCAAAGGCATCAGGTCCCCTAGAGCCGAAGTTACAGCAGGCGCGAGTGGCTGGGAGTGAGTGCGAGGAGCCAGATTGGTCCCCTGTCAGAGCAGGATGCACCCTCCACTGCTGAATCGTCTTCCCACACCCCACCCCGCACACTTAATACTACAGATCAGCGCTTGTTAAACGGTAACAAGATGGTTTTAAAAAATGAAAAAAAAAGCTGAGATGATACATTTTATGTGGCATTTTAATACAAAAATTAATGTAGTTTAAAAACACAAATAAAAATAAAGCAACACTAATTAGGCACTCAAATGTATTAAGAGGCTAGAGCCCATGTCCAGTGTTCTCAACACAATCTCTAAAGAGTCTTTACTAATTCCATATAAAACTACAAAACCTCTTGAAGGAACCTGCCACGTGGATTAGTGTCGCGGCTTCCCTGTCAGCCAGCTAACCTTACTCACTGACACTCAACTTCCAAGAGACGAGGCTAAAAGCTTGCCAACAGGGATCACAAAACTGTGACCTAACAGCAGAGAAGTTTGCTGCTAATACTTCTAAGCTACTTAAAACTTTCTTGGAAATGACTTCAAAAACTCTCGTTACAACACCAATGGCAAAGGCTGTTCCTTAGTGGCCTTGCAGAGGGACCTAAAGAAACTCGACCTGCGGTGTCATCAATACTATACATGCAATATTCTTCAGTATTGCTGTGTTAATTCATAGATATTACCACACTTTCCTGAAAGAGTAACAAAGTGAAGAGGTTCTCTTTATACAAATGATACGGGACCTAGCCAGGGGTGGTGGCACAGGCTTATGATCTCAGTACTTAGAGGCAGAGCAGAGGAAGGAGGATTGAGGTTTCATCAGGCTAGCCTGGCCAATCTGGGGCGGGGATGGGGGTGGGGCAGCAGGGAGGTAGGAGAAGGTGCAGGAAGAGGAGCAGGAGACAAAAGGAAGCTTGGGTGACTGCCACATATGCCTAACAACCTGAGTTCAATCCGCAGAACTCACATAAAAAGCCGGATGATTCTGTAACCAGGCAAGGCTTTCCAGTGGAAGGATTGGGACACCAACCCAGCCACAAAACCTTCAACCTACAATTTGTCCTGCCTGCAAGATGTGCTGGGGTGCAGGTGGTGCAGAACTTGTGGGAGTGGCCAGCCAATGACTAGCCCAACCAAAGAAAAGAAAGTCATATGAGGTGCAAACTCCTGCAACCCCAGCGCTCCTGCTACAAGGCAGAAGACAGAAACAGAATGGCCTGGGAGCTCTCAGGGAAGCTACCCTGGAGTATCAACAGCAGAAGCAGTAAAAGAGACCATGACTCCACTAAGGAGACAAATAACTCCTGGAAGCCAAATGAGTAAGTCAAGAAAATAAAAAGTGAACCTCATCTGTTTGACATGATAAATGGTGGTAGAGTTAAAGGCTGGGGAGATTAGAAAGCCTCGGGACTGGCTGGCTGTGCCACTTGGCACTCCGCGACATCACTCATGAGATCTCTCCCGCACAGCCACACTGTAACAACAGGCAGAAGCCCAACCCCACATGGTGTGGCACAGCCAACCCAGAAGGAACAGGAGACAGGAGAGCTCGGGGTATGGATGGGCTAGTGTCCGCTAACATGGAAGAGTTTGCAAAAACAGGCTTCCTGCCAGGGAACATTTTAGGATAGAAACATTTCACGGAGCTTTGGTCGGTGGTTCCACATTCAGGATCAGAATTTCTTCTCTCAAGGTGAGGGAAGAACACTTTCCTTTAGAGAATGATCCTTTCACCCAAAGCAGACAGACATGTGGCTGCCTCCACAGAGGGCAGGGCCCAGCAAAGCCCCGCACTCACCTGGTGGATGATGTAGATGCCATAGTCCAGCTGCTGCCTTTGCAGGAAGGGGTGCAGGTGCTCCAGCAGGTATATCAGGTGCTTCTCTCTGTTCCGGTGGGGAATGAGGATGGCAACCCGCTGCAGGGCCTTACATCCCTCGGGATGACACCGGCCTCTGGACACTCTGGGGTTTTCTGCCTGTACTTCCTCCAAAGTGAGGCCTGGTTTAAAAATGAGCTTGCTCTGGCCTCCTGCAATCAACATGGGGCACATGTCATAAGAGGGGCTGTGGCATGAGGCTCTAGGGTTTACACGACTAGTTCGGATGAAGGGTTGGCCTCCGTGATCCATTTCTGAAGGAGGCATGCAGACTGCGCAGCCACCACACTGCTCACTAGAAATCAGAAAGGGCTGAGTGGCTCCTCCACAAAGAAGGATGAAAGAGAAGAGCCAAGAACATTCTATAGACTCCAATTCCCTCACAGGGCCCTTTTCCTACTTCTGCCCTATACCCCCTCATGCTTAGCTCCCTGCAGGCAAGGCACTAGGAAGGAGCTGAAGCCCACCAGACTCCCTAGCCAGGGTGACAACGACATATACTCTACACCTCCTCTCCCAGAGCAGCACCAGGGTAGACATTTCCAGCTAACACAGCATCGGCCATTGAAACTCAAGACTGTCTATGGTAATCAATCCTGGGTAAGGCTTCAGATACCAGAATGAAGTAACTAACCCCCATTTTCTGACCTGAATTCAAAGGCTATTCTGACAAGTAAGGGAAGGAGACCTAATTCTGCTTAGGAACTAAGATAACCTTCCCTGTTCCTTACACCCTTTTTTAAGATCCCAAACCATGGACTAGTTGCTTACAAGTTATATGTGTGGCCTCTCTCAAGAGCCTGAGGCATGCTAAGAGAGAGGGATTGCAGTTTCCACAACAGGCTAAGAAAAAGTCTGCAGAGAGCCCCAGGCCACCCTACAGACTACCCTCTTGCTATACATAGGGAGCCACAGAAGCCTGTCGACTACACAGCTAGAACAGGGCACCCAGTCTACACGCTGCTTGCTTACTGTCTCTCCAGAGACAGAGACGCTAACAGATAAGCACCACACCGTGACCACCACAGCAGGTGGAGCACACGGGGAGCTGAGATTTCTTGGGGTGGAGCACATACTTACTAAGGTTTGGAGACACAGAAGGGCAGTTGCCAAGTTCTGCTTTTTCCATGATTGCATCATGGGCCAGAGTTTCTTCCTTCTCCAAAGGTATGATCTTGTGGAAACTAGCCATGAAGACCTTTGCCTTGGGGATCACTTGAATGGGACCCACGAAGTAGTTGCTAGTGGCCCATCCAACCACAGTCAGGCACAGGGTAAAGAACAGCAAGAGTCGTAGTCTGTAGGGGAGGAGGCACGGAGGGTTGCAGCCCATGACTCTTATTTTGTGGATAATGAGTATCTCTGCTTCAGCTGGAGTGAAGAAGTTCCAAATTATACTTTTCCGGTCCGACTGAGAATGTGATGACAACTTAGGAGTTGATGTCTGCCATGGCCCAGCAGTTCTAGTTCAGAGACCACTGAAAGGCAATCACAAAGGATGTGTTGTTTTGAGTGGAAATCCAGTCCTAAAATGACAGACACATTAGAAACCCAATCCCAGTTGAGTTGCAGTCTCAGTGAGATGCTAGCCCAGAGCAAAGTCCCGAAAGAGGTAGGATGGGACAAGAAACACAAACAGAAGATGTCAACAATCTATGAGAAAAACAAGTAAATATCAGGGGCTTGAGTTCAGACAGAAAGCACAGTTCTACCACCTATCAGCCATGAGATCTATGCCCGGCCACTTCAATGAGCCTTGCTTTCCTTATCTGGAAAGTGGGGGTAAAATGATACCTACCTAGACAACATCTACCTTCCTGCAGGGCTGGACTAGAATACAAAGTCCTGACCAGCCTCCTGCACATACTCAAGTGGCCACCAGATAGTGACCATTCCTCTCCCTGCTACATGAAAGAGGCTAGTCCAGGGATGGCCAGTGAACAGATATCCTGGCAGCCACCTGAACCACCACTGTAACAATGGTGTTTTTCATAGGTGATAAGTTGTCCTGATTTCATACTTCAATATCATGAGGTGGGATAATACAAATTCACCTCTACGAGGAGCTATGTTCTTAGTTACTAACAAAAACCCAGCTCTTCAGAGTACTTAGGATCCACCACCAACACTGGTAAATTCACTAAATGGTAAGGATACTTGCTGAGGACTTGTGGGGCACAGCTTACAGCACCCCCACATCCTCTCTGTGCCATCAAAGTCACATTATGCCTCAAGCCAGACTTTGGATAATTTCCATAGCCAAACAGACTGTGCTAAGTAAGGACCAACAAGGAAAGGTTCCTGGTTAAATCTTAAGCGATAAGAAGGAAAAAGGAAATGCATACATACACTAAGTATGCATGCCACCCACTTTGAGATCCTCACCAGAGCTGCCTGGAGCCCACCCTGACGGGCAACTACAGCTCCCTGTGTACAATGAGAGACCTGTCTGTGGGGTGACCTGGGGCTCTGTGCAGGCCTGTTCTTAGGCAGCTGCACAGATTGCAGCCCCTCAGTCTTGCCCTGCTTGGCTGTTATAATAAAATAGCGGGACTTGAGCTCTGCTGCTTCCGGGATCTTTCTGGAAATCTCAGATTGGGGTCCAGTATTGTCAGTCTCTTGTTAGAGCCCCTGGTACTGGTTATATCCCCAATGGCTTTTCCTTGGTACATGTATATAAACACAGATATATATATATATACACACACACACACACACACACACAGAGAGAGAGAGAGAGAGAGAGAGAGAGAGAGAGATTAAAATCCAAATTTCTTATCTCTTGCTCTTTTTATATGACTATTAACTCCAACATGAAGACTGAACCTTCATGACCTCACCTTAACCTAAATGTCCCAAAGGGGTGGGGTACTTGTGCCCCACCTTCAAGCACCATCACATTGGGAACTAAGGCTTCAACACATAAGGGAAATGAGGACAATGGACAAACAACTTCCTGTGAGATAAGAATTTTAGTCTACTTATTTGTAAAATTACATTTATGAATGGGGCGGGGCACAGGTACAGAGGTTAGAGGACAGCTTGTGGGTCTGGTTTTCTCTCATCTCATCATATGGTTTGTCCATGATGAAACTGCCCAGGGCTGAAACTGAGGGAGGCATCAGGCTCGTCATAAGCACCTTTACCCACTAAAGCCACTCACAAAGGACAGCTGACCTGCCCAGGACCGCACACCTGGTTAGAAGGCAGAGCTAGGTGTGAGTCCCTGTGCTCACCAGTCACAACCCTCAGGCAGATGCCTTGCTTCTTCCCTTCATGCCTGGATAGGCCCAGCACACACAACAGAACCGTGCAGGTGCCTCTGGTGGCCCTCTAACTCTCCTACATCATCCGGTCCCTCTTCTGAAACTAGTTCAAATGCCTGCCTGGAGGCCTGCTCTCTTCCCCTCAGCTGGCAGGAAGTCATCAGGACTCGGGGCCAGCGAGACAACCTCTTGTGGACTTGTGAACTTCATTTCAGGGACACCTCAGTGTGGGGACTGGTGATCGTGCTTCATAAAAAGCCTTTTGTAAATCTGGCCTCTGAACACTGCTTTTCTAAAAGCTATTTATGGAGACACTGCCTGGAAACGCCCACGGAATTAAAGGAGCCTATGGTCACAAAATGACTGCAGGGTAAGCAGCAGGATGGGAAAAAAGGAAGAAAAAAAAAAAGAAGCAGGAAGGATTTTTAAAAACCACACGTGTAGGGCTCTCATTTGCAGGGTGGGGAGGTTTGACTTAAAGAAATTTCAAACCTGGCTGGGTGTGGTGGCACATGCATTTAATCATTTAAGTACTTGAGAAGCAGATCTCTTGTGAGTTCCAGGCCATTGTGGTCTGGAGAGCAAATTCCAGGACACTCAGGGCTACACAGAGAAACCCTGACTTGAAAAACAAACAAACAAATAACGTGGGGGGGTGTGTTGAAAACTTCATACCTTCGGTTCAATTTCTGTGAATCTAAAATTGCTCTAAATACCTTTTTAAGATTATATGTGTAATTATGCATCTGTCTGCATACAGGTATGCATATGTGAGTGCAGATACCAGCAGAGGCCAGAAAAGAGTATCCTGTCCCCTGCAGCTGGAGTTACAGGCAGCTGTGAACTGCCCAGTGTGGGTGCTAGGAACTAAATGTGAGTCCCTCTGGAGAAGCAGGAGTCTTAATCATGAGCCATCTCGCCAGCCTTAAAGTTTTAAGAAGTCTCCCTGAGAACTGAGGAGCCATGAATAATGATAAACCAATATTCCCGAACTGCAGTATAAGAAACTGGTTCAAAGACAAGACACCCATCCTCAAAGCAGAGAGGGTGACTAATGCTTGCTTAGCAATTAGACCTCCATCCCTTCATTTATTGATACTAACTCAGGCCCAGCTAAAAACAATCACTTACCCTTCATAAGCCTAAGTGTCCTCCATAAAACCGATGATACAGAAGAAAGTTCAAAGGCAAAAGTCCTCGTTTCTGTGGTGAAAAAACAAGAGAGATGAAAGCATTAGGACACCTCGCTGTGTTCAAGAGAGATTTCCTACCCCACCCTCTGCCTATCAGCTAAGTGACCAGAGGCTTGGGGACAAGCTCTCTCCACGTTTTCCTAGCTCATGGAAAACGTGGGAGGATGGAACATGCTCACTTTATAATGACATCGTAAGGATTTAATGAGAAGACACACCCAAACACCTGCAAAATTTCCACAGCTCCAAGTATTTGCTCTCTATCACAATGACTCATGTGCTATCAGAATATTAACCGAGATAATCATAACCATACACCTGCTGAAGTACAGACTCTTTCACTTAATAACTTCCATTTTTCTTCCCATGAGTATATAATACTTTTATGATTAGAAACATGAAGACATTTCAAAAGAAAATTATCCCTGGGGCAGGTAACTCCCGGGTGGTGCTCAGGAAGGCACCACCAGACTTCTTTGTACTATTCTTTAACTGTGAGACCCTCCCTCTTCCTGGAGCCATTCTTGTATTTAATCAAGACATTTATATGGAAAATGACGGGGGAATCTGCAGATTCAGACAACATCAAGGCATTATTTTAGGGCAGTCCTCACCCACCTTTCCTTTCTAGAAATCTGCCCTAGAGTTTTATTTTCTTTGCCCTCAAGATAACAACTGTGCTCTGCGCACCTGACACTTTTAAGCACAGGCTTAGACCGCGCAGGCCAGAAAGGGAAGCACTGCCCTTCTTTAGTTCAGTCTTTTCCCAGACCTTAAATGTCTGCAATTTGTTTTTCAAGTATGCTTGCCACTCCAAAGAAGAGTCCATACATGAAAAGGTTGGTAAAACATTGAGAAAGGTAAGTGATATTAACCTAAGGGCCCACTGTGTTTCTACTCCTGTGGTTTTTAAACTTTCCATAGTAGTAAAAATAATCTAATAAGGAAGATAAGCTATAACCAATAGCAACATGACATAAACATCCATTCTTGGGAGATCTCTTAGCAATACACCAACTCTGTGCCTCCAATGCAGATATGGTGGGAACCACATTTATGCACTAAGTGCTCATACACCAGACAGAGAGGATGTGGTGGCGTTCAGCAGCTCGTGAACAGTAAAGTCAGCATTTCAATATCTCCGAGGCTATCCACACATAACACAGACAGGGTGTGTGAGTGGGCATGTGGCTCCAGACACTTGCTCCTGCTGCTTCAGACTCCCCGAGGCAGCACAGAGGAAAAGCTGGTGGCTGGTGTTCCATCGGAGCTCCCAGGAACTGACGACTTCCCACTTTCCTTAGGGCTCTATAACAACCTCCTAGGATATTCTGGGTGACCACTGTCCTGACGTTTAAGGCACGTTTGAGATAAGAATGGGTCAGAAATGACAACAACCATTACCACGTAGGAGTCAGCAAGATGGCTTGTCAGGCAAGGGAAGCTGTCACCAAGGTTGCCAATCTCAATTTGGTCTCTAGAAGGCACATGGTAGGATAGAACCCACTCCCACAAATTGTCCTCTGACCACCACACATGTGCACAGATGGCTCTCTCTCTCTCTCTCTCTCTCTCTCTCTCTCTCTCTCTCACACACACACACACACACACACACACA